>JACDOX010000062.1:2988762-3442951 GCA_014549065.1 Cardinalis cardinalis
AGGAAGGACAGCTGGGCAGGGGCTGAGCTCTCTTGCTTGAACTTATAGAGATTGAGAGGAAATTTCTTCTTACCTGGAGGAGTTTGTATGGTACAATGGGGAAAGGGGAGTGCCATCTYCTCCTGCTGAGTACAGGGACAAACACCTGACACCAGGTTCACAGAGCAGTTTTCTGAACAGCAGGGAGCGGGACAAGAAATCAAACAGCTTTTCCTAATACTTTGAAATTTGTTACTGCCTCCTATTTTTCTCTTGTGAAGGTGTTTTTTGTGAAACCGTTGCCATACTCCTCCTGTGGTGCCTATAGGAAATGGAAGCGTGATCAGGCTCCAGAGAAATGGCACCTGTGCTGAGCCAYGTGACATTTTTGCTCTCTTGGTCCACCTGGCTGGCTGTTACTACATGGTTTCTGGAGGAAAATCTGTGTTCTGCTTCTGTGCTGAGGACAAGGATGTCTCAGTCCATGGAGGTGGTTCCTGCAGGCTGCAGTAATTYATGTAATAACCATTAACTGCAGCGGTGCTTGCACCTCAGCTCAGCAGGGTTGGATCTCTGGGCCGGTGTGGARCTGGTAGTTATAGAAAAGATGCAATTTTTCTTTAAGGAAAAAAGGAAGGTCTTAGATGTATAAACTCCTCCAGCCAAGCACTGCTTGCCCTGATCTAGATAGGCTCATTGATTTMGATGGATCCATGCTAACTTATGCCTTCTAAGGATTTGCCCATCAATTTTTATCAGCTTTACAGCATGGGATGGAGCAAGAATGTTTTAGAGGCAGCAGGAATGTGTGACTCARTTTCTTCTTCTTTATTTATTTTTTTTAAATAGCTGTGAAAGTGTTTCAGATGCCCTACATATTCATGCAGAAGAAGGCAGTGTACTCTGTTTTAGTGCTGAGACTGACTGGTGGAGTCAGTGCAGGCAGTGATTTGGCTCCCCTGGGCCTTCTTCAAGGGGCAGAGGCAGCCAGTTCAGTGTCTTGGTGACATTCTCCTTTGGGTGCTGCTGCTCTGCTTCCTGAAGGCCCTAAAATATGGTTAGAAGTAGCAGTACACAATTTTTTAACTGTTTCTCCTCATTTCTTGAGTGTTCCTCCTGTGTGTATCTAACGCACACCAAAGAATGGCTRTCTGTGTGTCTGAATAAATATGGTTGTCTTCTGTACCTGATGTCTTAGTGAGAATGCTTTCAATCATGGCAGCAGCATATTTACGCCAATAGATGAGTATTTATTGAAAAAGAAAAGCACACCAAAAATACAGATTAAATTATTAAATATGTGGTTTTACTTGTAAGGATGTATGCTGGTGCAATACTATTGTTTGCAAATCCTTCAGAAATCTACTGATATATTCTACTGAAATTATTGCTTTGGAGTAAAACAATAGGAATGGGATAAAAGGGGACATTGTAAAAGATGTGAAAATTTGTGAAAAAAAAAAAAAGAAAAAACCCCACAAAATGTACTTAAAGCCAAGTTGTATTACTTTCTGTTACCTATTTACTGCAATTTTGCAAATAATGTCAGAAAAATTAGTTCTTTGGGGCAGGRCTATTTCAGGGAAATGTTTATTTCATGAGTGGCAGGAAAATGAAACCTGGCTCCTGCAGGGAGGGGAGGCTGCCTGTGCTGCCGGGGCAGCTCTTGGGCAGAGACCTGGGTCAGCAAATGAATCGCTTGGACTTCTCAAAAAAATGCTTTTTAAACTTCTTCTTTCAGCATATATTTTTTTGTGTGTGTTTTGTCTGTTTGAGGAACTTTTCCTAATGTATTATGATTGTTTTATGCAGTGACAGAATTATTGGGACTTTTTTTGCCCTGYAATTTTCTGGGAGGTAAAAATAAGTCATTATTAATTTTTAGAGATAATTGAGTGCCATCTCATTTGAATTCTCTTCTATAATTTTAAAAGATAGGTTTACTATATTTATCCAGAGCTTTCCCTGTACCTTCTTTTTGTTTTTTAGGCTTTGTGTCTGCTCTCTGGATTAGAGGCTCTGCTCCAAAGAAGCCCATYCTTGACAGGAAGAAAGGAAGCAAAAACTTTTGGCCATTCTTAATTTTTATTTCCAGTTATGTCAAACTTCCTCCTAATCCAGAAGGATTTGTTCAGTACCCATTTTTCAGTCACCAAGATGTTTGTCTCTGTTRCTTCTCTGGTTGTTTCCAGGTTGAGCACAGCAGGTCTGGCTCCTGGGGTGGGCTGAGCTTGCCACTGCACCCAGGGAGTTCTCAAGCAGGCAATTATAAACTCCTGGGAAACTTAATGTAGCCAAATCCATAAGTAGGTCTGAGGCTCTTACATTTGCTACTTTAGTCTATAAAAATCAGCTTCTGTATAATTTGGGGTTTTTTGGGATGGGTTTTCTGTCTTCTTCCTTTAGAGAATCCTCATCAGCATCTTCCTGAGCTGTAAACTCTGGAATTTAATCTGCTTGACCACACTTCAGACGGATTGAAACCAGTGCAACTTGCAGTAGCAAAGAGGACAGAAAATGGTCCCCAGCACCTCCCTGTGCTCTCCTGGGCTCTGTGCATAGGCTCTGCCATTCCTGCAGCCGTGCATCACAGCTGCCTGCAGATCACATCTGCCTGATGATTTCCACAGCAGCTTGGGCACTCAAGGCAGGAATATGAGCTGGTAAGTGAGCATTACCCTCCCTTCTCCTCGTCTTTTCCTCCCAGTGCAATGGGGGTAKTTGTATATGTCACAATTTTGGACAGTGCTTGTCTAGGACAAACAGTGCCAGTCTSTTTTAGTTCTCCAAATCCAGTTTAAACTCCCCACAGGGAGCAGCAGAGCCCTGTGTGGATGTGTGGGGGGCATGGTGGTGTGGGAATGTACAGGATGATTTTCTGGGACTGAGTGTAGGCATGACATCCCTTGGAGGACATCCTCTGGCTAATGTTACATGGATGGAATACGGTGAGAAATCCAAGACAGCTTTTCCTGCTTTGTGCMTGGAAAATGTTGATTGGGGTCAGCTGTAGGGAAAGCAGAGAATCATAGAGTGACCTGGGTCGGAAGGGATCGAGTTCCAAACGCCATGACTTGGACAGGCACAGCTTCCTCTAGACCAGGGGGCTCAGAGCTCCATCCAGCCTGGCTTTAAGCATTTCTGGGGATGAGCTATCCACAACTTCATTGGCTCCTCTGTCTTTACCGGATAGCCTGAAGAAGTGGAGACACAAACACTGAGCTAAAAGCATAGAATCTTTATATTCTCAGAATAACCCCAGRCGTTACAGAGCAGATCTGATGTGTTCGTTTAGGCAGTGGGCACGGTGAAGCTTTGTCTCTGAGCGCTGGCTGAGCTCTTTCCCCTCTCTCCCCAGCACGGATGGGTGCAGGCTCGGGGCGCTCAGCCCGCGCCGCGCTCGGTGCCGCTCCCGCCGCGCTCCGCCAGCGACAGCCGGGACACAGACACCCTCTGAAGCCCTGGGCATGCTGTGAGCCTTGTTTTATTTGCTGCAGCAAGAAAAGCCTTTGCTTTTAACCCGGCTTCCTTTGAAGAAGTAACTCAGGAAGCTTCATGGCCTCTCAAGGTAAGTGCATCTGTAGTCTGTATTTTTAGAACGTGTTTACAGAAGAGTACAGTCTTGTGCCTTTCCAGCAATCAGCTGATGAAATGAGGGTTTCAGGATAAAACCACATCACTCAAAGCACAGTTGTTTTGTCTTCCTTTAATTTTTCAGCATCCAGTATCTAAGAGGCTCCTAAGGAGACTAAAATCTATAGTACGATGTTATTTGAATAAAATATATTATAAAATGTTAGCCTCTGCATTCATTCAGAAAATTTAGAAAATTCTTGGTATCTYGGTGTTTAAATCTGTCGATACAGAATGCCTGGCAAGGGTGGGTACTGAGCCAAGGGTGCCACTATTTTTGCACACTTCTTCCTGATTTCACTTTGAAAATATCACATAARCAAATGCTTTTCACATTCAAAACTGGCCAGAGGCCTGATAGCCCTCCAKATGAAGAATAATAACTGAAGAATAACTGAATTTAATCAGATTACTGGCTGTGTCTGTCACGCACTGACTTTAGCAGTAGCCATTGATTACTCAGAGCAATGGGCAAACGTGCAGCATTTGATCTAAGCAGCCTTCACAATTCATTTGCTCCAGGTTTCCAAATGCTTCATCTAGGCAGAAGGATACAAATCTCTTTTTCTCTTGAGTGCAGCTCCATGGAGGTCATTCTGTAGGCAGGTACAGAGGCATGTGTTGGCCCAGGGAGTTTCAGCAATGTCTGTCTAGGTTTGCCAGATGTTTATCCCTCTTTCTTGCCCTCAAAACACTCAAGACATTCTCCATTAGAGCACTGAAAGGTACACGGGAACAGACAGGTTTTGCAGCATTGTTTTACTCATTTTTGTTTTAAATTTTGTTTAGCTTTAGCCATATAAGAGAAATATGGTTTTGCATATTTTTGATATGTATCAGTTAGGAGAAATGGTTAAATAGTAATGGTGTGGAATATGGCTTTTAGTATGAAGAAACTGACAATTCACCTCTTTCAGGAATATGCAACTCTACAAATTATGTTTGTACAGAATACTCACTGTATCATATGGTAACTTTTAAGGTTCTCCATGCTAGTAATGAAATGGGAATCATACACAAAAATAGACAAAGTGTCAGACTAGCTCAAATTGTCATTAATATTTAATGTATTTACTGTTTGTTTTTTGTATAGCTTAAAATTTGACAGGTAGAACTGCAATTTGTTGTCTTTTTTTCCTCTTTATTATTCAAGAATAACACTAACACTGGGCTACTTCGTGGCATTTCATGTAACAACAAGAGTTACGGCAGTAACAGAACCCTGTGAGGTAAAATGATGCAGAAAAGGATATAAAATATTTATTACYCAGTTATACATTTTTAAAAGCCAGCAACAAATTCAAAGGGGTTACTTCTTCCTGTGGTCTCAGATGTTGAAAAAAAGCAGTGGCTGCAAAGACAAATTAAGATCAAAATATGATTGAATGGTGAATCTTTCACAGTGAGTTCAAATAATACTAAAAGATCTCATTTAAACCCACAATAGCAAAAAAGAGATTCAGACTTAAAGCCAAAATTCCTTCTGGACCTCAAACCCTTTTGTGTCTAAGTATTGTCTCACATGTGATAAAAATTATCAGTTTGGGGGCTGCTTTCCTGCCAAATCACAGGGGCTCAGCTCAGTACAAGGGTTTGCCATTTGGATGGGGAGAGCTTCAGTTTGCTCCTCCTGGTTCCTGCAGAACCAGTGTTGCTGAAGACCAAGGAACAATGTACCTGGAAAAACTAGCAGGAGTTTTTTGGGAGTCCAGTGGTTAAGGGGGTCCCTGTGCTGTGGGAGAAGGTGCCTGTGCCTGTGGAGCAGRGTGGATTTACAGGTGCCTGTGGCAGTAAATGCTCTCGTCACCTTCACAGCCCTGGCAAGGTCACCATCACTGTGCCCTAAAGGACTTGTGGTAGCAAACCAGAAAACACAACATAATGGTATCTGATCCATTCATTAAGATAATAATGAATAGTACACTATAAGAGGCTGTGTAGCCTCTGATATCAGGGTTGTAATATCCAGCTTGGGGAATCTGAGATCCCAGGAAAGGTTAYCTCTAATTAAGAGAAATTATGGGTGCCCTCAGGATGCTGGAAAGCATCTTGCTGGGAGCCAGCCCTCAGCAGCTCGGGGCACACTGGCACACAGGGCAGCTCACAGGGCTGTGCTGAGGGGTTCCGGCCACCCTGAGTGTGAGCCCAGGCCAGCTCCAGCCTTGCCACACAGGCTCTGTGCTCACCAGCTGTCAGAGAAGATCAGGTGCCCTCCAAGACCACATCTCCTGATTTAACTTCAGCTGCAGTGATTCCTCTTTGCAGTGATTCCCCTTTGCATGTCCAAAGGCAGCTTTGTCATCAGTGCTTGATGTGTGGGACAATCAGGAGACTCTTTTTGGGTCCTGACCTGAAGTACTGACACAATCACCTGCAGAATGATGTTATTGTTCCAGCTTTGATCCAAGAAGTTCCTAGCTGCTCCTTGGTCCTGATATTTTGGGGTTTTTCTCTTTTTTTTTTTCTTTTCTGCAGAATCTCAGGGACAAACCAAACTAATCTTTAAGGATTACCTCCCTGGTTCTTCTGACGCTCCTCAGCAGAACACRCCTGTTGAACCAACAAGTCTCTGGAAGCAAACATCACACACTCATAAYTTGCCACCTGGTCTGGAGTACCTGAACCAGGTCCTGAATCTTTCTGACTGTTAGAATTGTCATGTTTTCCTTTTGTTGCTTTGATACTCTGGAGAATGAGGTTGTTTGGGTTTTTCCTCTTGGGGGCAGGGTAGGTTGAGGTGGAGAGGCTTTTTTGTTTGATATTACTATGAGATAAAGAACATAGGAGGAAGAAGCTTTTTCTTCATTGGTGCCATTCATTTTCTAGAAATTAGATGATCATAAGTCTGAGTGGCTACAAACTTGCATTAACTCTGTGTGAGGAAGAAAGTGCTAATGCCTGAGAGAGGAAAATGCTTGAAAATGGAGGCAGAGAAGTAGATCATAGGTGGGGAAGAAAAATGAATGCTTAAGTCTTCTCCATCCTATTGCTGAATATGTGGCTGTTCCTTTTGCTCTGGGAAATCTCTCAGCTCCTGGAGCTCAGAGCACTGATGGTTTGCAGCTCTGCTCCACTCTTACATGCTGAGTAAGGTGTCACATGCCCTGCCTGGCATGGGCAGGGACAGAATCAGGCCCCCAGCATAGTCAGATCATGATTCTGATACACCTCTGCTGTGTTTGCATTTTGGTGATGCTGTGAAATGTTTACTTCACTCAAGATGTGTATTTTAGGAACACATTTCTGCTAGTTTKGTATAGAAGCAGAAATTGAATGTATGTTGTGTTCAGAGCTAAGTTACCTAGATAGCTAATGAAGTAGGGAACTCTTCAGAAGCAGTCTTTCATGTGGAGTGATGAGTTTCATTTCAAGATGCCTGAGCACAAAATGATATGTGTTGTCAATTACACAAGCATTTGCTTACAGACCGTGGAAGCTACATTTTTTAGTCTAAAAGTGATTGTGCTAGTCAGTACTTGTCAAGTTACATATTCAGGCTCCTGTATGAACAGGAATTACACCTCAGATTTACCCAGACAGTGTAGGCAAGCAAATACCATYGCTCCATTTTGTAGAGGCTTTGCATCTGACGTTAAGACAAAAGAGCAGGTCACTCTCAGAGCTACAGCTGGAACTGAAGACCTCATCCATGCCTGTTCTTGGCCTGWGCTGCAGCCCTTGCTAAGGATTCTCAGCTTTCTCTGCAGTCTCAAAAGTGGGAAGCGTGTGTGCAGTGCTGCTGGCTGGCATGTCCCCCAGCTCGAGTTCCCAGGTGCTGCAGACCCTTTTGGAGTGTGATGCTGGAGCCATACTGGCCCTGTGGCTAATCCTTTGGGATAGATGGAGGAGAGSATGGAGGATAGGATAAAGGAGGTCCCACCAGCAGGGAGAGGGCTGCCTGCAAAATGCATGTGGGATTCACAGCTACCAGGGTAATCCTTTGGGATTTATCCTCATGCACTAAGAGATTTGCACAGAATTAAATGCTTGAATGAAGATGTTTCTAGCAGACCTTGGAAATTATTTATGCTGCTGAGAAGATTTCTAAAAGACTGTGTTTCATTCTGATGCTGTGAGCATTGGGGAAAAGAGGGTCCAAACTCTTGGAAACAGGCACAGAGAGGTGCTACAAGAAGTGCACAGGGAACAGAGAACCTTTTTCAAAACAAGACTCCATCTGTTTTATCTGTAGACAAAAAACAACAGTATTGGAGAGGGAACCATACTGAGTGCCTAGGAGAGTAAACAAACGGTGGGAAAGAGACATATTTAATTTATAGAATTTCGTTACTAGAAGAAAGATTATATAGAGAGTGGTTGTGAATAAATACCGAGTAACAAATAGAAATTACATTCTCCAGCAAGATTGGGCAAGATAACTGGATAGATTTGAGAAAGCTGAATGTATTTCTCAATAAGACCATGACATGTTTGATTGTGATACAAGAATCCAAATTTAGTCAGTCTCAGAGAAATCCCTATAATCTTATTCAAATAGGAACCCAAGGATTGGATGAGAGGAAAGGAGAATGTGTGTCCTGTAGGTAAAGGCCAGCCAGCAGCGTTTCACTCTGCAGATCCACACCCTGCAGTGAGTTCAGGTGAAGGAATCATTCTGATCAGCTGTTCAAGGTGCACCAGAGAAGGGCAAAAACTGCTTCTGCCTCAGCAAACACATCAGCTTTYTATGACTGTCACTCTTTAATAACATCCTACAGAAAAAAATTACCTAATCCTCATTACTTTCTTCCAGATTACAGACATAGCTTGAAGAGTAATTCAGTGACCATAACAAAAATCAAATKAACTTTTTCCCATAGCAGGAATAGACAGGTGAAACCTTGCAGAAGAATTTTCTGAGTATTTCAACTGCATGTTGTGCCACCACTCAGGTTTAACTACTTTTGTAGAAACCTTCTTTGTTTAGACTTGGTTAGACTGATCAGATGTAAATTTGATGCCCACAGAACTGAATATTGAGAATGGAGGCAGGAAAATGAATACTGAGAATTAGCTGTGTATGAGGAATTTTAACATATCTGAGCTGAAGGGGACCAGACCCTTGTTAAGMGAAAGGGCTTTGAGTGCTCTCAAATGCAAGTGCAGAATTCCCTCAGTCCAATAAAAATGCAWCAGAATAACTGCCCTGCAGAAACCAGTGAAAGGCAGAACAAGGATAACAAGTGGTACTGCTGGTGTCTCAGCATTGTTTATACATTGTGCACAGTAAACCAATCGACCAAAATTACTCAAAGCTTTTCACAATTCAGGATCATTAATTTTCTTTTCCCTGTGAAAGTCTACATGGGAAAAAGAAATCCATGTTAAAATAAATATTAAAATAGTAAAATAGCTCTACCATTTGTAACTTTTTTATTCTCTTTCTATCAGCAGAGCCCTTCCCATGAGCTCCAAGAGCTCTCTCATGAGACCCAAACAACAAACAGCAAAGATTCTTGGGAGAATATTTTTTTGTCTAAATATTTTTTATTATTTCAATTACTGGCATGCACATTTCTGAGATTAATGAAAGGGATAAAGAATTTCCTCCTTTTACCAGCTTCTCTYTGCAGCCTGAACTAGCTGCAGGAGCTGACTGGAAGTGACAAATGTCTGCAACAGTTTGAGTATGTACCAGGCAAGATTTATCAAATTCAAAATATCCAGGCTCTGGAGAGCTGTGCCRTGCTGGTCTCAGAAGGTCACTGTGTGCTCTGTGTCTGCAGCTGTGAGTAACAGCAAAACCCTGGGCCAAGCGTTTGTTCATCAGGAATTTACAGAAAAATTACAGAAAASAGATTGGTAAAGCCTAAAACTGTCACATAAAACAGGCATAAAAAGTCRCATAAAACTGAAAGGTAGACTGGAATTAAGCCTTGCTGGTTTTATAATGCTAACAACTGTTCTCCAAGAAAGAATAAGGTTGGAGGGATGATAAGCACAGCAAAGCTAGGTATCATGGTAAGCAGTTTTTCTCCTGCAKTTGTAACCAGCTCGTGGTTACAAAGACATTTGTCAAAACCCTTTTTAGCCAGCTGAGTGTTTCATTGTTGTTTTGCTCATTCTGGTACTCTGGCATGACCATTTGCCAGATCCARGGTGCAGGGCTCGTGTTCCTGAGATCAGAGCATTAAAGCTGGTGTTTGCCATCGTTGGCATCCCCTGCCTGCCCTGCTGGGCTGCTCCAGCAACGTCCTTTGGGGTGTGGCCACTGCACATTTTGAGCTTGAGCCCAGGCTCATTCACTCCTGCACTGCCATGGTGCCCAGCACCAGCCTTGGGCTTGGGGCGAGGAGCTTCCCCTCTGACTCAGAGAGCATCAGGAGCAAGAGTGGATTCTGCTTTCTGTTGCTGTTGTCTGCCTTATTCCCCCCGTGAAGATTGTTTTTCTTCAAACATTTGGGTGAATTACATGGCCATAGCATCTAGTGTCACATTCCTCAGCCATAATTTCAGAGAGAAGTCCAAAGTGTGACTTGAATATCCTTCAGGCACCCAACCTGTGCACCTGTGTAAGRAAAGAAATCTTAATCACAGGGAGATGAGCAATAAAAATAGACCACGGGACCACTGGCAGTCCCAGTCCTATCTAAGACCCACCATCTTCTTTATTTYTTTTTTAAGCAGCTGGACCAGATAATTATTCACCAGCAAGTGGACCTTCTGGAAGGTATGGTGCAATCATTGTCACCCTWTAACAGTGCTGGTACAGGAGTGTCCCCAAAAGCCATCTCACTGGAGGCACTGTGAACCCCCCTGCTGCCCTGTGTCAGGCTGTTCTGCAGCGATAGGGTGGGGAGGGCTCACTTTATTGTTTGCCTGTTCTGCAGCAAACCACTGAGGGGTGAGTAGTCTCTACAACAGTCCTAAATGCTCTCCCTCAGACACTTCCCTCTCAGTGTTGCTAAAGCTTAACCATCTTTCAATGGAAAAATTTATCTAACAATAAGTAACATAATATGAGAAACAAAGCAAAGAGAGAAACGAAGGACAGAAAATATAAAATTAAGCAAAAGATTTTATAATTATTTAGTTTCTCAGAATTTCAAAGTAATGAACAAGTATTAAATACTATAAAATTATACTACCAGTAAAATACTGTAGAATGTATTCCTCCCATTTAAAATGGTTTTGGTCTGATTCTCAAATAACCTGCTGGGTGAAAGCTTTATCACTGAGGTGGGGTAGTCTCAGGTTGTTGCTTTTCACAGATGATAAAGCCAGAAAAAGCCCAAACCAAAAACTCAGGATCTGAATTTTCTGTTGTGATACATACTTTAGTGTACAGCAAATCAAAGTCTGAATTAATTCTTTCAAAATACAGACCTGTCACTATTGTTTCCCTGTATATTTTCTTTGTGTTGCTGCTTCAAAACAATTTTGAAAAAAATCTTTGTCATAGACTTCTAGAATAAACGTTCACATATATACACACACTAACGTTGTACTAAAGTAATAAGATTATATTAACGTTCTACTTGTTTTGCTTTATTAGCCATACTTGGCACAGAGACCTCCAGCAAATACGAGATAAAGAACCSCCTGGGCCAGAGAGTTTACTTTGCYGTGGAAGAGAACGGCTGCTTTGACCGCAGGCTGTGCTCGCCCCTCCGGGCCTTCACCATCAGCATTGCGGACAACGCGGGCCGCGAGGTGATCCGCGTCATCCGGCCCCTCAGGTGCACCAGCTGCTGCTTCCCCTGCTTCCTGCAGGAGGTGAGGGGGTCCCCAGCACCCTCTGTCCCAGCATCTCGCTGGGCAGCTCCTCCAGGGTGGCAGGGAGAAATTCAGGAATTCACAGCCCCCTTTGGGTGGACACAACTCTTGATGAACGAGTTCTGTTCCCTCCCTTCCTCCTTCTTCACTTCCATGGGACCTGGCTGTGCCTCCTCCCTYCYATGGGACCTGGCTGTGCCTCCTCCCTCCCATGGGACCTGGCTTTGCTGACATCCCACTCAAAGCTTTGGTGTCTGGTGATGTCTCTCCAGTCAGTGACTCCCCAAGATGCTACTTGTACTGACACAGGCAGAGATCACCCACTGAACTCCAGGAGGGTGGAGGATGGAAACTCTGTGAAGGCCACTGGGGTCTGGGGGTGGGACTTGGAAGCAGATCTCTGAGGAGGCTGAACCCCTGAAGGTCTGTCTTGAGGGCCATATATCTCTGGGAAATGGCAGAATATGGAAGTAAGCTGCTTGGAGTGAAAAATGTGGATCCTRTAGAGCATCAGGTCTCTCCTCTCTATTTTTTGACTCTCCTTTATTCAGACATCTTTCTTGTGCTATGAAAATAGTTTACAGGTTAGCTCATCCACTTACCTTCTTAGCACTTATCCTTGTCAGGAGTTTTAAAGAAAAGGTCCTTTGGTAGTACAGCTACTTAAAATAAACTTGTAGGATACTGCCTGAATACAATAATTTTTTTCACAGTTTATAGCTTTTATAAAGTCTTCTATTGTATGTAAGGTGTTGGTTTCTGGTGCAGCTTTTGAGTTTCATATTTTCYACTGTATTTAACAACACTGTTAGACAGTTCTGCAATATCCAGTTCCATGTTTGGTAAAACGAAGTTACTATATTCAGTAGATAAATATCTTGTCATTATATAAACAATACACTATCAAGGAAAAATACATTAATATAAAATCAGCTAAAACATTTTTTGTTGTTTTTTTTTCTTTGCTAGTTAGAAGTTCAGTCCCCACCAGGTACAGTAGCTGGGTATGTTGTACAGAACTGGGACCCTTTTCTGCCAAAGTTCACTATACAGAATGAAAGTAAAGAAGATGTGCTAAAAATAATTGGCCCATATGCAACCTGTGGCTGTTTTGAAGATGTTGACTTTGAGGTATGTTTTGTACAAGTGTTAACAATTTAAAAGTTTTACTACTTCGAATAAATTTCTCAGGTGAAGGGAGAATGGGAGAGACTTGAAGAAGGTCTGAACAGAGTTTTCTRATGTGAACAAAGTGCTTTGCTTTAGTTAAGAACCATAAAGGAATTTTGGAGTTTATCAACTTATTAACTCATTAGCCAGATTAGAAGACTCCAGTGGGTATTGTCTGAAATCTCAGTACACTGTAAGAAACATGCAGATGGCTGCATGACTGGGAACATGCCTGTTCCTGAGAGCACAGTGGTCCACAGCAGTGGGGCTAGGAGAATATAAAAAACAGGAGAGAGGAAAAAAACCCAAAGCTCTGTGAAAGAAAGGCAAAACTGGCAGAAACTTTCAAGATTGCTTTCTCCCACTTTTTGTCCGCTCTAAAGATGCTGATGTTTCCAAACTTRAGACCCTTTCTTGCGTGCCACTCGTAAAGGGAAATTTGGCACTAATAGAACATCGCAGCAATAACAATAAAAGGAGAACCTGACAACTATAGCATACTCAGCATGTCAGGACACAGTCATTAATTCTGTGGAGATGTCATCAGTGTGCGCTTGATTTGTTTACATTTATGTCTGTTCCTGTTTTTTCTTTGTGCAGGTAAAAGCTCTCAATGAGATGACAACGATCGGCAAGATTTCCAAGTATTGGTCTGGATTTGTCAACAACGTCTTCACCAACACCGCCAACTTTGGGATCCAGGTCCCWGTGGATCTCGACGTGAGGATCAAGGCAGTCATGATTGGTGCTTGTTTCCTCATTGTAAGTGTGCMAGGTGGACAGGCAGACCTATACATACGTGCAGACCGGGGCCAGAGGGGCCCTTGCTGTCAGCTGAGAACTTTAAAATGCAATTGTGTTGGAAAACCAAATCCAGTACCTAAAAGATAAATTAACTAAAACATTTTAATTATTATGTCTGCTTTTTTTTTAATGTTCTTAAATTTTTGTTTATTAAACTGTTTAAATAGTATTACACATGCAGTTCAATATTTTGTATGGCAGAATCAAATCTCAACATACATGTCAAACCTACCAAACTCCCCCAAACCCCTTATTATGTTTGAACAAGTGTATGAACAAAAAAAAAGGTTATGTTGTTTTTAATAGTAATTTCAAAGSAATTCAACGATTCTGTTGAGTGTTGTATTTAAGACCTTCAGGTGGTATGAAAATTCCTAGAAAAATTCTCTTGTGAAGATAACCATAAGAACTATATGAGAAGGAGAATACTCRGTGCTAGGGGTAAAGATGAAGTTAAGATGCATGTTTTATAATATTAAAAATTGATATTTGCTGAGTGGCTCTTTTGCCAACATAATTGTATTAACATGAAATGGTTTCAAAATCATCTGTGATACTTACATCAGAGACTACAAACCAAAATTATAATACTATTTAAATTATTCATTGAAAAGTGTTTGCTTTAAAATTCCAACAACKATTCAGAAATTTTGCTTTTAGTAGGATAGAAGTGACAGTTAAGATTTTCAGATTCCCCCCTCCAAAACTGTTTCTCAGTGGCAGTGATAAAAAGTGATTGACTAATATAAATACTTTATGTAACAAAAGCCTGCAAGTAAGACTTTTGATAGTAATTTTGGCATTTTTGTGCCTTCCATATCTAATGCATAGTTTGTTTATTTGTAGGACTTAATGTTCTTTGAAAACTCTTTGGATGGATTATAACAAGATGACAGAAACAATGAAATATGCAGAATGTGTTTCAGTAGGTAAAAATGAACATAAATTGATCTTCTTGCTTTGAAGGCTTGTACATTTCTAATTCTTTTTCATTTTCTTCCAGAAATCGCTCCTGAGCTTTGGACATGATTTTGAACTGCAAAAATCCTTGTTCGTTATAGGAAAAGACAAGGAGCTAATRATGATGTTTATTAAAATATGTCTAATGTAAATAATAATTTCCYACTTATATTTTTTATGTGTTATAGCTAAACACATACTTTTCACACAGAGCACTGTTGCTTTGGAACAGTGCTATTCTCTTTCTCTTTTGATGTTCCTGCATGGGAAATCATGAAAGATTAGATGAAGGCTTGCAGCATCACTGATGAAAGTCTAAGTTTAGAGAAGCCTTTGATGTTTTGCAAGTGCTGGTACCAGTTTCTAACCACATGAGGGTGTGTTCTGGGAGTTTTGCTTTTTTATAATTTTAGAAGTAATTTTCTGATTTGTTATTTAATTAATAGTAGCAAACTGAGTTGAAAGTAACAAATATAAAGACATTCCCGATGGGGAGTTGAAGATGTTATCTGTTTCAGTGAGTTGGAAGAATGGAAGTTACATTTGCTAGTAAATTAATTGTGTGAYAAAATTTGTTTTAATGAGTGTCAGCCAGAAATTAGGCTTCCAGCCCTAGACTTGGGAATGTAAGTTCTATTCTGAAAGTTTGGTCTTCCCCTGTTTGCGCTGAAGGCAGGCCATAGCCAAAGTTTGGGTGATGGTCCTCTGTGTGCTAGAGGCTCACAAATCACTTCYCTTTGTACCAGCCAGGGTTAAGGGTCCTTGCTGCCATCTGCTCAAGGCATTCCTGAAAAGGTTTGTTCCTCTTTGTAATATCTGGTGGCTGGTAATTTTTCATTCAGACTTGCCTGAGGCCATCCTGGAATAGAATTATTCTTTTCCTTTGGCAAGCTCAGGTATTTTCTAAGATGACTGGGCAGAAGGAGCTTTTCACAGTWCAGCAGTTTCACATGGTTGTTCGTTTCTGCAACCACACCTCAGTGTTCCCAAACAATTCCACCAACTTTTGCTAATACCAGCTTCCTTTGTAGGAATGATATATATGCAAGACATAAACAGATTTTTTTGCTGTTGTTGCAAATTATTTGGTGTATGAACTTGCTTATGCCTCTGAAAAACTCCCTTCAAGAAGCAAACCAGTACTATAAAATATTGGTGGCAAACTCGATTGCTCTCATAGTCACCAGTTAAGTTTCTAAGGGGAATGTTTTACAAATCAGTAGAAATGCTGGAATTTTTTTAATTTTTTTTTTTTGTGTCAACCAGTAATTCAATTCTTGAAAACAACCAACACATCAACGGAAAGAGAGGAGATAATGAATAATTCATAAAAATGAAAAAGAGCTAAATTTATCAGGTGATTACTTCTCAACAAATATTTAGACTAATTTTAAATTAATGTTCATGGATATGAATTCAAACACAGTGAAGTCAGGAAGTTGCAACTAACGTTCCCATAGTGAAATTAACTCAGGAATGCTTATAGATTTAAACAGTATGTTTTAGATTATATACCACACTTAGGTATTTATACAGATTTACATATGTCTTGAAAATAATTGTGGTTAACAAGCTCTGACAATCATCATTATCTGTTAACCATTTCACCTCTGGCTCTCGCTGTGACTCGTAGCAGYGCAATCAGGCTGCGCGGGTTGGGAGCTCACAGGGAACCTCTGCTGCCGCCTTTCCCGGGAAGAAGCGCCCTGTGGGCTTCGTGGGCCAGAAGCTCCCTCGTGTGGAAATCCCGGAATTTGCAGAGGAATACAGGATTTGCAGAGGAATACAGGATTTGCAAAGGAATAATGGATTTGCAGAGGAGTACAGGATGCTTTTTGCTGTTCTCGCTGTTCTCACACTGGTGTCGTTCTGTCAAATGCAGCTCCCACATGCCTGACTGTAGACTGAGAAAAGGAACTAGATTATTTTTTTTCTCTTTTTTTCTCTTTTTTTCTCTTTAAATCCCTTTGCCCATTTAAATCCCTTTGCTGCTATAGTAGCCCATAATCTTGGCTCTCGTGCACTGTTACTGAGCTATGTGTGTCTGAACACTCGACTGTATTCAGTGCCTTAAGCTCAGCAGGATCCCCACCCATCTTCTAGTTTTTCCCTGCAATTTCCAGTCCTCTTGTGTCCCTTAACAAGCCAAAGATGTCTCTAAGCAAATGTGTCCAGCCTCATTGAAGTCAACACAAAATAAGGTTTTATTTACCCACAGGGCTGAGCTTGGCTGTGAGTGTCCATGTATATACCTTGTAGGTAAGCAATATGTGCATWCAATTTTCAGTTAATTCCAACCAGATGATAACACTGGATTTCTCACACTTAGTAACTTTGYTGCTGTTTTTTTGTGTTAATAGGCTTTTTGCTGTTAATGTGTATGTATATGAATATGTTTGAATGCCTCTGTTTACACTCAGAGGCAGTTTCTGGCACGTACAAGAACAGGCTCGTCCCCTGGATAAAACAAGCAGTGGGGCTGGGACAGCTCTCGAGGCTTAGAGCTCCCTCAGCAKGCTGCTTGACCTCTGTGCCACCCTTCAGCATCCTGGTGGAAATTCAGTGCCATTGCCAGTGCTTTTCCAGCTGGGAGATCACTCCTCTAAACCAGAGCTGCCACACARGCAGGTATCCATCCTCAGCAGAGCTCATGGATTCTGCATGATGTTGCTAAAGAAGAGCTAATGTGTCCTAAGATCTTAATAACCTAACTAATAACTCTTTCTTATTAATAGCAATGTGTTTCACATTATGGGAGCTACATATGCTTGCTTTTCACAGTTCCCCCACAGGCTAGGAGTGGGTCCCAAAGGAGAATTCAGAATCTCCCAAAAGGTCACAAAGTTTTTCTAAAGCAAACTCATGTCCTGGATATCATCTAGAAAGAAATGTGATTGCTCTAAAGAAACAGAAATTTTACTTAATCCAGCCAAGCAAATATTTCTGATCAGTAGCCAAACTGTAAATCTGTGTAGTTCACACTCCTTGTGTTCAGTAGATGGCAGCAACAGCTCATTATGACAGTATTTAGCTTTTCWCACATCATCCTTTTTTCACCCAGGATGCTGATGGAAGTTCAACATACCTTTAACCTCTAATTAAATTCTACTCTTAACTGAAGGATTTTATTATCACTGTCTGATATTAAACCTTTGCCACACAATACTGGATTATCTTTATTGTCTGCAGTTTACAGCTGGACTTTTAGTTATCTTATGAGATCTGGTCAGGGCATGGGCAGAATCCAGTCTCCCACAAAGTGAGCTCCTCTGGTCAGTACCCAACCTAACTTTTTGCTCCTGGAGCATCTCTCCAGCTTCTGCAGGTGGGCTGGGGAGAAGCCCCAGGACACTTCCCACCCTCTGCAGAAACAGAATGTGCCGTGTGTAAAGGAGGCTGCTGTGTGGTGCTGTACCTAGAAAAGTAAAAGGTTTCTATGGGAAAAAGTCATGTCACGATGGTCTGTCCCTGTGTGCTGGGGCAGAGGGGGGGAAATCCCCTGTAGTGCCACAAACCCAGGTGGCACCAGCACGTGGGGAGAAGTTGGTTTGCCCGTGGGAAGATCAGACACTTYCTGTAAGAGAGTGAAGACACAGAGYYGCTSTAAGTTCTGAGATTCTTTGGTTGTCTGATAATTTGGTGGATGCAAAAKTACTTTTCTTCATAGAATTGCTGTCTGTATTAAAACCAAATCTTTTTGTGTCAATTTGGTTATTTRTTGTATTAGACAAACCTGGAAATGATCCAAAATGCACATTTTCTAATAGAGTTGTCTAAATGAAGCTGTTTGGGAAAAAAAAAAGAAATTTCCTCCTTCTGGCCCTCAGTTGTATTGGTTTCTTTGCAATTAGRATAGGACATTCTGTGTTAGCATCATAAATCCTAGTTTAATTCAACTCAAGGTGAGTATTGAAGGAAAAATTACCTGTAAGTCATTTCATCAGGACTTACTAACTTGATGTGCTTTTCCACTTTGAGATACTCATTTGAAAGACTTGTTTTCCTCTGTTCCAGTCACATTAGGTAAGTGCTCTATTTACGCTTCTGGTGTTTTGTATTAGARAAGCCCATACATAGCAGCAAGCAAACCACAAAACATCCTGCAAGCTTCTGTTACAGACATTGCTCGGTGAGAAWCACCTGCTTCTATCTAGAAATGACCATGGGCATTTTCTCTTTCTGCCCCCTCCAGGTCATAGAATCACAGAATGGTTTGGATTGGAAGAAGCCTTAAAGGTCACTGAGTTCCACCTCCCTGCCATGGGCAGGGACAGGTTTCACTAGACCACGTTGCCCAAGGCCCTAAAGGAATTATCACAGTGCGTGTGTCAAGGTCCAGTATTGCTTCAAAAGTCTTTTCTTAGTCATCTGTGGATTGCTTGCAGAACCTTGGGTAAATTTTCGACACAATGACTGTATTAGTTTTCTATCCATGTGCCTTTTAAGCAGCTGTCACGATAAAGCCCATTTATACCAACAAGAACTGAGAAAGGAAATGCAGCCTGGGATCGGAACAAGGATCACTACTGGAAATACCTTGTATGTTTCCCACTTTTCTAGAATTSAAGAGAAAGTTTTGAGCATTTTTTTAATATTTCTTCTGGGCTCCCTGAAGAACCCGAAGTGTCAAAATACTGTTTTATTTAAAAGAGAAAAAGTCCTATTTACTTTGCAAATCCAGGGGAGATATTTTGGCTATTATGTGTAGGATAGTGGGCTGAGTGTATAGGATAGGAGTAAGAAAAGATTTTTTAAAATAATTTGTTAATAATTAATAATCCAGAGGACTATCTGTGATAAGCTGAGAGAGTTTGGGTTGCTCAACCTGCAGAAGAGAAGGGCCCAGTGAGACCTTATAGCAYCTTTCAGTACCTAAAGTTGCTACATGAAAGTTGGAGAGGGACTTTTGGCAATGGTGTGTAGTGACAAGACAAGGGGGGATGGTTTTAAATGGAAAAAGAGGAGATTTACTTTAGATACAAGGAAGAAATTCTTTATTGTGAARTGGTAAAGCCCTRTCACAGGTACCCAGAGAAGCTGTGGCTGCCTCATCTGTGGAAGTGTCCAAGGCCAAGCTGGATGGGGCTCTGAGCARCCTGGGATAGCAGAAGGTGACCYTGCCCATGGCAGGAGATTGGAACAAGATGAGCTTTAAGTCCATTGCAAACCAAATCATTGTRGAATTTGTTTATTTAATCTTCTCTCCTATCTCTAGTTCCAAATAATTGTAGATTAAGGCTCAGAACACCTGGGTAAAGACCCACAAGGGGTGCATTCTTTAGCCTTTGGCATTGCCCAGGACTGGGTTGCCAAACACTGGGATTGGAACCCTTTAAAATAAGACTAATTTACAAATGTTACGGTTTGAAATTCAAAGAACATTAAAAAATACTAGTATTTAAACCAAGAACTCCTTAGAGTTTGGACAGTTTTAAATCTTTGATTTTGAAATATTTTCACTTAGGTAAGCCTACCATATGAGAGCAGCATCACTTCAATGCTCTGAAAATGCAACACTTGAGATAAAAATAAGTTTAGCAGAAGGCAGGACAAGTGGTAAATTTGGTAAATTTAGCTAGGACAATTTGGTAAATAAATTAATTAAATGGTTCCCTATTAGGAAGAGTTTTATCTCTGGTTTTATCACTTTCAGACTCTCAAGGGCCTGACACAAAATGAAATAAAAACTCACAGAAGAGTGAAATACCAGCAAGGATTAGGGTGTACAGTGTATTTCACCCTCCGTGACATGGTGGATATTGCTCTTGCAAAGTCAGTGCAGACCCACAGTTTGTTCACTTCTCTTTCCTAATTGAGCCTAATAGAAGATCAAAGAGATTTTTTTCCTTTTGCTGATCTGCAAGATGGGTCATTAAATGTCTTTTGTCTGCTGTGGATGCTCATTCAGTATTCATCATTGTGATACCAAGCCAGTTCTTGCASTGTTACAAGCACAAGGTGTGTGGTGGCTCTGTCCTTGCTGCTGAGGAAAAAGGTTAACGGGTGCATTTTATCCATGCTTTGCTCAATAATGGCAAACAGTGAGGGAGGAGATGATGTGAAAGTTTCAGAGCAGTAAAATAAGGACAAGGGACATTAAATCTGGGCAGGGCAGTGGAGAGAAGCCCTTGTGCAAACAGGCAGGTGTGTCATTGGCAAATGCTTTGTTCAATAAGGGCACAGAAGCAGCAATTGATATGCCAGGATCATCTGTGCCAGCAGGARTGGCGCCCAAACAAAGCCACGTGCATGTGATCCACAAAAACTTCTGTAAGGTGAAACTGTTTGCTTTTAGCTGCAGTGATTGGAACCGGTGGGACCAGGTGTTCTGTTCAAGATCTGTGTTTTATCAACAGGTGAACTTCCCTCCTCCAATAAGTTTATGCTTTGGACTTCCATACAACCTGCTGTTATCATAAAGAGGTGTGGTTTTATGGCTGGGGCATAAAAATGACACATGCATGGCCCAACTAACACACTCATTTGAAACAGCCCCATAAAATGGTTTATCTTGACTCTTGTGGCCTTTTGCAGTTCTCTCCTGCCTGGGTTTGAGTGGTTCCATTGAACACAAGGTTTTAGCTGAGCTGTCACCACCCTGGGTAAGACCCTTGGCCCAGTCAGATGGGAAGGGTAGATGATTGTGGAGCTTGGGAAGAGGAGAAATCTGATGGAAACAAATCCCTGCAAAATCRGGGTAACATGAGCTAAGGAAAGTGTATGGGAACAAAAATTAGCAGGGGGCAGAGGAGGACACAAGGAGAATAAGATATTTCTAAGAGTAATTTAATGTTTTCAATCAGAAGTGAAGTCTAATAAAGTCTTTGCAAATACATTCTCAGTGGAAAAGAGTTATGGATCTTTGCTAAAAGTAAGCTTGGTGATCCTGCTTGGTGTAGTCATAATTCTTTACTGCATTGCTGATCTGTTCAAGCTATTATGTTCTTTTATCTTGTACTTGAGGAATATAACTGATAAGAGATGATTAAGAGAGAAAAAATGTTTAAGGAAATCTGCAGAGATGCAAAATGCTTCATGCAGCATTGATGTGCTGAGCACCATATGTATTTATTACTACAAATATRTATTAGCTTTCTTGGTGAACTTTTTAATCTAAAACCATTAAAATAAACTGAAATAGAAGGCATTCCTGAAGCAGATATGTCATTGCAGAGGTAGTAAAAAAAAAAGTCTCAGATTCCTCTCTTTTCCCATGATGTCCCAGAAAGTAAATTTTTTAAATAGCTTTGCTCAGTGTCTAATTTATAAAGCAAATATATCAACTACAGTCATGGTTGATGTAGTAGGGTTTAGAGTTCCAGCACCTCAGTGAAGCATTAAAACCGCAGGGTTTTGGTGAAAGCCTAATAAAACAAATGTTRGGGTTTGGATCAGGTCATAAGGCCTTCTGTCAGATGAGTCCAGTACAACTGTAGACAGCTCTAACAGCAAGTATTTTATATTATTAGTTCAGAGAGAATT
This sequence comes from Cardinalis cardinalis, assembly GCA_014549065.1. NCBI lineage: Eukaryota > Metazoa > Chordata > Aves > Passeriformes > Cardinalidae > Cardinalis > Cardinalis cardinalis. The sequence continues at coordinate 3,010,507 of JACDOX010000062.1, forward strand.
ACTAGAAATGGTGTAAAACATTTGTTGTAAAGCCATAGAGAATGCTGATTAATGCTAATATGGATCTAATTGGGCAGAAATCACATGCTCTGAAATTCTGGGAAAGATCACTGAAAGAGAACCATGTAGAATAATTTTAAGTACCAGTGTGAAAAAGACTTTTGCTTCAATTTTGAACACCTGCTTCAGGAACATACTGGCTCCAGAAACTCACAGAGCTTGCCTGCACAGAATTTGTAGGCCCCCTTATCCCATCCAGCTGGCAGGAGCTGCAAGTGCAGGGTGTGGGACCTCTCAGGATCAGGGGGACCTCTCAGAATGAGGGGGCCTCTGGGTCCTGCAGCAGTGCAGGAGCAGCTGGGCAGGGCTGGGGGGAGCTGTGTGTCCTCTGGCAGCACACAGCACAGCTGGCACAGCTGGAAGGGAGGTGCCAGCCTGGCCATCAGCACAGGCAGTGTGGATGTGCTGCTGCTGCTCTGCCAGCAGAGACATGGTTAAAGGGAGAGGAGAAGAGAGGAGAGGGCATCTCTAACAACCTGATCAGTAACAACCAGCAGCTCAATTACACTAAAGAATTGAGTCAGAGATTGGATGGCAAATACAATTTATAATACCRCATGATACAGCAACCAGGGAGAAAAACCTTCTGGGCTGGGAGTAACGAATCTGGCAAACTTGATTTAGGAAATAATAGGAGTAAATGTGAACCTCCTGGAAGCTGTGCTCAGGATTTCTGGGAAGTGGCTCTGGCCTGAGCATGGGCCCCACTGCCTTGATGAGCAGTTTCTTCATGTGTGATTATTCCACATCCCAGGGAATCAGTGTGAGGAAAAAGTTTACAGTACCTGACACGGGTGACTAGGTCTTAATAGTGAACAGGATTTATATCTGATGTAAATATTTTCCATTTTCCTTTTCCTACGTTTTCTCCTCTCCAACTTCCAAACCTCCTGAAATCCCCCMGTTGTCTGTGTAAGAAGCAGTGCCTAGTGCTGGGCTTCCTCAATTTTCATTCTTAATTGAGCTGTAAATTCACCTCATAAACTCTCACAGATCCTAGTGGTCCTACATTTAMAACTTTTTAATTATCTTCTTAATTAACAGAAGCCTCAAGGTCCCAGTACATTTTTATCAGATGAGTCTGTTATGAAGCACATTAACTTGGACTTCAGTGGTTTTAAAAACATCCTYCCCTCAGCCTGGTTCTGTGCATCAGCAGTGCTCTCTCTATTTGTCCTCYTGTTGATAAAAGTGCTTGGGCTGAGTGCTGCGTTACATTCTTTGCTGTGCTCAGAGAGGTGTGACTGGCGAGCAGGGGGACTCCTGCCCTGGAGCCAGAGGTACCCTGTGCCCCATGGCAGAGGGCTGCTGCTTACAGGCTTCCTTATTTTATGCACATTTTYGAAGGGGAGTGTCAGCTCAAGGCCTGTGGTGTCCTGCCATAACTGCTCTATACCATTCCAGTTCCACAGTGGTGCAGGAATGTTGGCCCAAGAGCATTTTGGCCAGTGAATCCCACCCACACATGGTATGTGCTTGTGAGAAAAGGCATTGGAGGGAGGGAAGGAGAGTTCAAGGACCACTAACATCTCACTGCTGCTGTATGGTTCAGTTTTGTCTGCAACAGTGCTTAAATGAAAGAACTTGGCTTCCCTTCTCCCCCAGAAACCACAAAGATAACTGAGCAGCCTGGGAGTTCAGAGTGCCAGCTTTGACATACAGAGCTRGATGTCTGCTCAGGATGGGCTTGTCCTGACTTGATTTTTTGGTATATTTCATTAATTAGGCTGGTATTATTTATACTTTTCAGGAACAAAATCATGCCTAGGAAAATGTTCCCTGTAAGTACCTGTTTGCAGTAGCAATATCCCTTTAGCAGAAAACAGGATTTACACAAGCTGCATTTTAAACTGTTGGTACCACAGTTAATCCTAAATGCTGTAAACTGTAATGGCCTATTTCTTTATGTTGAGTTGCTCTTTTCCTCCCAATATCCCATTTTCCAGCTGCAAAGCAGCTTATGCTGGTTCATCTGCAGCACTGACATTCAAAACCTTGCATGACTGGCAGCAGTAAAACTTTATTTAGCTTCCTTCTCAGGCTGAGAAAGAAATTGCTGTRGCACAAAAACATTTGTAGCAAAACCAAGTGTGTGGTATTGCTTCCATTGTTGTTCAGTTGTTGTTTTCCTCTTGTGTTGGAGTATCTTGAGGAAGGACTGATGGTGATGGCTGACAGCTCTCTGCAGGAATTGCTTTTCCTCTGTGAGTGATTATTACKATTGTTAGTGACAGCACAGGGGGACATGCTGCTCCCCAGGATACATAAAAATATAAGGRATGCTACTTAATGTGGTTTGGAACTCATGACTGTCCACTGATGTTATCTGGATGCTGAATTAATGAAAACATTACAACACTAAACCCAYTTTCCCCCAGTTTCCCTCTCAAAGGAAAACCTAACCCTCATTTCTTAGACTGCAGGCTTGATGACTGACTTGACATTGTTAAATGAAATCAAGTAAGTGAACAGGCCTGTTTGCAATTTCTCAATTGCAAATCTTTAATACAGAGATGATGTGTTAGCTGCTTCTTCTGGCTTCATGAATGCATATTTTATTAAATCAGTGAAGGCCAACCAACCAAGACAAAAGGAGAGCTACACTGAGATTCGGGGGATGTCAGATGCCTATCAAATGTTAGCAGGATGGAATGCATTTCCCCAGTTCCACATCAAAGAAATACTAAAAGGAATAGTGACACTAATACCAAGAATAGCAATTTATGTGCTTCTTTAAAATGCTTGGATTTAAACTGCCTTTTACTGCGTGTACACCATGTCTGTCACACTGGYGGTGTGCTCATGCTAGATTCATCGTGCAGTGTTAAAATGTAGATTTTGCCTATTGGAATGTTACATTATTTGCCTACCTGCTTTCAAAACCACCACTACTTTGGATGTAAAAGGTACTATAAATGGAAAAAAGGAAAATAACTTACTGGTTCTGGACAAGATTCCTTAAATGTGAATATTTAGGTTGGAGGCAGTCTTTTAAAATCTAAATTTTCCAAGCAAGTTCTAAATATTGTGAAAATTGTATCAGGTCATTATCACTTTGTCATCAAAAGTTGGGAATAAAACTAACGCTGTAATTTCAGTATCAGAGAGTGGAATCACTTTTATTTTCAGCAGAGGGCATGAGGGGGATCTCTCTGCCTAGCCCTCACACYGCAGCTAGAGAACAGAGTTTAAACCTGTGTAAATGATTCAGACTCMTTTCATCTCCCCAAGTTCATACAGACACGCCAAATGTTCCTGCCAATTCTTCTGCATGTTTAAATCACCTTCCAGCAGCATTGCTGAGGCCCAGTTTCTAAGGCTAAGATAACCACTTGCACACATGAGTACAGGCCTAAGCTAAAGATAAAGGAGTTATCATTACAGTTAAAGGTTTTCCCAAAATGTGCACAAGTGAAGGATGGCAAACAGCAGAAAAAAGAAATTGCACTGCATGGCTGGAGCCTCAGCCAGTGCAGCTCAGGAGCTTCTCCTGGCCTGCCACTGAGTAGAATCTTCTTTTTCTTTGTTCCCTCTTTCTTTCTCCTCTATTCCTTCTTTTCCTTTTGTTCTTCCTTTTAATTTATTTCCCGGTAGCCCCCTCAAGTTTGTGCCTCAAACCTCACATCCTATGCCTTTTCTATAAAGACAACAACTGCTCTCAGCTTATCTTTCTCTTTATCTCCCGTGTCTTGTGCTGCTCCAGGTTTGCTTTCCAGATTATAAACACCAGAGAAGGGACCCTTCTGTTGGGATTGTGTCCACAGGCACGGAAGGCAAACCCCCTGGTAGCCACTTTTATTTCCTTTAGCAGTGCAAACARTGCCATGCCTGAGGTTAAATGAGGTGAAACAGAGTTTGAGCTGCACAAAGGCTGTTTGCTCTCATGTACAGCCCCGAGTGAACTTCCTCCTGTGTCCCCTCACACAGATGTCCTGCCTGAGCACTGAGAGGAAAGAAGCTGGYGAGGGGATGTTAGCAAGAAAGATGAGAGCTGCTTCCATCACCCCAGCTCCAGGTTACGRGAGACCTCTGCATGAGAAGTGGGTGCAGGAACTGGTCCCACTTCTGGTGCTGGTGCTGGGCACCACAGGATCAGATGAGGAGCCACCATCAGGAGCATCAGAACTTAAAGCAGTAGAAATACCCTGACYGTAAGCAACATAGAAATCCTAGAAATTGGGGTCAAGAATCTACAAAGAATGTTTCTTTTCAGGTAAACATGCTTAAACCTAAAAGACTAAATTACTGGGAGTATGGTCATTCTCTTATTTCTCCTGAAACAATTCCAACTTTCTTTCTTAATGTTTTAGGCATTCCCCTGCTGATTAAATCTGCACACTGGACAAAATTAAAAGGTACTGACCATTTCAACCCCCTGATCTAACTGAAAAGCACTGACTGTCAGTTACATCAATGATCCTAGCTAGATAAGAAAAAACATTATTTGATGTGGGAAAGACTGATAAATTACTTTGTATTTTGTGAATCATGACATCTTTTTTTTCTGCCACTGCAGGTGAGTAAGTTTTTTTCCAACTTATAGACATGTGAAAGGAAGAGATATGCTGCTATCTTTGTTCTCTCTGGTAGGAAAATGATATTCTCATCTAAGAAATAGTGTTCATCTCTGTGTCAAAAAGTCATGTTTGCTTGGCAATACAATTTGAATTTCAGTGTATAAGTCTGAACCAAGCTAAATATAACTATGCTATGTTCCTGTAAGAAAGAAGGGTAGTATCTAAAGCTTCCATGTATTTATAATTTTCCAACCATGTCAAAATAATTCCATACCTATTTCTTAAGAGATGTTTAAAGCCTATTTCTTGGTGTCTGCTCTTAATCCTCTTAGTGGACTCAGTGCAGATGTGTGGGAAAATGCTAGTCAGCTTTAGATTAGATTCTTCTGTACCTGAGGAAAAAGGCAAAATAAAATCCCCAAATTCCTGTCAAATCTGGTGTTTAGGTGAAATCCAGTGCAGGGCTAGAACAATAGTTTGGGGTGGGTTTTTTGATTTAGTATTGTTTATGGAAAGTTCAATATTGAAATGGAGACCTTATTTTGGAAGGTAGAAGACAAAGACTACAGAGTATGTACAAGGTGACCTGCACTTATTGAATCCCCAGTCTTGGGTTTTATACATGCACCAATTACTGTGATTAATTTATGTGGTTTACATTAAATACAGTTTTSTTTGAAGAAACTTTCCTTTGGCATACATGGACACCAGCAGCTCCAATCTGACGTACATGAATGCACAAAGAGGATGCAGAAGATCTGTCCATCAGAGCTGTTAATCAGGGTGTGAACCAGCTTTCTCCAAGTCCTTTGTTTCCCAAACAATTCGTTATTGTACATTCTTCTTCCTGTAACTATGAAGTCCACATAAATATGTTTTTCCTCCTGAGTTCCTGCCTTATAAGCAAGGTAAAATTGTTCCAAATACATTTGTTCTCCTTTCAGAGCAGACATGGAACTTGGCATTATCACGGCTATGCAACCTGATGTCCGCTGACTAAAACGCAGAAATTGAATTAATTAATTAATTAATTAATTAATAGTAAAAGGACTGAATCAGCATTGTTGCCGATAGACATGGGAAAAGTAAATGTCACGAATAGCGAAGCTGTTGAAATACCGGCGTTTCTGGGCAGGGCTGGCAGCAGTTTCCTGCCCGGGGCCCAGCCCTGCCCTCGCTCCCGCCCCGCAGCGCTGGGAGCTCCGGAACGGCGCGGGACGGACACGGGGACGGCGGGACACGGCGGGACACGGCGGGACACGGCGGGACACGGGCGCACCGGAGCCTCCTTAGCGAGCGGGGTTCCTTGCCGGCGCTCCCGTCAGGTATCCCGGGGCTTTCCTCACGGGATGGGCAGAGATCCGCGGGGCTGGGGCAGGGCCCGCCGAGGGGGAGCCCCGCGTGTGTCCGGCTGCGCAGCGCGGGCTGGGTTCGGATTGATCCCTGTAGAGCAGGATCTCGCTGGCAAGGACCGCGCTCAGGGAGGCGCTGCTGCTGCCCGGGCTGTCCCGGAGAGCCCCTTCGAGGGCGGGCGGCAGCGGCTGGTCCCCGCAGCCGCGGTCCTGTGCCCGGGCATGGGGCGCATCGCTCGTCCCGGCGAGCCTGAGCCCCGGGCGGGGACCGGGCTGTGCTTGCCGGGGCTGGCGCTCCCAGCTCCCAGGAGAAAAGCCACTGCAAGGGGAGAGGGTATCCTKCTCCATCAGAACAAAAAAAAAGASTAATTCCTTCTCTCTTCATGAATAATATTTTCTCAACATTAAAACCAAGTCATTTAATTAGATCAATGAGATGATTTTTTTAAGCATGTTGTTTCTCCCGAGGTAAGGGTTCATATCCAGGGGCTGAGCAGTCTAAGAGAATGCAACRTAAAAAAAACCAAAAACCTCAAAAGGAAAACTATTGAAACTATTGCATGCCTCCTGGCTATTCAGCTTCCTGTTTTTTGAATATTACAACTTCTTGGAAATCTTAGAAAGGGCTTGGCTTGTTGTGTAACTAAGCGTGTTTGTGCTTGGGAGCTTACATTACATTAACGTGCTCTTCGCAATATTTTAGTGAGCTGGAGAAGAAATGAATCTACTTGTCATGCTAGTATTCTGGTTTTCTGATRAAGAGCAGAAGGCCTATAGTTAACATAATTATGACACGTTTGAATTACTTGCAGCATATCTAGTGACATGCATCAGGCTAAGGGACATGTAGCTGGTTCATGTAGTTCTGAAAATGAGAAAGTGACCAGAAAGAAACATAGGCATTCATGGAAAAGGATCTAGGGATGAAATGAGGGCTGAGCTTTGTAAAATCTTTATTGCTTMCTGCTACAGAGCATATCAACCTTTTCTAAATCCTAAATTGTACAGTGGCTGGTGTGTGTGGTTGTAGGGACAATGAAAGATTCTGGCTTCTGGACAAAGCCTTTCTTTTAAATAAATCGTGTGATTCTCTCTCTACTCTCCCTTTACCAAGGAGTTGAGTTGTAATTCTCAGTATTTCATTGAAGTTCATGTTGCTGGAACATTTCACTGCATAAACTGATCTTTTGCTAGTTTTATTCTTCTATAATTTGTGATTTTCCTACATTCATACAGTGACTACAATCCAATCTACCCTATGACCAGAACYCAAATAGAGTATGCATACCAGGACAGTGGTTTTGTTAGTAAAGAAGAGTTGGTAAAGTAGAAGAAAAAGTATATTAAAAAGGAATGGTTTAAGAGCAACTGAGTCTGCATGACATTCCAGAAGCATCAGACATCGCCCCGTGAGAGCTGCWTTTACTCAGGGAATGAAAAACAGGAAGGAATTGCTTTCAGTTTCRCTTCCTAGCTTTGACCAGCCGTCCTCATCGAAGTGAATTAGTTAGAAGAATCCTAACAGACAAACTATATTCATGGTTTAACTTGAATTGGATTATTTCTAGAGAACAACTAGATTCTTTTTTTTATTTTAAAGCTTTCAATCCTATTAAAAATGAGTACCTGTACCATTCTTCTTTACAGTTCCATGCTTGGATCTCCTGACTGTCTGGATCTGTCTGTAATAGCAGTTGCTGCTGTTGCCTTGCTTCACTCATTACCCCAGAGAAAGAGATAACTCTCAAGGTTTAAGCTGGTATCAGTAAGTGGGGTTTTTATGTGTGTAGTTTTGTTTTGTTTGGGGTTAGATTGTTTTGTGGGTTTTTTTTGCTGTGGACTGTGTTGTTTGGTTGGGTTTTGTTCTTTATTTTTTTTTATTTCTCTTGGTAACCAAGGTTTGTTWTTCTGTGAAGGCAAATACTGGATATGTGTTATTTAGTAGTACCACTAGAGAAATGGAATAGCTTAAAGAACTGAGTAGGTGGTAGCATGGCTGCTSCAGGGTTTACCTGAGCAGGTTTTGTGGGCAACATCAATACACTGAGCCAGCTGCCCTTAAATTACTGCAGTAAATTGTTCATATGAATTACAGGATATTTCTGAATGGCTGCCCAGTGGAGTCATGCACATCCCAATGCWTTTCTGAGTTGAGGATGATTTCAGGATACTCAAAGCATGACTGTAGGCATAGAAAACTCAGATTTAAGCAGTAGCTGAGACATAGCATAGGAGGGAAGCTGAGATTAAGTTTATTTTTTCTCGTATTTGTAATTTTGCTTTCCCATACACTTTAGAGAGGCAAATGTCTTTTAYCAATAATAGAGAACTCTGAATAGCTCTTATGTGAAAGTATATATTTAAAAATCATGAGACAAAAATGTTCTTTTGCAGAGCTACAAGCAGATCTACAACAATGCAAGGTGAGTAAAATATAAGCAAAATGTCAGCTTTTGCTAACATCAAAGACAGCACGTTCAAGCAATATTAACTTAGCTATTAGCTTACTTTCTAATTACATGAAATACATATGAATGTTTTAACCTGAAATTATTTACATTTTAAAATGGAACATTTTACAAAATGTAGCGCTTATATTTTCAGATCTTGATTTCTCAAGTTAAGCAACAATAATAAATAATTTAGTAATCTTGAAATTCAAGTTATTTATCATTAAAAACTGAAGATGGTAAATGTTTTTAAATCCATAACACTCCTCATCTGCTGGTGAGGCATTACTGTAATGTGAACTGGAAGAAGTTGGGAGAAGAGGTTTTACACAGAGGGGAATGGCTCACTGCCTTGTTCTGTACTGGAGGGCAGCCTGTCAGTTCCTGGCAATGCTTTGAATTCAAGCCTCTTTCTAATACCAATGAACAAAAGCATCTTTGCTCCAGGGAGAGTGAACTGACCCTGCTTGGATTGGATGATCTCAGGAGGTCCTTCCCAGCTGAGCAATTCTGTGRTTCTGTGACATCTTCATGACATCCTGTGCAGTACCTGACTTTTTTCTGTGCTTTAAGGACCAGAACTCTATTCAGTTTTGTTGATGCACGCATTGCTAATAAATATGTGTATTTTTGCTGTACAGAAAACAGCTGCCTAGATTTTGTTGTATGTGTACTCTGGAAAAGGAGTCAGTGCTGGGTATCTTTCACCCAGGGCAGGAGGAAATGATCCCTACTCAGAGTGTATTTTCAATCTTCCAGGACCTCCAGCTGCCGCAGCGCCTGGGATGCCCTATGGCTCCCCTCAGCAGGTCCCTGGGCCTTACCAAGGTGGGTGGCTTGGTTACAGATCTGTGAGACCATTAGGAAATAAGCATGGGGAATGCGGGGTCAGAGAAGGGTGATCACCTCCAATTTACCTTTCTGCTATTAATTCTMTAGAGTTCCTTTTAACTTCTGTTTTGCTGAAAGGTCATTTCTTTCCTTTGTGGTTCTACATTTTAGTATGTGCTAAGCAGTGGTAAGAGTTAAAAATGTCAGGTATTCCTCAGTGGTCACAGTGGGGAGTTTGCTAGGAGGTTTGCCAGGCGTTACTGATTACAATTCATGTGCAGCAGGCTCTTACTGGTAATCAGACTTTTTAATTACCATGTTGCTYCAGTATTTCACTTTATTTTCCTCTAGAAATACAGAAGTGAAGAATTGTTTTTCTCTTGCAGTTCTGCATGTGTTCAGTTCCTGTTTCTTACTCTGTTGCTGTACTTTGCAGGTGGTTACACCTTACACTTTCCCTCACTTGCTCTCTCCTCTTCTGTCTCATTTTCTGCTCTGCTTCAAAATGCAGCACTCCTGAACAGCTCCTCTCATTCTGGCAAGGGTTTCTGTCTGAAGAACCAAATCACAATAAATATCTAACAATCAGGCTCAGAGCATAAGTCAGAGGTAAAAAGCAAAATGTTTGGCCAAAGTTACTGTGCTGTTCCTAAGTTAAAGCTCATGCATCCTGGGACAAGGCTCTCTGAAGTCTGTAAGTACAGGTGGCTGTAGCAGGGAGCAGGCACTCACTGCTTGTGCCCTGGAGGTCACAGGGGCATTGTTATTTTGAGTGATTATATGTGCACACACTTGCCCACAATAGCAGCAGGTGGTTGGTTTGCAAAGCCTRTGCTCAGACATAAAAGTGATTTTGAATTCCCAAGGGAGGATTCTTCCCTGGGSTGGGTGATGTGKCCACCTTACATCACCTGAGGCACCWTGGCCACAGCCTGAACTTTCATGTGCACTGGTTCATGTGTTATAATGTATTGTGAAATTTGGTGCTGAGCAGGTGTGGGCTGAAAGTCTACAAGTCAACTGGTTTGAAAACTGTAGATGAACTTTGCTAAAAGGACATTTCCTTTCACAAAAGTAGAAGGTATAGTTCCAGGAAAACTTTGTCTTAAAATTCCTCATTTGCTCAACTGACARTGCATAAATGCCAATGCTTTTAATGTAATTTAAATTATTCTTTCTTCTCTACTTAGAAATAACCTTCATTTATTTATTTMTGTTTTTTGAATTGACTGTCTCTATGTAAGTGAAATTTCTTCTGTATTCAAGAATGATGCTTTTTTTTTWATTTATTTGGTTTGGTTTTGTGTGAGGGATCAGAACCTCCCACGGCAGTGTAACTCCCTTCATGAGACTTATTGTATTCATAACTGAAATAAATGAGGTATGTGAATCTCCATAGCTCCAAAGAGTGAATAAATTACTATTTTGAAGAYGGACAGGGCAATTATTTTCCAACATTTAACTTTCATAACCATATCTCTCCTACCATGCCAAATGTCACAGGTGCAGGGAACTATGGATTCCAGGCACAGCCCATGGGGTTCCCAGGTGGATTTGTCCCTCCACCTGTCCAGAGCCAGCCCACCATGGATGGGACWATCTGGATGCCTGTCCCTCCTTCTATTCCCAACTGCCCTCCTGGACTGGAGTACCTCACACAGGTACCTGCACCCTTCCTCCTCCCCCAGAGATGAGGCATTCTGCTCTGGGAAGCATCCATGAAATAGCCAAAGAAAGCATCTGCCTGTGTTGCAGCTGCATGGGCTGCTGCTTGTGGGCTGCTAAATGAGGCCTTTGGTATTGTCTGAACACAGAAAYACCTGTTAGAGGTGCAGCACTTGTTCATGGGGTATCTTTCTGGAAGGTAGGGTGCTAAAGGATGAGAGATAGAGGGCTGTCATACATCCTTCCCRCTTCTGAAGGTTCTCTTTGGGAGATGTAATGTCTTTTGGAAAGGGGCATAGAATAAATGYCTATGATATGGGAAACACTAGCACATTAGAAGCACTTAATTTTCTATATGATGCTTTCTTCACACCTCTTAATATTGTTAGTAGAGCTGCCAGTCCRACTTCACAGCATAGAGAACGCTAATAGCAAAATAAGAATTGTTTCCACATTACTGAATATGTCTTTGTAGTGTAAAATACAGTTCATCTCAGCACTGGAAAGATTAATACTGATGTATTGTTGCCAGTTCTGCAAAGTGTTAAAAAAAAAAAAAGGGAAAAAAACCCCAAACACCGGTGAGGAGAGGCTGATTTTCCCCTGAATTTTCCTTAGAGCTGAGCAGTAGCTGGGCTTYTACTCCAAAATACCCCCATTTCCTGCTTTTGTCTGTGTGGAGTCTCTGGGATGTGATGTGAGAGCTCTCTCAGGCTCTGAGTCCTGAAGGGAGCGCGGGTGTGTTAGCCCTGTGTGCTTGTCACCAAACCAGTGTGGGTTCAGCTCCAGTGCCCTGGAGCAYTCTTTGCTAACCTGCCAGAGGACAGGCCGAGGAGGGCACTGAGCTGTTCCATAGACTGGGAGATAATCTGCCTCTGCACAGTGTATTGATCCATACATCTTTATTCTAAAATGGAACAGCAGCGGTTCTTGAAACTACAGTTTTTCTTAGTTGTAATTTGTTAACTGTTTCTTCTGTTTAATTTTTCAACCATGACCAGATTGACCAGATATTAATTCATCAGCAACTTGAAGTTCTTGAGAGTAAGTACAAAGTATTTAAATCTAATAAATCCCAAGAACAGTGAAGTTTAGGCTTTCTTTGACACTATTTTTAAGGTGATTACCACCTTTGTCTTTCTTGCATTACCTGTCTCAATTCCTGCAGAAGTCCTGAAGAAGAGGAAGGAAAAATAGGAGGAAAGAAGATTTTCAGCAGGTTCCATATCTCAAAAGATACACAGCAATGCAACTGAATAATCTTGGTTATAAATGCTATAGTTGATATATAGCTAATTATAGATGAAGTCACACATTTCCAATGCTGCTTGTCAACGATGATTTCTACTCTCTTCCTTAGTTAAACATTCTGTTTTCTGTCTTGTCATATCCCGCCTAATTCCATGGACTGGCATGTGGCTGTGATCCGTTTTGCAGGCAATCCTGCTGTTTTAGCAAACTGAATGGCTTTCCTTCTGCTCCCCTTATTCAGTGCTTTAAGAATATCCAAGTTGTATTATCAATGTCTGTCAAAGAGAAGGAATAAAATAGACCATACATCCCAGATAACCTCTAACGTTGCTGCTGCATTTTTCTTTCTGGTTCTTTCTAAAACTTATAAGAGTGCTCTCATTTGTTATAGAAATTATTTAAAATTTCTGTCCTGGCTCTTTTTGCTTTTGATGTGTGCTGCTGTAAATCTTGTCTAGGAGGGTTTTTTCTGGCTTTCTTATTTTGAACTTCGTTGTGCCCTTTTCTGGCTTCATCCCCAAATTTGCAACTCTCTTTAATTCTCTCTTTAATCCATTCAATTCTCCCCTGAGAACCTTCCCTGCTGAGTTATTGGTAATGGTGGTGCTTATTCGGGTGCCTGTGGCCAAGGGGGACACTGAGGAATCTCAGTTTTTTTCCACATGTCCTTGCTCATGGTGGCTTCTTCCCTTAAACTTCTTCATCACACTTCACTGCTTGAGRGTCCTTTCCATCATTTCCCTTTGCCAGGAGCTGCCTCTGACAGACTTTGAGAGAGGCTCTGCATTCCCAAAGAGCAGGAATTGTCTGACCAGACCCTCCTAGGAATTTAGCAGGTTTTTCCTCATTTTTCAGTTGTGACTGGCTTTGAAGAAAACAACAAATACGAGCTGAAGAACGCTCTGGGGCAGAGGGTGTACTTTGCAGCAGAGGACACTGACTGCATGACCAGGAACTGCTGTGGCCCCTCCAGGCCCTTCACCATGAGGATTATTGATAACCTGGGCCACGAGGTGATAAGGCTGCACAGACCCCTCCGCTGCAGCGCCTGCTGCTGCCCCTGCTGCCTGCAGGAGGTGAGTTCTGCCTCCCTGTGCCCTCCTCCTCCTCAGACAGGCTCCTCCTGGGCAGCTCTAAGGTGGCCTTGTCTCCAATCAGGAGGTGAGGTGAAATGAGTCGGGGGTTTTTGCCAGTAAGGTGTGGGAAGAGAGATGTGTGGGATTCGTGTGTGGGGTTCTTGGTCTGGGAAGAGGGAAGTGAGCTGCAGCACCCTGGCTCACTGGGCAGTCTGACTGGGGTAATGGAAAATCTGACTGAGCAGCATGTTGGGGAACTTGTGGCTGGTGCTGAAATCTGCACTTGGAATGGAACAGTAAGGCAACAGCTTTCCTATGAAACAGCTAGAGTTTTCATTTTACAGCTCTGAAAGYTATGGTGGCATTCAACATAGGAGATCATGAGGTTTTTGAAACATCAAGATAATTCTGGAAAGATACAACTTCTGAAACTCTAAATCTAAGCCTACTCAGAGCTCCTACTGAGGCATTTGTAGTAGCTGCACCCTATAATGCCTTCACTGAATGCTTTTGGGATATTYACTGCCTTTCTTTCACTGGACTTTGGTCTTTATATTGTAGATRCGTAGTTTGTGTGCTCCAGAGCCTGAGGAGTCTCTTACTGTTTTCTTGAAGGCAAAAGCTGAATAAGAGGTCTGCAATCTGAGTGGTCTTCTGAAAACACTCACAGCAAAATGCTTTGTAAGGCCAGATTGTTGTGGAAAAATAGGTTGTTTTTCATTTGTGTGCTGGTGTGGGTTTTGTCTWGCTAGCATATGAAAGCATGATCATTCACTTGGAGATTTTCTCTTCCCTGTGAAGCTGGAAGTCCAGGCACCTCCAGGAACAACAGTTGGTTATGTTGTCCAGAACTGGCACGTCTGCCTGCCAAAGTTTACCATTCAAGATGAGAAAAGAAAGGATATTCTGAAAATTAATGGCCCATGTTTTGTGTGCCGGTGTTGTGAGGACATTCATTTTGAGGTATGCAATGTAAAAATTGCTTGCATGTGTCTGTTTTCAGATAGTAGTTTGGTATTAGTTTGTTGCTCAACTTACTACCTATCAATTGAATTGTATATATTAAGTAATTTCTACATCAACTTTTAATGCTGGTATAATCAAATGACTTCTCTAGATACCTAAATTACTCTAAATAAACCAGAAAAACTTCCAGAAATTACGTGTTAAAGCCACTCAGTGATCACTGAGAATTCTCTGTGACTGCACACAAATAACTTAATTGATATATTTAGCAGCAAAGTCTTTTTGAATCTGTTATGTCAGGCTCTAAGGAAAATGTAGTAAACTGTATCAGGTATTTATTAMAATGACTTCCTTCAACCCCTTATTTAATCATCCAATAATCATTCAATGAACTAGTAAGTTAAGCTAATTTAGACTTGAAATACAGAGTTGAATGAGTGAAGAGTTACAACTTTCCTTTTAAAATAATATTGGTTAATGCAACGTTGTAAAAGATACACAAGGCTGCACAATTTAATGTTTAAAATGATGTTGCAAGTAGTTACTACAGCAAGTTTATATAATGCTMTTTTGGAAACTGATCTTTCACATGACACAGAAGACTGGCTCTAACTTTAGAAAATGTAATGTTGCCATTACGTAAACGTAACCTCTGCTTTTGAGCAGAAGAATGTAATTTATTTAATTTTCACTTGAGCAGTTTCTGATGCATGGCAGGAGAARCTAATTCACTGTCCTGGCTAAAAGACACCACTTCCATCAGAGTGTGTATCCCAGCACTATCWAGGAATTGAGCTTCCCAGTCAGATTCAGAATCAAGTTCATGCCTCTGATACTTTAKACCAACTTTCTGATAGTCTGATTACCTTACCTTGCACTCAATAACTGTATTAATTAAAATAACAGTCTGAAGCTTTTAAATGGATCTATTCCAAAATGGGTTTGGGAATATTATGACTGATAGGTTTGATGATGCTTTCTAAAATTTTATATTAAACTCTAGGTGATGTCTCTGGATGAGACTTGTCCTGTTGGGAGGATTTCTAAGCAGTGGACTGGTATTGTGCGGGAAATGTTTACAGATACAGATAACTTTGGAATCTCATTCCCAATGGACCTTGATGTGAAAATGAAAGCTGTCATGCTTGGTGCTTGCTTCCTGATCGTAAGTTGTTCATTAATACATCAACATAAAGTAACTTTTTCATCTCCATGTTTAAATTTTGATGGTAAAGGAGTTAATTTTGAGCTCCTTCAAGTGAGCAAGAGCTTTTGAACTTCTGTGTGAARAGCTGACCACAAAAGGCAGCACAGAATTATTTTATGTAAAARGCTTATTCTAGACTACATGCAGAGCTAATTGTATTTAATAAAAGTTTCATATTTGGTGGGACTGAAAAAAGGAAAAGGGAGGATTCCTTACAGACTCATTAGCAGAGGAAAGCAAATTTAGGGATGGTGAAAGCAGAAAAATACAGATTAGCCATAGCCAAGAGACCCATCCAAAGCCTGAGCAGCCCACTGGGCTGGTGGACAGCTGAATGCTGCAGCCACTGCCTCCCAGCTCTCTTTGGAAGCATGTGAAGCACTGAACTGAGCWGGATTGATGCTCTCAGAGCAGTAATTTCCAAATGGARGGACTCCTGTGGAGGCTAAGCTSATTGAACTTGCCAGAGCACTTCTCAGCAATAGTCAATAGTGCAGAGCAGCTCACTGTCCTCTTTGAAAACAATGTGGAACATGCTCCTGTTTCCACCTAACAGTACAATTCTGCATCAAGGCACCATTCAGAACATGCACTGCTTCTGTGCTGGCTGGGCTGCTGAGGGTAGGAAAAGGGCATGTAAGCACCTTGAGTTTGGAAAGGTCTCCAGGCTCTGACAGCCCTGAGCAGGAGCAGGGTTKTGTTTAGCTGTGTGTGTTCCTGTGCTACCAAGCGCATCAAGTGCAGCATTAGAGAGTGGGAGCAACCTGGGCTTTCAGGCACAGAAATGGGGCCCCAGCAGTAAACTAAAGACAGCCATTATTGTGATGGACTCCAGTCTGAGAGAAAATGAGAGGGARTAAGTCAGATTGAACAAAATCAGGGCAGAAATCCCAAGAAAAGGAAGCRTAGCTGTGGCTAGTGATAAAGGTTCCCGTTTTGGTCTTTCACTGTCTGTCTCTGTGGGTGTCCCATTCTGAGAGACCCAGCTGGTGAGGGCATGGCCAATGKGCCTCCCTCTCCTTCTCACCCTTTCAGCTTTCTTAGAGGAAGGTGTACATCAGGTGCAATGCAGCCAGGGGATCTTGGAACTAAGAACCACATTTAAGAATTGTAATTATTTGTTTTGTTTGCCTTTTTTTTTGTCCCCTTAGGACTTCATGTTTTTTGAGCATAGTGGTAATTAAGCATCAGCAAGCAGSAGTTTGGTAATGAAATCTAGATGTTCTCTGTGGAAGGAAGAAGAACATGGATCTCCCAACTTTCCAATGAATTACTGACCTCCAGTAAGAGTATGAGAAATGTACATGTTATAGTTACGTTTCTGTAAGCTAAAATCTTTATGGTCTTTTATTTTTTTAATATGGTGAAATAATTTGTAGTATTCAAATAAGGGCTCTTTATCTGCACAGATCAATAATATTATTTAGAGAACTATATAGTAACCGTTTTTTCCCAAGAACTCTGTAATTTTAAAGTAACTAATTATAGTAGTTATTTATAACTACTATAATAATACTTTGATTCCTAAGAAAGAAAACTCCTATATTCAATATTAATAATAACCTAACCCTAATAAGGAGACACTGATATTTTCCTGGGTATTCTTCTTTGGTAGTTTTGCCTTGGTGTTCACATTCTGTTGTTTCCATCTATCAAATATATACATTCAGAGCAAAGGAATGCATTTGAACAGAACTATCTGAAATGAATGTAAAAYGTAATTACTGTGCTGCTGGGTGTGTGTGAGCTGGAGCTCATTTCCCCAGCAGCCCTCACAGAGCTGTGCTTTGCCCTGCTGAGAGCCCAGCAGKGTTTTGGYRCAGCTGAGCAGTGCTGGCCCAGCAGCAGCTCTGTCTCTCCAGCCTTCCACCTTGTGGTGGTGTTTGAGGGTCCCCAGGATGAGGGAAGAGATGAGAATCTGGACTCCATGTTTCAGAAGGCTGATTTATTATTTYACAATATATATTATATTAAAAGAAAATGATGTATTAAAACWSTACTAAAGAAAGAGAAGAAARGAGACATCAGAAGGCTAGAAAGGAATGAATAATAAAAACCTRTGACTGACCAGAGTCCCGACACAGCTGGACTGGGATTGGTCATCAAGTAAAAACAATTCACATGCTGGGTAAACAATTCTCCAAATCACATTCCAAAGTAGCAAAACATGGAGAAGCTGAAGCTTCCCAGCTTTTCAGGATAAAAGATCCTGGCAAAGGGATTTTTCATAAAATGTCAGTGGCACCACCTGCCTTGAGTAGGCTGGGAGCAGGCAAGGTCCTGGCAGGGGGCACAGCCAGCCCAGCTGGCACAAATTGGCCAAAGGGACATCCCACACTGTATGACATCAGCTCGGGTATCAAAGATAAGAAAAGGAGGAGGAAGGTGTTGCATTCAGTTTTACAGTGTTTGCCTTCCCAAGCAATCACTTCCAAGCGYGCCCGGCTTCCCAGGAAGTGGCTGGGCATTCCAATGGGAAGTACAGAATAAAATTCCTCTTTTCTTTTACTTTGTTTATGCACACACAAACTTTTCTTCTAGTAAACTGCTTTATCTTAACCTACAAGTTGTTTTGTGTCATATTTTATCTCCCCTGTCCGTCTGGGAAGGGGAGGCATGGAGTGGCGTGGTGGGCACCTGSCGCCCAGCCAAGGTCCACCCACCACATCCAGTGATGAGTATGTTCTCAAATATGACTCCTCCTGAGTATGACCTAGTTTTCTTATTTGGGCTGTTACGAAACTTAAAGCTTGCATGTTCATCAACAGAAGTGTAGAGGTGACAGGAAGTAAAACTGTCTCTGCCTGCTTCTGTTTAATAATCCTTTAATAATTGCCTTGTGCAGGAGTGTGGCCTGAGGCAAGGAAAAGCTGTTAGTTCCTTCTCAGCTTCTCCAGTCCTCTTTGCTCCTGATTTAGTCCACAGTTTTCACAGATTGTGAGTCTGTCTGTTGTTTTGGGGGCACAGAGTAAACAGAACAAGTGTTCTGCATAAACAGAGCAGTTTCATTCCAAAAGGAGACACATGGAATGGCAGGTCAACTTCTTAGCATTTTTAGCTTTATTTAAATTATTTACTTTTTTTTTAATGCCTAAGCAATGGATAAGTTGCAATTTCTTACCCCTGCACACAAGCACATGCACAGAAGGGTTCTGGGCATCCAGCTATGGGGAGAAGCCCTTGCTGGTATTTTCAGTTGCATTCTAGTCCTGCTGAAGAGTCCTTCTGTTCAGTGTTTTCAATTTACTGGTTGCTTCTCACCAGTCAAAAAGCAAAAGAAAAGGGAAATGCCATTGCTGCTGTGTACCTGGATTCTCTTTGGTGTTGGAATAATTGTGCAMATTTGGGGCAACAGTCCAGACTGTTCTGAAAGTCTTCAAATTGTATATTATTCCTTGTTAAATTARCTTCTGCTGCTAAATTTCCTTGTATATGGAGTTGCTAGAGGTGCATTTTTGATTCATCAGCACTAGTCTTAGGGAATTAACTTATAATAACTTAATTGTTATAAATGAAAAAAAATATCTTGTGCTCTATTGACCATCTGTTAATGAGGAAATCTAATCTTGCTAAAAGCTGCTAAAAGTTTCTGGTTACTTGAGTTGGGAGTAGAAGGTACATGTATTAGAAACCAGACCTGTCCTCTAGGGATTCACATGGCTAAGTCCATCATTATTATTTTTGCTGCAAGGGGTGGCACACAGCTTCATTTCTGTCTGTAGCTCTGAAGTCYCAGGCTCAAGCATATTTGATCCCTGCACTTCAGCAGTTATTCAAATATTTTYGTAAACATTGTTTGGGAGTGTTTGAAAATACCTATTTACTTCCATGGCAGGTGCTGCATAGAATTTAAATTTACAATTTGCATTAGAGTGAGGTCCATGGCTGTTTGAGGGATGGATGGAATAATATTTTGCAAGTAGACAAAGCAGGGATACCTTTGCCTTTGGTGAAAAGGATCTTGTATTCTAAATTCATCTGCTGACAATAAACTGGGGAGGGTATGCAAATTTAAGTGAGGTGTTAGGAGGTTGGCCTAATAGGACATAACCAGGAGAATGTTTTMATTCCTCCAAGTAATTAAAATTTTTTCATTCAATTTTTTTTCTTAGTTATTCACCCTAAGTTCTGGAAGCATCATTGCTCCAATAACCTTGCATACAAAATTACACAGAAAAATTAATGTACCTCTCTGTAGGGCAGTAAAGGAAGAATGGGAGAATGCAAATCATTAAGAATTATCAACTTCACATCAAGGTGTGTAGGAAAACAATATTGCAATTCTTGTATCTTAAGGAGAATTTCAGTTGCAATCAGTAACAATTGTGTGAAAACTAATCAAAGCAAAGATATCTATGCTTACACACAGGTTTCTCAAATACAGTGAAATCCAACGGTGAAGTTGTGTAAGTTTTACTGTTGCCCTTTTAGATTTTTTTKATTTTGTGCTGCTCAAGTTTAGTGGTCAGATTGCTGCAGTTTRTTCCTTTACCATGTATTTAGCAAAATTAGTAAATAAGGTGAAAATTTAGATAACCTGAGAGAATAAGTGAATCCAGCTAAGGAGTAAGAAGTGGCAGCRAAGCATCTTAGATTTGCCAGAATTGTGGTAAGAACTGGAAAGAAGTTCTGCAACCTCAGATCATAAAACAACAGAGAGAGCATTTGACTTGGAGGAACTTTCCATCAGCTGGATAACTCTGACTCTGGTTACACAGCTCATAAACTTGTGTCTTGTGAAACAGTTCACACTCTCTCRTGAAGGTAAAAATATTGCATGGGAAGTCCCAGCTAAAGCTGTCCAGGCCTAACTCTCTAGTTACCCAAACAGTATCTTATTGCCTTTAGCATCTCATTTTTTTCTGTTGCTATTTAATTGAAAAATGGTTAGTCTTTAAATTTTTCAAGAACTTCTGGGGACTTGCTCATTTCTGAAGCTCTGTTAAATGAAGAATAAATCAATCTTTGAGCTGTCTTTTTTTTTTCATTTTGAAAGAATCATAACAGATCCATATTTAATATATCACCAGTCCAGACCTCTCCACTCTTCATCCTTCAGACAATAAGCAATACAATGATTTAACCCCCTGTCCATAAATCCAGGCTGTGTAAAGCATTAGAAGATTTCCAGCATGCTKCCTGTTATTCAATAGCATCTCAGTGAGATTGAGCTGTTACATAAAACCCTTTACAGAGTGAGATTTGCAGATGGATTTCTCTACTTCTGATAATGACCTTTCCATCTGTGCTGTCCTGGTAAGTTTTTTATCTCCAGTTGCACAGGAGATGCAGTCACTTAATAAAATCTTGGGGTTCATATAGAACACAWACCCATAATTTATATGATGTTGCTCAACAGAAAAGCATAATTAATTCCACTTTCCAGAAAACAAAATTATAAGTGTTTAAAAAAAAGTGATTTACTACTTTAGTCATAAACAAGATTGGATTTTTGCTAATAACCTTGCTAATTGGAAAAGAGAAGGAGCATTGTTTTAAAGTATTAAAGTATAGCAGTTTGCCTTTTAAAATCATTTTAGTTCATATTTGCAAAGTTCATAAAAAGGTCTCCTTGGGTCTTTTTGTTTACATCCCTCATGTACCTCGTGCTGGCTTTACTAACAAGAATAACTTTGACCAGAAGCTGAGTGGGAGCAGGACTGCACAGCAAAGGGTGAAGGAGAGAGCTGCTGGTGTCCTGAGCTAAATTAACTCCCTCTCCTGTAGRTGCAGGGGTAACTCTTGGGAAATGCAAGAGATAATAAAGAAAATCAAATCTTCGTGCAAGGGAATTTACTGTAAAATGGCATGGTTCAAGTGTTTCACTGCTAATGGCCAGTGTATGATATGGATGTGAGTAATTTGCAAGGGGAAATGGTGAGAGCAGGATTCGGRGAAGAAGCTGTGAAACCAGAGACACTTGAAGATAAGGAAACCTCCCACAACCAGGGCAAGGAAACAGCCGTGGGCTGCATCAAGGGGAAACCACCACTCCACCACAAGGTAAAGAGCTGTGTTAAGGAAAAAGCAGTCGTGTGGTTTGATTTACGTTAGTGAGGCAGCAGATCAAAAAGGAATAAGAACTGCAGAGAAAACAGCAAGAGGTCAGAGGGAGATTCTCCCTCTAACAAAGGGAAAGTTCAGCTCTCCCAGGGTGGAGGGACGTGCCCAGCTGGTGGAATTCTGTTGGGTCAGGCTCTACATGTACTTTCATGATGTGTGTGGTTATACATGCCATGTTTTTGTGCTGGGGTTCAGTAGCTCCCTGTCACCATTCGCAGGGAGACTTCTGTACGTTACTGGTTTTGTCCTGAAGAGAATTTATCTTCTGGTTTATAGCTATATTTGACCTACACTTAGGTTTAGTTTATTTACGATTTTTACCTGATAACATTAGATTATTAAAGACAGCAATGAGGAGAAAATATCCTTGAAAACACTGCAGCATACCAAAGAGGAAGAAGAGAGGAAACCAGGGACATACAATGACTGTGCCTCTTATTTTTCGATGGGTGGCAGTGTTAGCACAGAAATTATCTTTCCACTGCTTAAACCTGGCTCTGAGATCTTCAGGCAGTTTCCTTAGATGTCATTCTGATTTTCTCAGTGGAGGAATTTCACATTACACTATCTCCAAAGTATGTATTCCCTACATGAGTGTGGAAAGCTAGATGTGTCTTTCTCACCAAAGCAGCAAAATCCYAAGCTTCAAATGCAATTACACACCACCAGGAAAATTAAAAAATGTGCATGTTAAACCATGATTGATTTAAAATACTTAGAYAAAATACTGTGTAATGCCCTAAAAGTTGCATTAGGCTTGGTAAATGGTATAATTTGGAATTGGACTATGATTTCTGACAGAAATTACTACGGAAAGCAAAAGTTAYTAATATATCACAGCAGGGTGCATCAAGGAAACAGGTTGATATCATTGCTGGTTTAAAGTCACTTATTTATTTCTTAGGTGCATTTAGCCCCCTGGACATGAGATGGCTCAGTGTGAATGGCTGTGGTGTGAACTGCCAGCCCCCCTGGCTTTGGTTTTGTTTCTCTCTCTCTCTCTCTTTTTTTTTTTTTTATTTTGTTAAATTTAAACTTGCTGCTTATGCCTTAGCTGGTTTAACCTTTAGCTGGCCTAGTTATTGAACCAGGACAGGTGGTAGCATCTGAGGTAGTCAATATTTCTCCTTTGTTGCTTGCCTTTTCCAAGGAGCAGGCAGACACTGGTGGGAGGCTGAGCACAGGCACAGAGCTGTGTGCCAGGACCTCGCAGCTCCCACTGCCCYGGTGCACAGCCACCCTTAGTCCCAAGGGAAAATGCCTGCCAAAAAACAAAGGTGCAGGGGGCTAATGCAGTGCAGGTACCACTGGTCAGGAGCCTCCAGTTCCTCGGTTCCTGTGCTGCAGAGGGAGCGCCATGGAGATGTTCAGCCTCAGGAAAATTCCAATGCCACTGCACATCACTGCATGGACACAAGTGCAGTTCAGAGGTAACTGTGCTTGTATTTGCAAGGCACTGCCTGTGGGGCTGGGAGGTAGGGCTGGCACCGTGGTGCTTCTCTGAGCTGGCAGCAGCCCCAGGAGAGAGCTGCGGGCAGCAAACGCTGCATGGAAACTCCCAGGCTAACTGAGGCTCGTGCTGAGGCTATAATTAAAGCTATTCATAAAAAGAGAAGTATAAACAAAAGGTAACTTGCTAATTTAAATGACCCAGTCATATGTTTTGGCCCTGAAGACACTCAAGACTTTGGGGCTGCCTTGACCTTGGGGTTTCCAGCAGCATTTTGCTGGTGTTGTGTATGACCAGCTCATCCGTACAGCAGTGTTTTCTAAYTGAGGTCCTGGCTGCACTTCCTGCTCTGAAGTGTAGTCCTGTTCTTGTGGGAGTGTACAGTTTCTCCTGAATGTTGGGTTGGTTTTTTTTTCGCACAATTTGAACAGCACAACCTCCCAGGCTATCTGACCTTGCACAAGCATTTCTTTGTGCTGGTCTGCTTTCTGTTTAGTTACACCCTGCTGTACAACTGAGCTGTCATGTACATCACTGAGGAGCCCCCTCCAGCAGTCTGTACATGCTGCAAGTTGCTCCTTGGGTTCTTTATGATCTTTCCCAAGCTCAGGCAATATTTCAGCTCAAGTTCAGTCTCCTGCTCTTACTGTGGCTCTCTCCAGCCGCACATAACCGCGCAGAGCAACACTTGCTCTGGGAATTTGAACAAAATGAATCCTCGTACTGCAAGAGTGTGTATGTCTGGCAAAGACCTGCACATCAACACCTAAATCCTGCCTTCCTTTGCTCATGTAGCCAATCTTGCGTTTTAACTGGTATAAAACTTTTTTTTTTATTCCACTGCATATGACTGTATGCAGGGACTGAGGCACACTGTTTTATAATCTAGTTTTTCTGAGAGCAGAATTTGTGGCTCGTGGAAAATATAGGTCTTTCAGCAGACAGGCTGGGCTTGCTGACACTGTTTATGCCTGTATTCTGCTTGGTGCCAGATTGGGACAGAAAAGAAATACAAGCAAAGTTTTTCAACACAGACAAGGGCTCACTGTGCCCTGTCCTTTCCACTGAACAAACTTTGGAAGGGCTATTAGAGGTGGTAAGCTAATATTAGATTGCACCAAGAATTAAAGGCAGCCATTGAAATGAACAAGAACTTACCTATGTGTTGCAGAACCTTAAAAAAAAAAAAGGGAAAATACAGGAAAATAAAAGAAAAAAAAAATTAGTTAATTTGGTAGTGGTAGAGAAGAGAGYAAGACAGAGGAAGGCAAAATCTGTTGAATAAATCAACTAAATTTTTGTACAGTGCTTGTGCTCCATTTATGGTGTTCAACTTTTTAAGCAATATGCCTAGCTGAATAAAATATTTGTGCAAAATTGCATATTAATGAAAAGGAATGAAAATAAATTTCAAAAAAATCAGTAGTTATGCATGCTCTAAGGAAGATACCACAATTTGATGCCAGAGTAAAACACCAACTAATCAGCATCTCTTAAGCTGCAAATATGAAATCTTTCAGCAAATTATTTTTCCTGGGGATTTGCACTTCAGTAATTATGTGGTGAAATTTAGGAAAAGTTCTCGCTATCAGAGGAACTCAAACTGAATTTGCAGAAAGAAGTGTGCACAAGTGAACTTTTTATCTTTTCAGAAAGAGGTAATGAGGTGTAAACATCTACAAAACATATTTGACTTCAAAATCCTTTGAGCTAAGATGGGCAAAGTTAAAGGCAAGGAGCTACCTGGGCCAGACGTACTAACACCACTGATAAATCTCTGCATCCCAGCTCAGATCCAGMCAGAGCAGTATTTATATCTAGGTACAGGTTGGGGGATTTTTCACTAATCTACATTTATTATTAGAATTTGACTACTTAAAAATGCAAATATACCTGCTGACAAAGGGAAAAAGCAAGAAAATGGTGCTAAAAATATCAGGGCTGGAAATCTCAGCTGAATAATCAAGCTGCAGTCTGGAGTGACTGGATAAAAGAGCATGATGAGAGCCTTCTTTGGAAAGAAAAGCTTTCTTTGGAGGTGTGCTGCCTGATTACAGGTAAAAACTGGAAAATTTTGCAATTCCTGAAGCTTCATTGCTCCTCTTAGACTTTTAGCATCCACCCCAGACAGCTCCTGAGCTGCCTCCCTGCAATTCTTTTTGATTCAGGTGCTTTTTCTTTGGCTAGGAGGAAGAAAAAGGCATTTTCCACCCAGGCTGCAACAAGTGATGCTGTCTTTCCTTCTGCTGCTGAGGTAAATCTGTATTGATAAAGCATTTTGCAAATGCCTTCCTGCAAACTCCCACAGCAATTCTAGCAATAGCTGATGGCTGTTAGCAGGCTGTCAGCATGGCTTCAACAGTTTACTCTGCTGAGGACCAAAATGTTTTAATCCAACACATGTTCATGTTTGGCTGTAATATGAGTGAATGAAAGAGAAATGCAGTGAGTGTGACATTCTGGTCAGAGCACCTGATCAAGTGTCTCTTCTCATGTTAAAATATAAGAACTATATTTCTTTTTTTTTTTCTCCCAAAAAGAAAGAGAAAAAGCAGTCAGGTAGAACAATGAGGATGCTCCCCTTAATCTGGCAATTCTGTGTTTAAAGTTTTTGTATGTGACGGAATTCTCTAAATAATGATCCTTGAATGAATGATTATATTAGATTTAGTTAGACAGTGCCCTGTTTGTTGGAGATTTCTCTGACTGTGGAGCAGCAACTGAGTTTCTTCCAAGTCCCATCAGTTCCATGCTATTAATAGAACAGATCCCATGTGCAAAATATTACTTTGGTTTGAAAGTTTACATATGCAGCTCCCAAAGGTGTTTTGGTGCAAGTTTAAGAATTCATTCAATAAATTTAAGGTCTGTAGAAGTCTGGAAAGTGTTTAAATCCTTAAGAGTAGCATTCTCTTCTTCATCACCACTGGAAAGGCAGAGGGTCCCGTACAGCTCTAGGGCTGTCAGGGGGGCTGAGGTCCCACTGCCAGTGTCACCTGCTGTCCCCCAGGGACCTGCAATCAGCAGGCACCTCAGGCACAGCACACATGGAGAAACAAAGCACATTTGCTGGTACCTGCTTTCTGCATCTTTGCTTACTGCCAAATATTTTCCAGTGGGTTGTGGGGAGACCACGTCGCAGAGGAGTGTTGCTTCCTTGCTCTCATCCACCCACCATCTAAATTAGGTGTTTTATAAATATTTAATCACCAAACTATMCAAGTCTTTGCCCAGTCATGCTCTCTGGTTATGGAGCCCCAAAGTGATGGGAATCACAGGCTGAAGTTTGTGTGGAGTTAGAAGTGAATGGACAAATTCAGGATGAAGCCTCCTCCATAATGACAGACTGATAAATCACGTCTGTTTTCCTCTACAATACAAAGAGGAGAAAAGCAAAAGAATGACCTAATTTAGTCTTGGAGATGAATGGTGTGACAGGAGAGTGTTCCTAAAAACACACATGAAATGTAAATCCTCCTTTCCTGTGAGTGCCTGGGCAGCAGTTGACTTCTGTGACTCACTTTAAAGAAATTCCATGGGAAAAGGTTAGGCTTTCTCTGGGATGAAAAGAACAAGAGTAAATGATATAAACGGTGATTGTAAAGAAAATTCCTGCCTAATATCCCCTGTCTGCACTATATGAAAAACAAACACAGCCAGTAAAGTTTTGATTGCTGCAGCAAGTTCCTTGTCTTTGGAGAGGTGAAGAGGACAGGCTCCACAAACAGAGCTGCAAGGCTTTGAAGGTTGCCTGGAGAGTGCAGATCTCTTTCAGAAGAGAAAASGGGTGCATCTCACCTGGGATTCCTGGTGTGCTGACTGACTGAGAACTGTGGACATTTAGCTTTTTCCTCACTCCAGTTGGTCATTGGTGTGACGTGGAATCAGCCACAGGGGAGTCRCAGCCAAAACAACTTCCCCAAGTGGATGCAGGGAGAAAGAGTCAGAGTGGAAAAAGTGTGGATGGCCTACGTGCAGCTGAGTTCCAGCTCACAGCCTCTGTTTATGGAAGTTTATATTCAGCTACATACATCATCAGCTGTCTCAATTACAGTCCTAGGGTATTGGGGAATAAAAAGCTAGAGTTATGCTTGAGAACTGGAGAATTATTTGTAATAACTCAACAGAACAAATGTATATTGATAAACAGCAATCTGGGCTGCTCATGAACAGCAGAAGGAAGAGATGAAGAGCAGGATTAAATGGGCTGGTCTTACTAAAACAAGAAGAAACTTCATTCTCTCTGATACTCATTTGGAAGAAGACACACGAGGTATCAGGAACAGAAAGAGGCTTCCACTGAGATTTTGCAGAAGCCTGACTTCAGCAGTGTATACATTTTCCTGAGTATCTGTGATTTAGAGGGGATTTTTTTTTCTGCCTTTACATTGTCTTCAATAGGTGTTGGAAATTCTGTCATAGAGCTCTCTCTGGCTTTGGTAGCTATTTGAGCAGGGTCCAGTTTAAAGATTATATTTTGTTTTGGAAGCAAGTGATTTCTACTCTTTAGACTGGAAAGCTGGGATGTTATCACTATTACCTCTTGAGGGGGTGACCYTTTAAATTGGGTAATATGAATAGCATGTGGCAATAATAATACCTCACAATAGCTTTATACAGTGATTTGAGGAGTCCTGATGGCTCAGTAAATATTTAGTAACAGTGTCAACATCATCATTCAAACTGCTAGCCCCCTGCTAGCCCAGGTGGTGCTCAGTAGGCTTTTGCAGGCTGTCACTACAATCCTGTGCACAATGTGTCTGACCCCTCTCTGGAGCCAAACAATACCACACTTACCAAACTGACACCCATAGTAAAATCTAATTCATAATAATCTGCGGAGATTACTTAATGTTCCTGCTGAGGAAAGATGTTTACTAAATACTTTTTATCTTTGAAAGACTTCTGTCAAGAAGCATCTTGAAAATGAGGATACRTGAAAGGGAAATTATATTATAATAGCTGATATAAAGGTATTTATTTTGTTTATAATTTATATCRTATATCTCTGGTTAGGAAGAATTTAGTGGGTTAACACAAATGTTTATGTAGCTTTTCCAAGCAGAGTAACAAAAGTAGCATTACTGACCTCAGTATTTCCTGAATCACATGTA
This sequence comes from Cardinalis cardinalis, assembly GCA_014549065.1. Lineage (NCBI taxonomy): Eukaryota > Metazoa > Chordata > Aves > Passeriformes > Cardinalidae > Cardinalis > Cardinalis cardinalis. The sequence continues at coordinate 3,038,509 of JACDOX010000062.1, forward strand.
CAAATGCCACTCTTGGAACCTGAATGCAAGTAATAATCAGTATTCTCACTACATGTGGGGAGCATTATAGCTGAGCCACAGTGAGTTCTGCAGTCACATTTTCAGCTAAATTCTAAATTGTAGAAGGCAGAATGTAAGCACAATGGGACAGCCACATTAATAAGACTTTCCTGTATGTAAGGGTTTTGCAGAGGTGATAATTTGCTAGACAGCTGCCTGCCAGAGTTAGATACAGGGGCTAGAGGGTTTTCCTTATTTCATTCTGGCTTTATCAAAGAACATTGTTACTGTGTAAATGTCTCAAAGGCCAGCATAGCCTTGCATTGGTACAGGGATACAAGGAAAAGGAACTTGTGTCAACCCCTTTTCTTTGCCATGACAACAATTTGGCTTTTTCCTGGCCATTTAGTGGGAGCTCCTGGGGATGTGTGCTCTGTGCCTACCAAGTGTCCCTCCTCCTGAGGTACCCTGGAACAGAGGCTGCCTGCACAGTTTGTCTGAGGGTGCTGTTAGACTGAGCACTGTGATTTTCCATCTTCTGAACTCCACAAAAGTGACTTTGGCTACAGCATTTTAAACTACCCATATCATCTTGATGGAGTGAAAAAAGACTGAGGAAGAGGGAAAAGCAGAASACAGAGACCCAGGTATGTCAGCGCCTGATACTCAGTTTATGTGCCATTTTGGCCATTTCCTTAATTCTGCCTGGAACTTTATGAGCAGCCATTCAGAGTGCTGGGGTACTGCAGGGCTACCTGGGACTTCTGCTGTTTATCCATCACAATTTTCTCCCCACTCTGGAGGATATTGCTGCCTTCCAATACATAACAAACAAAACATTGTTTTGTTTTCTTTATATAGAAAGAAATTTCTTTCCATCTTGTTCCCTAATGCAGAATCAATCTGTATGTTGCCTTGAACACCACAGGCTTAGGATTGTCTGGATGTGAAGAGCCAGATCACCCCTGAAACTACCCTCCTAAAGCCAGAACCAAATGTACTGCCAATGTCAGCTTTTGCCAATCTTGACAAGTCATCAGAATTATTTTAGTTAGAGACTTCATCTTCTTGAGCATCCAAACTAAATAAGCACAAATTGCAGTCTCTGAATTCAAAGTAGCCATCCTCCTGGATTCTGTTGAGTGATGTGCTAAAAAATTATGAAATTTCAAAATCTTTTGAAAAGAGTTCTCTTGAGGTTCTGCTGGAAGTTCTCAATTTATTTCAGTCTCTCTATGAACAGTAGACAGGTGAGTTGTGTTGAACACAGAGTGGATAGCATTCATCAGAACTGTGCTGCTATTCAAAGTTTGCCTCCCCTGTGCCCCTTTCTGTGTAAACTGAGAACAGTCAGGCTCCCAGCCTTGTAGAAAAGGATGTGTGCGTCTGCTCACTGGCCTAAAAAATACAGTTGAGAAGAAGCATTCAGACTGGATGCATTTCCCTTTCACACAGCAGTCTGTAACCTAACACTATTTTCATCCCTTCAGTAACTCCTGGCCATTTCAGTGTTAAAGCTCTGAATGCGTTTTGCTCTCACCCTTGCCCTCCCAGCCACTGAGTGAAGGGATGGAGCACACAGGTGTGAGCCAACAGCTGGGATGCCTGCTCKGCAGAGAGAGCTTTCCAGGAGGGATCTGAACCCAACATCCCTTCATATCCCCAGTTATCAAATAAAGTTATGTACACACACAATGCCAGATGGGAGAAGAGGATGAGAAAAAACCCTCAAAGGTGTAAAGCTCCTAAATGTTTCTAAGTCTGAAAGCACACTTCCTTACTGATTGAGTCATAAGATTTTCTTGCTTCCTTGCTTGTGCCAGGGACACTGCTCACAACCTCAGCTTTCCTGGTAACTGTATTTAACTGTTCATTTAAATATGCTATTTTTACTCTCCTTGTTTGTATTGGCTGCCACCTTTTCTCCCTGTAAAAGGTTTTTTTGTCAAGAGGCAAAATAGTTGGGTATTGAAAAGCCATATAATATTTTGACCAGCCACTAAATTAAGAAAAATCTGTGGTTCTTAGCTTTCCTTCACCTTTCCTGAGGCTGCTCTTTCACACACTGCCTGCTGAAAAGTGGGAGCTGAAAGGCTCTGTGGAAAGGGACTTTGCAGCAGCCAAATAATGGCCAGATCATCTCCTTTCTTTTTTCTCTTGAATCTAGTGCTCCAGAAATGCTGCCAGAAGTTGKTTTTGGGCCATCTGGGATTCCTCATTTGCATCATACAGGAAGTAGGAATCAGACTAATTTAATGGCAGTTTTGTTATAAATCAAACTAAATTACTAAAAAAAAACTACCTGTCAAAATTAGGACAGCAGTTTCTATTTACCTCAAACAAGTCAGCTGGAGAGAATGAGATCATTGTGGATAGACAGAGCAGACATAAAACTCCCAGAGCAGGGGAAGAAGGAAAAGAAATTTTGACCAAAACCATTTCAGTAACAGAGGGTATGAAATCTGATGTCTTCCCATAGGGGAATACTTGTGGGACATGGTTCTCTGCTCCAGTGGTTTTCCCAAACTGCCACTACAGAACTCTCCTCTGGTCTTCTGAAATCACAAAAATAGTCAGCTTTAGGGGAACTATTGTAAAACCCATGCCCTCCCCTATGGGTCACACACCTGTGACACCCCTCAGCCTGTTCAACACCACAGGCTTATTCAGTGGAACACTTCTGCAGTGATGGGGTTTTGACAGACACAAAACTCCAATCACTTCCCAGCTCCAGAAAATTTCTTAAAGGCATTTTTTTCTACTAGTTTCTATTAATCCCACATAGCAAATGTTTAAAATTATTTTTCTTTTTGCCAGTTTTCTTGAATGTTGCTTCTTTTTCTATTMTATTATTTTCTGCATCCCCAAACTAGAACAAAAGCAACACTTTAGTCATGTTGATGAATTGTGCATTTCAACACCTCTCATTTGAGGCTGTAGGAAGCATTTTATAGTTTATTGGGTGATGGGAGTGAAATCTTTACAAGATCAACCATGATCAGCAGGGATTACTCTGCAGGATTTAATTCTCAGTTTCTTTGCATATATAAATCACATAAAAATGAATGCAATGGAAGTGAAAAATGAGGATCAGACCTTTGTGTCCACTAGAAGGAGTACCAGAGGAYTAATGCATCTGGTTTAAGACCAGATCAGCAGGATTAACACTCTTATGGTGCTCACTGACTTCTGTACCACAGGATAGGCCCTTGAGGCTGGAGCAACCATGTCCTAAATGCTAAAGGATGCACCACAGACAAAAACTTAGCAGGGCTTTTCATGGGTATTCATGTTTTGCTTGCTCCCAGCTCAGTAAAAGAATGCAACTCTCCTTGTAATTTCAAAGCCACTCGTTCAATCTCTTTGAGTAATTATGGGATGACAGCCAATTATACCCTGGAACTGCTTGCTACTCCTATTAATCTTTTGCTCATATGGGCTGTTTATAGCTAAAATTATAAACAAGTGAATGAAATGAAGTAATTTCTGATTGGGTGGTTTGGGGAAGAAACCCTGACTCCAACCCAAAAGGTTCCCCCAGTGCTCCAGGGTGAAAGGTGCTGAGCATCCGTGGAAATCAGCGGGGGCTCAGCATCCCTGAGGAGCACTTGGCAGCTCTTGGCCATGGCTGGATCACACCCATAATCACACCACTGGGGCAGCACCTCAGAGACACATTCTGGTTGAAATTGAGCTTAAATTAGAGGGAGGCAACCAAAGAGAAACTATTTTCAGAGAGCGAGACTAGAATTTCAGTGCCATTTAGCCTGATTCTTTGGAAATAATTTGTCTGTGGAAGAGTTCTTATTAGGGTTGAAGTTCTTAAGAGGCTTATTACAGGCTTGCACACACATACTAAGTCAGTGTGATGCACAGTTTAGTGCCATGTTATTGCCAGATGGACTTTCATGTCCCTATTGATTTTTTTTTGAAAAAGAAGAAAATTTAATTATAATTTAATGCTCATATTTCATTGGCTTGYGGTCAAATTTAAACAACTTCAGGCACCTAAACTAAATATATCTGAAGAAATTTTTTCCTATGACTGATAAGGGATGTTTATTTTTTTAAATTAATTTGAAATGTCAATTCCTATTAGTATTATTCTATAATAGTAAGCATCTATTTTGAGCTACTCCCAACTCATGTAAAATACTGATATGTGTTGAGTTTATAATTCAAAACTAGAATTTTCTTTTTAGAAATTACACTAGGTAAATAATTTAACTGGAAAAATTGGTATGACTTACTATCTCAAAGGTCTTTTACAAATCTAGTTTTAAAAAGGAACTCATGTAACTACTTTGAATTATAAATTAGATCCATGATATAAGCAAGAAGTCAAAACCTTTTATTTAATTTTATAGTTTATATCCACTTGACCCAGGCAGTGAAATTACTGCTATGGAATTACTGCTGTAACACACAGAGAGGACAAAATTTATGCAACAAGAAAGACATTTGAGAGGAAAATCTGGAATAGGAGATGAATCAATTTGTTCTTTATAGCAAATGAGTAATGACTGCTGCTGTTCAAAATACATGGGGAATATCTGATTTTGCCCAGAAAAAACTTTATTTAATCTGTTAGAAAACTATGATCTTTATTGAGGTTAGGGACTTGGGATCCTTGCACAGTGGTTTTATTTTATTCTTGGAATGCTGCTACTGGGGAATTGTTGAAAATCTCATCTGCATGTGGCTTTCCACTCATGAATGTTATTTTTCTTTTGTTTTAAATCATGTATAATGAATAATTTTATTAGTGTTAGAAGGTTAGGGAAGGAAGTTCATGTGACCAATGCTTCTCTATTTTAGCATTTGTGGAAAAGGTAATCTAGTGGGGCTCCAGAATAAAAGAATGGTTTTGAGGCCTAGATGCAAGGTGAGGTAAATTCAAGGAGAGGAAAGCACTGCAGCTGCACACACTGGTTTTTGTTTTAAGGACAGTGAGATGAAGAGTAATTAGAGGATGTGAAAAAGGTCTCATAAGAAGTTCCTGTGGTTTAGAAGGCTTTCTGCAGCAGGACCTCCCTCCCTTTGGCTGCAGTGGTGGGCTGGTACTGCAGTGAACTGTCTTGGTTTCCATTCCACGTGGCATTGGCTTCGTGCATTTTGAAATATAAAATTGGTGGTGGTTTGGGTAAAATCGGTTTCTAACCTCACGATAATTTCCTACAGACAATTAGGAGACAGGGAAAAGGAGGTATGGATGGGCAGATACAGACAGGGAGTTACTGGGACTGTAAAAGAGCTCTCTAAATATCGAGGAAGAGCCACCAAAGGAATTAGGCTTAGAAACAATTCAGGAAGCTGTTGTCTTCTGCAGAGGTCCTGTAGAATTTTTCCCAAATACTTGCCAGCCTAATTTCAGATATTATTGCTGAGCTGTTGAAAATGCACAGGGTCTGAAAAATAAATAAATTTGGTAACTSATTATGAGGTTAGAAAATCACTTTACACAGTTAATTTTGAAAGTGAGGACTGCTTGCAGTTGCTTTCATTCTTGTTTTCCTCATTACTGCTGTAGTTTTAGGACAAAAAAAATCCTTGGGCTCCCACATTCAAGACCTCACAGCTAAAACTCTCTGCTGTCCTCCATGCCTACTTAACAAAATGTATTCATTTCTTTCGAAGAAATTGCCTTGTTGCAGAGGAAAGGGAAAAAGGCTTAATAAAAAAATCAAAGGAACAAATAGTGGGAATAGCAAGAATGTGAGCCTGTTTCTTGGAASATCCATAGGAATTGCTTCAGGAATTAACCTCTGTAGCTTATCAGGCATACTTTGACATTTCACTCAATACTGCCTATGTTATTCTTAAAAATTGTTTTGGTTTGAGGGTAAGTTTCAGCTTAGGAGCTCTAATATTTAAATGCTTTGAGTGTTGCAGATGCTACACCAGCAATACAGTCCTGAAGCAGCCTGCAAAAGCATCAGGAGAGCCGAGGACCGTGCTAACCACCAGCTGCCAGTTCAGGCCTTGAAGTTGGTATTTGTGCACAAAAGCAGCATTTGCAACCCAAGTGTCTGTGAGAGCAGGGCAAGGCAGAGCCCCTGGGCACTGCACAGCTGGTGCAGCTCAGTTCTGGAGTTTCACAAGCATTTTCCTTTCCATCAGCCAATGTCCGAGTGAAGCCTCTGGGGGTAGGAGAAGCCTTGACCACATCTGTCACTTTGAAAGCAATATTTTGGGTAGCTTTCAGCTCTGTTTTCTCTCTGGGGACAAAGCTTGCATTTTCTAAGAAGAGTCTAAAATTGAAACTAGCCTTCAAGAGACCATGGAAAATAACAAGAAAATGCATAAATTTCTAGTCCAAGTCTGGGCTTGCACTTACAGGTATGAGCTGTGTTTATATCCCAGTCCCCTCAACCCATTTCCCTCCTAGTTTAGAAATCTGTCTTTGCCAGCTATTTCCTTTCCTTTCACTGTTGCATATTTACAGGGTTCTTTCACCAATTCTTTTCATTCTTCCCTGCTACTGTTTACTTGTACATTTTGATAACAAAATGCCTCTTAGGATTCCTCTTGGACACTCTCTCCTCTTTATGCCCATTGGCTTCCACCTAACAATGCTGTTTCAGGACCTGTGTATTTTCTCTGGTGAAAGCAGCTGCTTATGGCTGTGATTTCTCAGAGCACTGGGTATGTACATGACCATCAGCCACTGGTTTTACTCTCAGTTCTGGGGGCTGAACCTTTGTCTGATTTCCATTCCATCCCTGGGAGCCATGATATCATCTCCATGGTATTTTGAAATTATACCCAATGGTCCTGTTTTTTCCTCTCAGACTTTATTGAAGAAATCTGTGATTTCTTTCAGGGTTGATGGTACTAAGTGTGTTCTACATGTCTTTAGTGATTTATTCTCAATGGGKTTTTTTTTTCAGCTTTGCAATTACRCTTTCTCAGTACAAGTGTTACCATTAAGCTGTACTGGATCTGAGGTGAGATTTGATCTGTCGAGAACCTTTTTTGWAATGCTTGTTTAAACTGTTTTCTACCTTAAAACTACAGCTGTGATATATTAACTATTTTTTCCATCTTCATTTTCCATTAGCCAAATTTCTTGAACTTGTTTATTGAAAAACCAAACCTGAAGATGGATGTACTTGCAGGATTATCCCAGTCATGCATTGSTTGTTTTCAGCTAATGAGGTGAGGTGATCAGCAGCAGCAGTGCTGCTTCTTGGAGGAGTGAGCAGAGGCTGTTCATGGATGTGTGCAGTAATGTGGTCATACTGTCTGCATTCACAACATWTTTGTTCTCTGGTGAGCCTGGAAGAGGTGGGAGGAAAAAGAACATCATGAGTAATTTCCCAAGAACTGAAGGATTGTTTTTGTTTCTCCATTAATTGCATAATTACATTTTTAATTCCCAGCTGCTGCTTTCATGAGCCTCTACCTTGCAGAAGCCCCTTCAGACCAAGGACCCAGTCCTTTTGTTTGGCTTGCTCTCCATCTCTGCTGTCTGTGCAGTCTGATCCAGAAAGAATGAACTCTTCCAATTAACCATAAGGGCATCTGGGAGAATAATGCAGGTTCTGGTTTCTGCCCTGGGTTCCAAATAACAACATGCACTTAGAGCCATAGCAGCCCAGGTCAAGTTTTCCCTTTCTTTCCCCCCTTTTTTTATTCTGTTCTCTGTAGGTCCAAAARAGAACATCTGTTAAGCCCATAGAGACATTTAGGATAAAAAACGAGGTGTCTGTTCGATGGTTATATACGTGGAACTCAAATACATGAATCTTACTTTCACCACTAATTTTTGTTTTGGATAATGCCTTTGGTCTTCAAATAGTATTTCCAAGGTGTAAATCTACACTAATTCCACCAAGTTGACATCTGCTTTTAAAATTTTATGTCACTTTTAAACATTTATGGTAYTGAATAYATGCATTTTTATGTCACTTTTAAACATTTATGGTATTTATTTGAATATGCTTTGTATCACAATAAGAAAAAGAGTGAAGGTGGGCCAGTACACTTTATCATAACCGAGCTTGCCTGCGGTGATTTTTTTGGCTATYATTTAATGGTAAAAATGTAGCAGTCTTGTGTGTTTTGATTAGACAAACGAACCAAGTCAGCTGAATGCTGAGGTGATGGAGGTTTTGAGAGACGCGTGCTTCTCAAGCGGAGCGACGGGCAGCGCGCTCCCGATGCCATCAGGGCGCACAGGMGGAAGGGTCGCGCCCTTTCTATGGGCTCACGGCTTGGCGGCTCCAGGTACTCACACTCTCCCAGCAAAATCACACGTTTGGCAATGCGTTKATCGACACGTAATGGCCAGTGAAAGCACTGAGCAAGTGCCTGGCGGGGCAGGCGAGCGTAGCTGCTGGCACAGCAAACATCCCCCGGCGGGCACGGCCGAGCCCCGCTCCCATCCCCGGGGCCGCGCCCGTGCAGCGCCCGCAGCGGCGGCGGCGGGGCCGGGGCGGGGCTTGGCCGCTCGCCCCTCCCCGGCGGCGGCGGCGGCACCGTGCGCCGGGAGCGGCTCCTGCAGCGCCGCCGGTGCCCCGGCCCTCCCACCGCCGTATAAAGCCCGGCGCGGGGGGAGCGCCCGTGGCTGCCGCCCGCCGCGGAGAGGAGGAGGAGGAGGAGCGGTGTCTGCCCGCCGCCGTCCCCAGGCGCCTACTCCCTGCTCCTTTTCCACGCCCGCCCCTTTTCCCCGCTGCCGGGGGCTGCTGGCGCGGCCAGGCCGGCGGGTGCGGAGGGCGAAGATGGCGAGGAGCGGCGCCCGGTGGCTGCGGCTCCTGCTGCCGGCGCTGCTGGCCCTGGCGCTGCCGGCGGCGGCGGAGCGGCGCCCCGGCCCCGCAGGTGAGCGCGGTGCGGGGGCTGGGTCGGGATGCGGTGCGGGGGCCGGGATGCGGTGCGGGGGCTGGGCCGGGATGCGGTGCGGGGGCTGGGCCGGGATGCGGTGCCCGTGCCCGCGGGAGGTGTTTGCGAGCGGCGGGGATGCGCTGCTGGCCGGGCGGCATCAGCCGCTTTGTGCCTTGCGGCTCGGCAGCATCCGCCAGGAAGGGAACGCTGGAACCCGCCGCTTGGCCCGGTTATTTATGTATTTATTTATTTATTTATTTATTCCCCACCGTCCCTGCCCCGCACGGTAACGCGGAGCCGCTCGGCGCTGGGGGAAGGGGCCGCCGGGGCAGCGCTCCCCAGGTTGTTGTCGAGACGAACCGCTCGGCTGAAAGTGTTTTAACCCGCCCAGGAGTTCACAGATGCCTAATTCCACTTAAGGAAAAAAAAAAAAGAAAAAAAAAGGAAAAGAAAAAGGATTCCTTAAGGGGAATTGAGACTCCTAAACTTTCTCGTTGCCCGCTCCCCCGCCGTTTTTCTCCCGTTTCCACGAGACAAGGTGTTGATGAACATATTTTTCCAGTGCTCGGAAAAGCAATAGCATCAGTCACTGCTTCTCTGAACTTGAGCAAGCGCTGATGAGGTTTCCTACTCCGTGCAAAAGTCAGCCGGAGACTCCACTGCCCCTTCCCGTCCTGCAGAGCCTTCCCTGCCTTTCACTCGTGCAGTGGTGTTTGCTTCAAGGAGCCAGGATGTACAAAGAAATTTTATCTTCAGCAYGTAAAATAATGTATACAGGAAATTTCCTCAGATAGAGGTGTCCAAACACATGTATGTCCAACAAAATGCTAAAACCTCTTTTTTGCTCTAATACTGTTTAGAGTCTGTACTTCTGATTTCTATTCTAGGCATACAAAGGTATTTCATCCCACTACATTATTATCACATGAAATCCAAAMTAGTTTCATTTCTTGGCTTGTTTTCTCAAGAGCAATCAAGTTATTTTTAATACCTAGCTTATTTTCTTCTGGGGTGAACAAGGAGGCTTCTTTATTTGAGCAGCAAGTTTTGTTGGGAGGTTCTAACTTTGATATTAAAACYACTGCTTTAGTTGATAAGTAGTATAAAAAGTTAAAATAATTTWAAAAACYCCAAAACTGTTGAAGAATTCCAGACAACTCAATGAAGTTCCAACTTCCAGTTTTTGTAATACTTGGCTACTTTTGGTCGTTCAGAGTATTTCTCTGAATGGTGTGGTTGCTGTGTGTTGAGGGAGTGTGAGCATTGCCCTTCAGCCTTTGCTGCCCCTAGGAATGCACCCCCCGGGGACAGGTTTGAGCAAAAAGTTGAGTTCCTATCCCTGTCTTCAGGGCAGGGAGATTGTAAGTTGAACTTCTTTGGAAATTGGTTATAGCAAATAGTTCTTCCTGCAAACATATCTGTTCAAATGATGTTTTGTTTTAACTTGAAATGTGGGCTCTCAGGCTGGTGTAAACTAATAGCTGGCATGGTAAGGATTCTTCTTTAATCCTTCTGCTTTTCAAACGYGCGCAAAGCAGAGTCCCTATTCCAGACAGCAATGTATGATTCAGCAGCCCAAAAAGAGACTGCTTTGTCTGTATCAATAATAAAAATGATTCCACACAAGTTACAGTGCAGGAAAGCACTGGTAGGTTTATATAAAGTGTTCGTGCAGGAAGATCTTAATTCTTTTTAATTTAGACATGAGCAGCCTGAGTTGTAGCAATCTCTGCTGAACTGAAACCACTCTGAGAGCAGTTTCTTGACCTCAGACACTGCCTGCTGTGTTACTTGTTTTTATTCCAATTTTAACCCTTAAATGTTTTCCCCAAGTCTGTGCTGTATTACTTGAAGAAGTAATACAGTAAACAGACCTTATGGTGCCTCTATTTCTAGAAATCTGTCTTTCAATTTCTAGTCTATTGATACTTTGTACGAYTCAGTGTAAAACAGCCGGTGAAGGCGCAATTTACATGTCAGTTTTTACTGCAGTCCATTGGTGTTGCTTACTTGCAACAAAAGCTCTTACAAGGCTGTCTGGAACCAACTGCCAAGCTGCATCTTTATTTCTTAATCAGACCTTCCTCAGAAAGGCTTGGAAAAGTGATTTTGGGAGAGCTGCCTGTTGCACAGCACCGCTTACAGGGAGCAATCAGTGCGGTCCTGTGGCAAAGCGTGTTTGCAGAAATCCCTCTGCTCCTTCCTTGGCCGCAGGGTTATGTTTCAGGCAGTCACAGAGAAGAGCACTGTTGAGCTCTGAAACACTGGCTCCTGTGTGCTGGAGATGCAAAAGTTTCTGTGTTAAAACATCAGCGCTGAAATATTTTCATTGCAGCACGCTTGCTGCTGGCAGATTGCTTATCGTGACACGCAGAAAGTCAGTGGAAATGACATTTGTGATTGTGTGAGAGGCAGACACTCTCTTGGCAGCAGATGTAAATGGTGTTCTCACCTAGGATGTTTTATCAATCAGCTGTTTGCAGGAAAATGCCTTTGCAGCCTGTGAGTCTGTTCCCCAGCACGGCTGCGGCGGCTCGGCCGGAGCCGCGCTGAGGCCTCGGGGCCCAGGTTGTGATGGTGGCCGTCAGGCAGGGGTTGAAGTGGGCCCCATGGTTTGTGGCAGTCTGTGTGTCCTCCCAGAGCAGGAGGGGTGGCCCGGGGGGCTCCAGCAGCGTGGGTGGCTGCCCAGAGCAGCTGGGCTGGGAGGTGTGTCGGCTCAGCTGGCTGTGGAGCGCTGAGCCACTGGGCTCTCCTCCACCCCAGCGTCCCCAAGCGCTGGTCACAAATGATTCAGGCAGTAACTGCTGGCTGGTGTAACTCTGTGAGGACTGGCTTTGAGATACAGCATGTACTGCTTTTTGAGATACAGCATGTACTGCTGCCATTTCTGTTAATCTGGGCTCAGCCCGAGTGCTCTGAGTGACAGCGATCAATAGGCCTTTCCTCTCGGTCACCTGTGGTGCCCAAACAAGAAAATTTAGTCATTCAACCATCCTGATGTATTTATTAGAAGTACTGGCAGACTCTGCATGCTTGGGGAAGGAGAGGCCATAGGCACAGCTCTCTGTGCCTGCCTCTGTCTCTCTGCCCARTTTTCTGTCTCTTGCCTCTTTACTGGTGCTGCTTCTGTCACCCCCTGTCACCACAGTACCTAAATCTGCTACATAAGCCTGTGTTGTGGCAAAACATCCTCCAGATCTCTTGGGAGTTTTTACCCTTTTTGTGAGRACTGTATGAAAAAGCTGCTCCTTAGAGAAGAAGGGGAAAAGCAGAGGGTGATGAAGGCAGAACTGACTGTGCAGTAGGCAGTGCTTGGGTTACCTGTGCCTGGGGCACATCAGGCAGGTACCGTCACTGTGCACCACTCAGATGGGAATTGCCTACTCATGGAGATATCTTTAGCTTCCAGCTTTGAAATAAATTGTGAATGACAAATGAAACAGTGTGTAGTGGGAGGTGTGAGTGTTTGGAAGYTAGTTAAAAATAAGCAAACATTGCGTTAGAAGTGCAGAGCAGTAAAGTTGTGCTTTCATCATGTATTTTTTCCTGGAAAATAMTCATCCTTGAAGATACCCAAGGTTTGCAGTCTGAATTYTCTGTAGCACTTGGGTTAGAGGCTGCACAATGCCAGTCTCTTTGGCTAAAAACAAACAAAAAACCCCCCATAGATTTATTTCTTTCTTKTCATAGGTGAAGGTAATAATTAAGCTGTGGAAGTACCCCACAGGGTTGGCTGTGTCATTGCTTTGCTCTGATATACAGTGGGGTTACTGCAACTTTGATTGTAAAATGCGTTTTCAGTTAAAGCAAGGAGAAGTAAAGCAGTTGCGACCTTTATCATCAGCACTGGATGCTGTAAATTGCACTGAAGGGGCACAGTGGAATGACTGCTATATTTACCTGAGCCAGGGTGGTTTGTGTGAAATGTATTTCTGTCAAGGATCTAAACTAACATTATTTCTCAGGGTTTTCTTTAGGTTGGTGGCATATTCTGGGGTGTTATCATTTATGGGCAAGTTTTTAGCTTTTTCCTTCACTGTTCCTTACTTAAGCATAAGTGACTTTGTCTTTTCATGGGGAAGTGTTTAGTTTGTTGAATCTGTTGAATTAGCACTATTGCACTGKGTAATCAAAAGCAGTATCTATCCATTTGTTTAGAGCTGCCAGTCTGAATTACAAATTAATTGACATGCTGTTTAACTGAATTCCCTTGTTATGGGGAGTAAGCATGGTTGCAGTAAGGGCATTTTTGTTTTCATTTATAACATTAATTTTTTATAGTTTTTGAGGGACCAGTTGCAAACAGGTTGGAAAGGGAAGARTATTTTTGATCCCTCTTAATTTAAACAATAGCAGGGTTCTCTCTAGCACAAAATACTGCTTGACCAGACTAGCAGCAGGTTTGTGTCTCATGTGTAGTAATGTAGCTCTAGAGAATAAATGACATTTAACTCTCAAGGAATACGTGCTTGCAAGCACAGCCTGACACTACAAGTAGCTTTAGGATTAATAGAATGGCTTCTCGATTATTTCTTTAAGGTGAATTTGATTTTAAAAATATGGATTATACTGGTGATAAGGACACTAAATACATAAAGTTAGTTTTATCCCAGATATGTTTTTGTAAGGAAAGAGAAAGTATATTTTTAAAGCTGCAGTATTAGTAATAAATGGAAAYCTACTGTAAGGAAACAAAGATCAAAAAAACTAAACAAAAATAGGCTTGTCATTTAAGTGCCACTCCTCTGAGAATGGATTCTGTACCTGTAGTTCTGTGTTAATGTGCTGAATTAGATTTCTTGCTGAAATCAGCTGTGTAGAAACTAATCAACATCTGATAGCATTTTTTTTAAAGTAAAAATAGATTGTTTAATTCTGTAATTCACATAAGACTTTAATACAGTGTCTTTGTAAGCATTTTACTTAATTATGCCTTACTTTWCTGTAAAGCCATTGTGTTGGATCARAACCAGGCCCATAACTTTAATACCTGAAGCTGCTGGGKGAAATGTATGATGTTAAAAACACCTTTATATATACATCATACGTGCCATGTCATGGTGTATTATGTCTCAAGTAGGACAGAATTTTTATTTCACGATTTGAAGGACTGAGTTGTACAGGACAGGGCACAAGTGTGGAGTTTGAATTTCTTGTTCACACAGAAAAGGGAGCTTTGAAAAGTATAGGATTTTTTTTATTTATTTATTTCTGGGGTAGTGTCACTTGTGTGTGAAGAATTTTACGTGTCCAGTGTTCAGATACAGGGCCAGATGTGGAGCTGTAGGGCAGCTTTTTCAAATGAACTGACTGATCTGGGTGGTAGCATCTGYTCACAACATGAACCGCAGTGCAGGCACGAAGGACGGTGAAGGACAGCTCTGGGYCTTTAGGATGGCCCCACTTCCAGCTCAATTCCTCTCTGTTTTCTGTTTTTTAAAGACTAGTKGAAGGAGAAACTATTATTGCAAATCTTAACCACTGAGTTTCATTGATGGATTGATTAACTGTCAAAAGATTGACTTCAGCCATGCCTGGTGCTGTGTGTGACCGCTTCTGTTTAAACAGCTGGGTTTGTTAAACAACAGCCCCAGAAGGAGCATGCTCTTCTGCAGATACATATTTATGAGAGAGACAAGAGAGGGCAAGGCTGCAAAAAGGCAGAAGCTGAGTAAACTTTCTCACTTAGCCAGCTGATGCTAATTGTGTCCTGCTCTCAGCTGCACAGCCCTGATGACAGTTTACAGTGTGGCTGTCCAAGCCGTGCGTTCAGGCGAGACACAGCCTGTGCCATGGCTCCATCCACTGCCTTTCAAGATGTTTGTGGTTTCATTTCTATTTGGGCACCCATAAACAGCTGCAACCTGATCTGTTCCCCACTTGTCAGGAAGTTAGGCAGCTAGGAGTTCCTTCATGCATGGCAATGATGTCATTTACAAACAGTGGATTTTAATTTTTTTCTTASTTTGGGAACTAAGGAACATGTCTTATCTTTGCTTTGCTGCAGAATAGCTGACTCAATATTCAGAGTCTCATCCAAGTCCTGTGAAGCTGATGGAAAAGCACTTTACTGCTGCTTGTATTTGGCTTTGTTTAACTATCAAAACAAGGAAATCTTGCATTAGAGTGAGTGCAGGCCTGAGCACTGGCCAGTGCTGCACTCGGGGCTGACGTGCGTGATTGATGAGTGCACATACAGTTCTTAATGAGCTCTTGTTGACTATATATTCAATACTGCTGAATTAAAAGAAAGTAAGTTAAGAGCTGAGATATAATCAGCTTTCAAATGTTTCCTGAAATCAGTCAGTTGTATATTGGGAGTTCCTGCTAACCTTTGCAAGTGTGTGTAGGTATGGATAAACATACACAGAAAGGGCTGTGATTTGTGTGTCACAAATGTTTATTTAATTGGTTTTGAACTGGCTCTGTTCAACATTTGATCATTTTAATGTAAATGTTTAAGCTGCTGTATTGGTGAGACATCAGAAACAGTGTGATAAAAGACAGCAGCTCTGTACATTTGCCATTTGAGTYACTCTGCCCGGGAGAGGAAAGTGCCTGTTCACACCACTGCGTGCCGTGAATTACAGCCTGAGGGAATTTAAGTTTGTAGAAAAGAAAAGGAAAAAAAATTAGTGTCCTGTCCAGGGGCTGTGTGTTAGCAGGGTCTAATCTAACATAGATTCTCTACTGTGAGAAAACTGAGAGCAGCTCCTGCTTAGTGCAAGGATGTGTTTTTGCGAACTCAGCGTCTCTGTTCCTGTGAAACACACGAGAAGAGGGAGAGCCCTGTAACRGGCAGCGTGTACCGCGGCTGGGGAAGTTGCAACAGTACCCGCTATCTGAAACTGGGAAACGATACTTTGTATAGTTCTTTCCCTAGAGAGCTCCTGGAAGCTTCTTGCCTTTATGGGGTCTATTCCCTATCTTGGGACAGTGTTGGCAGCTTCAATACCAGCTGCTCTTGCTCAGTAACCTCAGCAAGATTTACAGATAATGTGGAAGAGCACAGGAAGGATTGTCCGTAGACAGGCCATGCATTGAGTGATCTTGATAAATGCCAATAATAATAAATGCCAATTGTGGCTATAAACTGTTTGCAATGGCTTAAAGACAGAAGTACCTTMGAAGAACCTCGTAAGGTTTTGGAAATTACAAAAGTAGTGTTTGTGTTACTGTCTGTATTTTKCAGTAAGACCTATATGCATAGAAGTGCAGTGAGTAAAGGTAGGTTTGTCATACAGAGGAAAACATCAAACTGAGGTCTGTACAGTAAGGTCAGTTTCTTCAAATTCTGGCCTTTAAAGACATTGGTTCCTRGAAAACCTTCCCTCTCACACAAGAATTGTATTGGTATAGAAAATCAGTACGTAGTAGGTGTTTGGCAATCCATGACTGCTCTTAACTTGCTATCTTTTAATTCTAATTTTATAATTTATTTTAACTTGTACCACTTTCTGATCTTTCATGTTTTTTTCAAGCATATTTTGTCTCTCATCCAAGGATAGTTTTTAGCACCAATCCAACCATACTACTGAACTGCAGAGAATCCAATCTTATTATGTGATCATGGCTATGGTTAGTGGGACTTAGAAGCCAGTCTGCCTCTCAGGGAAGCAGTGAAGTGTGGGATGAGTGGAGGTGTGCAGCAGTGTTCTGAACTGAGCATTGTATAAAGATCAGATTAAAAAAATCTTCAGGACTCCCAAGTATGAAGGACTCCCAAGTATGAAGTAGTATTGTTTTATGCCCCAGTCATCTTTCCCCCTCCTGCAGTGTAATGCACATTTATTTCCTGAGAAAAGAAGATGACCATGTTTGCTATTTCAGCACATTGTTGTGTTTCTAAAGAATCCTAGGGGGAAAATAAACAGCTGTCGGATGGCTCTGTCTTTTCTCTCTTTATGCCAAAAGTTTTATTTGACCAGAAACTCTTCTGTTGGCTTACTGCWTTATTTGAGCATATGTACATCACAAGCTCTCACTGGATGTGTATACGCATATATATATATACACATATAGTTTGTTTTTCTCATTGTGTATTTTAGATCTTTGTTTGCTGCTGGATTACAATAACCAAGCATATGTCTGTAGATATAACTTATAATCATGGTTACATTGTATATGATGAGTTTTCCCTATCTCCAGCTGCTTGACATCTTTTCAGAGTATGTGGATTTTCAAATGTTTTGACACTGAATCCCAAGTTTAGGCAGTATCTCCTATTCATAGTGGAAAATCCAAATTCCTTTTTGTGAAGTCTAATATTGCCTTTGTCAGTGATAAGTGTAAGATTGTATTGTGCTAAAAGATCTGGATTTTGAAAGTGCTCTGTGGTATTTTAGCTGTCTTAATGGTTCTTGGGATTTTGAGGATACAGTCTGAGTCCACATAAATGGGGAGGTTGCTGTTGGCACCACTGGTGATTCTCTGCAGAGCTTCAGCTTGTCTTGAAAGCATGAGGAAGAATTGGGTTTTGTGCTCTTTAAGTTTGACAAGAGGAATCCATGCTGAAAACAGATTTTCAGTTGAGTTGAGCTTTAGTGCATTTCTCCACTGACAGAGAAGCATGCTTCTATGAGGTGTCAAGGCATGCTGAATCAAGTCTGTGATTTACTTGGAGTTTGTTTGGGGTTTTTTCATACCTTTTTTTTCTTTTTCTTATTTGTTTGCTTTTGTGGAAAATTATATCCTGTTGGTTTCCCACATTACCAGAGATTCAGGAGACATAGTAGATAATTACACAGCTCTATCAATGAGCTTCCATTGATAGAGCTTACACAGCTCTATCAATGAGCTTCCATTGATAGAGCTTACACAGCTCTATCAATGAGGCACATCCATGTGCCTCTTCCAGGTATCTGTTCAGCCTATGCTTTAGTACTATCTGACTTTTTTTTTCCATTTTGTGTGGGTGTTTGGTTTTTTTTTTTCCTTAAACCAACAGAAGTATTCCTAGTATCCTTCCAGTTTCCAAGCTTTTTCTATGATATTTAGCAACTCATTTATTAGCTTGCTGTTGATTCATTTTGCATATTGTAATAACTGACTTTGGGTATCAGTCTTTCTGTTAAATGAGCAATCATTCCTGTGTTGAGCAGCTCAGGGTGGGATGTAATCTGCAAAGAGGAAAGTAGGCTGTTTCATGTAGACACTAGAATATGGATAAAAATGTATTACAAGTACCAAACATCATTTGTTTACCATTATAAGCCACTAGTTTTAAAGATAGATTTTAATGTCATAATGTGGTACCATGAACAGATGTCCTTTGATCTTGCAGCTCACTTCGACTCCAGAGAAGTCTGTAGTAGAATCCAAGGACTAAATGTCAGCTTCTGTGTGGCTGTGAGCAATATCCTCAGTTTTGGCTGCTCTGAAGCTACTATACCAGTGCCCACAACCCCTGGTAAAAATTATGTAGTAATCTCTGAGTGTTCATTCAAGATAAATAAGAACCATGTGGGTGTGTGAGGAATGACTGTAGTTCTTTGCATGCTTCTTTGCCAGGATACGAGGAGAAAGGTCACCGCTCCTTAAAGCGGTCCTGCCACAGCAATTCCTGGCTTMGACCTTGCCAGGCAATTCACTGAAGGCAAAGCCTCTGGTTTATTGATCTTCTTTCTGGAAATAAATATTTATGATGCAGTCAGGTCCCTGAAGGTAGCAGCAAAACAATACTAGAAGTGTGAGTTGTTTTGATAAACTTTCCCTGGATTTCCTAGCGCGCTGCATGTGCTCTGTGTGCAGTGTTGTTGTCTTTCACAACTTGTGTGCTGGAGGGTTTCTAATTTGCATGTAAAAATGAATTCTGTTAGTCACTGGATATACTTTTCTTGGCTAAACTCGTGCCCTCTCAGGCTTGTTTTCAAAACAGAGCAGCTGTTTTGTGGGTGTAACTATCGGAAATCTGTCTGACACGATTTCGTCCTAGTAACCGAACGCATACCTGACATGGAGCTCTTGGCAGATTTTTTTTCATGCCTTCCTGTTGAACTTCAGCATAGGGTTTACATTTCCTTTTTACACAAACTGACCTGTGGAAATAAATGCCAAGCTGAGCAATGCCTTGGGTGAGTGCCAAGGTGCCTCTGGCAGGCTGTGTGCAGGGGAGCCGCCAGCCCGTACCCTCTGTGGCATCTCAGCACCCTGCCAGTGGGAAGCAGGGGCACCACCTGCTGTGTTCCTGGTCTCATGGAAGCTGTCTTAATGGTTCTTGGGATTGTKAGCATACAGGCTGAGTCCACATAAATGGGAAGTTGCTGTTGGCACCACTGGTGATTCCCTAGTTATCTGCAGAGCTTCAGCTTGTCTTGAAAGCATGTGGAAAAAWTGGGTTTTGTGCTCTTTAGGTTTGTGCACTTTGAGGATGCTGTTCCTGTTGGAAGACACTCCTGGGATTGTATTTGTCCCTGTGTGGGGTGGATGGTCGGGGCTGAACTGCAGAAGCCTGTGTGTAAGTTCACACAGCAGAGCTCCTTGGGGTGGACACCTCGATGAAAGGTAGGGGTTTGTGGAGGGGATGGTGRAGCAGGAATGGTGTCTGGCTGCAGCTGGAATTCCTTGTGGGGATTTTGTAGTGCCCTCACTGGGGAGYACCAGGCTGCAGTGGCAGCCTGGGGTCTGAGTAATTGCAGACATCCTTCCACTGCTGTGCCTGGATCTTCACTGCCCAGCTGGAGACAGGGATGCTGCTGGGGGCTCACTCAGCCTCTCTGTGCAGGGAGGGCTCTGGGGCAGCCCTGAGCCTCTGCACCCACAGGGCATCCTGGGGCCAAACCTGCTCTGTGCCCAGGGACACTGTGGGTGGCAGCAGCTGAAACAGCAGAGCACATCCTGAAATGGAAATGACACTTGGATAAACTTGCTGCCTTGGGAATGTTGTGCTTCACATTGACACTCCTGTGAGATCATGAAAGTCACCGTATCCGTGTTGCTACACACAACTGGGATAAGTGTTCCAAGAAATTGCTGTACCTAAATGTAGTAAGCAAGGAATAGATTTTTTCAAAGTGAATGAAGTTGAAAAGGTTGAAAAGAAATTACCAGCAGCATTTAGTGGTCTTCTCTCTCTCATTTAGTGGCATTCTGTTCACTCACTTCCACTGGAAGAAACAAACATCTCGCATGCTACATATAGTGGAAATCTGCCAGTGAAACTGTTCAAGTTGTCACATCTAAATATAATCACAGAAACCTACAGGAACTAGGTTAATATTTTTATTAGCTGGAGGAGAATGGCTCTGCTTTTCTCATTTGGTTAATAATACCCTCTATAATGTGCCAAGGTAACTATCATTTACTGCAGTTTCCATTGTCTCTATTTATACTAAATATAGAATAAAAGCATGTTTCTCTGCTCTTTGGTCAGACACAGCTTAAAAAAAGCCAAACCACCACAAAAACCAAACAAACCAAAACAAAAGAGGCCCCAGTGAAGACTAAGTAATCTAGAAAGAAACTCCAATTCTAAGGGGACTTCAAATGCTATAATTACAGTTCCGCTGCACTTAAAAAATTATTTAAGGACCACCTGCACTTAAAAGTCAGTGGTGCAACAAAGACATAAAATAAAGCCTCTTCAACTTCTTCAAGTCTAATTAAAAGAAAAGACCGTGGGTAAGCATGTTAAAAGGAAAACATTTCCCATGTAAATAGTACCTATAAAATAGCTTTCTTTTGTTCTGTGGCTGTTTGCAAACCCCAATCTGGCAGCCCATTTAGATTGCCTCATTGTCTGGTGGTGCAGTACAGGCTCTTTTACCATTTCATATCAGTATAAACTGTATTATTTGCCTGCTCAGCTTTCTTMATTTTGTATAGTTCAGGCTGAAATCCCTTATGATTTGGCACATTGTTCTCTTTCCTCCTGTTCCACAAAAGTCAAGTAACATACCAGACTCCATAGTGAATCTTGAAATACRTGAATAATGTGTATTCCATTAAGAGAGAGTAACAATATCCCATAAAGAACAGTAGATTATTTTTTGCTTGCCAAACTGTACTTGTATGTTAGTTTAAACTTTCTTTGACTTAGTAACTGTGGAAGGAATCTGATGGAGCCCACATTCTGTCATTTACATCGTGTTGTCAAGTACAGATTTTTGAGRTCTTTGCTGTTAGCATTTCTTAGCAATGTGTAGGTGTGGAATATGCCTTCTTCAAACCAAATTCCATGGTTATAGTCAGTGAGCTGGTCACCTAGGAAACTTTTAATAATGGATCCAGTTGGCTCAATGATGCAATTCTGGTAGGATCAGATTTTTCCAGTTCCCTGTAATTTGAAAATGTAGTGCTTGAACAAAAAGTGGTCTTAGTTTCCTTCATAGAGGAAAACCTTTCTCTGCCTTCAATTCTGTTTTAGTCATAATCTAAGATAAATGGTCTTTATTAATTTTGTGGTGATTTCAGTAGAATTACATGAAATTGCATGATCTTTGCAATAAACTGTTTGGAAGGTATTGAGTCATTATTGCTCTGTTTCTCTCTCTTTGTGAGTCCATGTGAACTCATTGCACTGTGAGGTCCTGCTGTCCTTTTGAGATGTATTTGGGGGTTTTCTTCTGATTCTTTGCTACAAAAGTCTCCTAGCACTTAAGAGGGGGAAAAAGGTGGAGCAAATTATCTTCCAAATCTGGCTTTCCAAAATTTTTGGATTTTCAAGTTGAGTTGATGGAAGAATTTACAACATTTCCAGTTTCTTCTTTGTTGCATATTGTATTGCAGGAGTGTCTGGTTTGGTAGAGCCAGCAGTTAAAATTGTCTCTAGGGCCTTTGAGGTAAAGGATTRTGCCACCCTCTTCACAGACATGCCTCCCAGACACCCCCACCCAAGGAAAAAAAATAAAGAAAAGAAAAAAGGCAATAGCAGGATGTGAGAGAAATMCACAAAATTGTGTGTAGTGAGGAGGGCAGGTAGAGATGTTGTCTGTAGCTGAGGAACTGGGGCAGTGTCAGATAAAATTGCAGGAGCCCTGCTCAAGGCACAGGTTGGTACTGGGCACAGGGTGCTGTCACTGCTTAAAGGTTACACCTGTTCAAGGAGTGTCTGGAGGAGAACAAGGTCACAAAGCAGGTCAAATGTTCTGCAGTTTGTGCAGAAATGCTGCCTGAGTCAGGAGCCCCCTTCAACTGAGACCAGAAGCAAAAGCAGAGAAAGTATTGCGTGTGCTTGGGTTATCCCTGCTCTACCCCATGGACACTGGTGGAGCTGCTGGTGAGGATGGAGCAGCCAGAGCACTGTCACACCTGGCAGGATGCTCTGCAGGTGACCAGGGCTGAATCTGAGCTGTATTTCAGTGGAAACAGTATGGGCACCACCTGAGACTGGTCTGCAGAGTTTGTCTGCTGTGGGTACCTCAGACAGACTTGCATTTCATTAGAATAGGGGGTTTTATGCTGCTCTACAAACTATGTCTGTMTTCTGATGGGTATTTCTGCCTGACTGAGTCAATACACTTGAAGTATTGGCTGCAGAGCATTGCATGAGTGASTTGCAAGGTGCATTTCTTCTACAACGTGGGAACTGGGTCATCATCTATTGTGTTAACTTTTGCTGGTGTCACATAAAACAAAATGGGAAGTGGTGAGTGGTTTGAATAYGCTCAGGATGATGTCCTGGCTGTCTGAGGGCTGCTGAGCCTGTGGTGGTGGACGAGGCTGAAGAGTTAATAGGAATGTTTTCCACAGCAGACACTTCTTGCACATGTTGCTGGMTTGAGGAAGGTAAATCCAGAAGATGTTTTTTTGGCAAGTAATGCAGTAACAGGCACTCTGTCTGGAATACTCATCACAGGTGATTAGTTTTATTTTATTGTAAGGATTGATCTCATGGGCTCTGGTTAGAGCACAGCTATTGCTTGAACTTGGCCTGAATTGGGGAAGCTGCAATGTACTCTGACATCTAGGCTGATTTGATTAAATACGTGATTTCAGATAGGGATAAAACCTTCTCATAGCTTCAAATTATTTACTTYCATTATGCAGCATATTGCATAGGGTTCTAAGTGTTGTTCAGTAGTTTAATTGGGAAGCTATTTAGTGGAAATTCATGGCCCCATTTGAACTGTGTTAAAACCTCTGGAATGTGAGGAGGAAATTGCTTGCATGGTCACTTGCCTGTGTGCAATAAGAGGGCAAAATTAGCAGTGCTGTAATGTACCTATGCTCTGAATAAAAAAACCAACCAAGCAAACTCCTTGCTCTTTTGTCTCTGCCCAAGGACTTATAAGCACTAAATGCTGTTTGTTGGGGGTTTGGTTTCATTGGTTGGGTTTTTTGACTAATTTTCATGAAGAGTATGTACTGTTGGCTTTCAGGGGAGCTCCTGGGGTTGGGTKAAGTTCTCTTACCACCACTCAGTTGTGTGGTAAGAGGTAACAGGATTAGGTCAGACTGAAAAGTAGTAAGTTATTTTTGTTTTGAAAATTTCTTCCTGTCCAGTAGTCCCACTATCTTTGTTTTTGTGTCTTGAACTAGTTGTTTACAGAGTAGATAGACTTATTTGCTTTGTCTTCCAGAGGATAATTTTAAATATAGCACCTTGCCCAWAGCACTTGTTGTTTGGTAATGTCTCACACCTGTACTGTGGCGGCGTATTTGCCTCCTCTCTTTGAATGAGATGCAGAAAGTCATAGAGCCCCCTGAGCAAGTGCTGCTGTTCATTGCATTTTATGTCACAAACTGTGCCCTGAAATCATATTAATACATGTTYTTTCCTTTTCTTCCTCAGATAAACTTCTGGTCTTTACTGTAGCAACTAAAGAAACYGATGGCTTTCACCGGTTCATGCGAACTGCAAAGCATTTCAACTACACAGTAAAGGTATTGTGTGTTTTGTRCCAAATGTTTGTGCTGTCCATGCTGTGAAACAGAACCAGTAAATGGTAGCTGACCTTGCCTCAGCTTCATTGTGTRCTGGGACAGAGGGGAACAACAGCAGAGCTGCGGGGCAGGAAGGRCACTTGCTGCTCTCCCTGTTGCTTACCTGCTGATGCCCCTCTGAGCCACCATGGGAGGGARAGGCTTCCACTGCCTTAGGAGCTGCTTCAGGGCTTTGTAGCTGTCACGGTCAGCATCCTCCTCCCCCACAGGTTCTGGCACATTTTATCACAGAGCCTTGTTTTTCRGTGTGGCTGATTTTGTTTGTGTGAACACTTCTGGGAGCTGCACCGCACTCAAGGGCTTTGGATCTCTTTCCTTAAGCGAGGCTGGAGCAGTGCTGCAAGGAAGGAGGGAGGCTCACAACTGAAAATTTCTCTGTGTTTCCCAGGAGCCTGTAATTTCTGAGAGGACAATGTGTCTCTATCATTCYTTCCAGCCTTTTCTGCCTTGCTCCATGCCTCTGTATGTCACGTACTTAGGTTGGCCTCTGCATGACCTTGGGAAAAAGGGAGGGCACTAACCTCCTAAACTTTCCCCAAAATTGGTTCTGCCAAGAGAAAATCCAGGAATTCAGATGCTGTTATGAAATTTTTCTTCTTACTTACCACAGTGCCTGCACTATAAATAGGAAATTATTTGGGTCTTTGACTTCTACCACTGAATTTAGAGGACTGAGAGAACCTTCCCTAATATGATAAAGCTGTAGTAGAGCAACTGAGCAGCCTGAGTTCTGGATACATCTTTYAGCTTTGCAGATTTTTCCAAAGCATCATGCAATGTATTTCTTCCAGGCTTTATATGTTCCAAAAACTTTATGTTCAAAATACATTAAGAGCTTTTTTTTCCCCTTTTTTGACATGTAATCTGCTGTACTGCTTGGCTGGGGAGGAGTTTTATGTTTAACTCAGTTTTAGCAGTGAGCTGTGTGCTGGGAAACCTATCCTTTCCTTTTTACACAAAAAACTTGCAATTTGAATTAGTTATACCCTGATCCACCTAGGTCTTTTGTGCCTCCTGTTCCTAAAGGGATGTTATGGAATTTTAAAGGTCTCATTCAGAATGTTTTTCTAATACAGATTTTGAAACAATCCTTAGCTTTTTTTTCTATTTTTTTTCCTGAAGGAGACACATTTGAGTAAATGGCAGTAGCAGGCAATTGCTTGATTCTTATTTGGTTAAGAAATGTCTCTCTCATGTTTTTGCAGTGATGTCATTGTGCTGCTGAATGTTGCTTCAGACATGGAAAACCTRTGATGCTGGAAGTGCTGGCTTTAATGTGTTGCTTCTGCTTTAGCATCTGTTTTCAATAAGGGTCTGCTTTAAAAAAGCCTCATGGGTTTGGGTACTAGCAAAAAGTGCTTTTTTTTCTGCTCTTATTGCAGGTTCTTGGAAAAGGTGAAGAATGGAAAGGTGGTGAGCTGCCCAACTCTATTGGCGGAGGGCAGAAAGTTCGGCTGCTGAAAGAGGGCATTGAAAGCTATGCTGATCAAGAGGACCTGGTTGTACTGTTTGTGGAATGGTGAGCAAACCTGGCTTCTTGTCTCTGTTTTACTCTGGGTAGACATGCAAAAGTAGCTCCTGCRACATGCTGGAAGTTTCATGATGCTTTTGTTCTTCACTGTTTTATTTGAGAGAGTTGGCATCTTTCTTTCTTCATTCATAAAAATAGTGGATTGCTTTTGGAGCAGTTGTTACTTTTTAACAGATTTACAGATGTAAGAGTTGTTCATAGTTCTGCTGCCTCCAGGGGGTAAAAAAATGTTGCTGGGAGCTGACAGGCTTTTAGGCAAGCATTTGTCCTCTCCCTGCTCAGCTGCAGTGAGAGCAGGATGTGGCTGCAGGCTGGGACTGTGGATGGGAGGGGAGCAAAAGCAGCTCCAGAAATAAAGTGTCCAGGAGGGACCAGAGGCATAATCTTGTTCCATGGAGGAAGCTGGAAAATGGCTCCCTGAGGAAAGCATTTAACAGGAGAATGTCTGTGTTAGAGAGCTGAAACAAGAGTCTTGGTGTCAGATGTAGCCTGGTGCCTGTGCTCCCTGTGTGATGGAAGCATGGAGAGACAGTGCTGCTGCAGGTGCCAGRTTATAGCTCACAGCACAGCTATGCTTGAACATCCTCCCTGCAGGCCAGATAGGCTTCTCCTGTCACTGAAAGCATAGAGCTCAAATGTGCTCAAAACACACTTTCTCTGTTGCTTCCCTCTGCTTTTTCTCTTCCTCTTATTTTCCTCCTGTGACAGCAGCATGACCAGAGTAGCTCAGAATCCAGCTGGCAGCAGACACCAGGCTTTCCACACTGATGTTAACCAGAGCAGGGTCACAGCTCTGAAATAATCACTGCGAGGAAGGTGTGGGACCATGTCTGGAATCAGGGACAGGAGGCTCCAGCGGTGAGGGGCAGCTGAATGTGAGCTTGGAGAGAGTCATGGGTGAGTTCACCCATGCTGCTGTTACCATGCTGGAATGTCTGCTCCAGAATTCTCTATCAGCTTTTAACCTGCTTATTTATCTAAAATTTGACAGTTGAACAAACCTAGGGGCACTTTTTCAAGGCTTGGCAGGTTTTACACAGACGTCATCACATGGCAAAGTGGTCATGGCTGGACACTGGCAATTTATGGAAAGTTAATTTGTTTTGCSTAAGTTAACACTTTGGGAAAGTTGGAGTAGCCATTAAAGTGGTAGTAAATTCAAACACTTTACTTAATTTTCTGTTCCAATTTTACCTCTTGTGATGAGTAAAAGAAATACCTAGAAAGCAAAAAATCTAAATAATTGTCACTAATTTATAAATAAGCATTATAAGGGATGCTTATTATGCTGAATATTTTTTATGCATGCTGAGGTCTGTAGAAGTTATCTAGTTTGAAGATACACATCCAGTTTTTGAATTTCTTTTTTTATTGACWTGTTCAATTTTGCATTTGCTAAATGAAAAACAAATCTTTCTAAAAGTAAATACATTATGTGTTTGTTCATAGTGTTTTCCTACTAATCATAAAAGAACTGAAACTTTTAAAGGTTAATTTCAAAGATTTTGTTCTGTGCTAAATCTTGGAAAATCAAGCATTTTCCAAATGTTTACTACTTACATCGAATTGCTTTGTTTCTGAATTTATTATCCTAATTCATAACTATTTTCTTCYTGTGTGGTAAAATATGCAAATTTATTATCACATTGGTACAGAGGTCTAGCTCAAAATTTTCTCCACCATAATTTGCTCTCTGGAGGGGCAGGCTGTCTGCTGGCACGGATGAGAAAGTACAGAGGACCATGTGTGTCGAAGTGCAAAAGCCATAATCATTCTTCCCATGAAAAATCACAGGATTTAAGGCCTCCCATGTTCCTGGAGTCCAAAATCCCAAGTACATATTTGTTTAARGCTGGTGGAACTGATTCCAGACAGGAGAGAAAAAATCAGTTTGATTCTAGCGTTATATTTTAATTCTAAAGAGCTTTTGCATTTCCAGAAGTCCTGGTTTRCAATTTAAACACTGATCAATGTGGCAGTAAGTTTGGAAAAGACAAATGTCATGAACTTCCTTTCTTCYTCAAGTGTTTTTTATTATATTCATTGTGAAGCATTTTGAATATTAATCTTGGGGGTGGGGAAAGGAAATGTCTGGTTTGCTTACTGTAACTAGGAAAGTAATTTCTAGGGAGCTGTTTACTTAACAAACTTAGTTTCTTAGTTTGGGGTTTTTTTTTCAGCAGATTTTTATATGGCTCAGAACTCTGGAAGTAGTTGGAGCTTCTTGTGTGGACAGTTTGTGCCTATGTGAAGATAGCAAAATGCCTGCAGATGGAACACTATTTAAATTAGGCTTGTTTTTGCTTGAGCCAGCTTCTGGTTTGTTTTGGACCATTTCAGATTGAACTGGCTAATGGCCAATGTAGACTGGATAAATTGGTTGGTGCTGTGACTGTTCATCCAGAACTCTCACAGACATCTCTTTGTATCATGGAAGAATTTTGAAGCCTCTCAGTTTGTTGTGTGTTTTGTTGTATTTTTTTTCACATTCGTCAGAAACTAAGGGATAATTATATTTTCTATGTATCTCAAAATGGTTAAAGTGTGGTCCTGGTGGGGACACAGTCTAAGTGACAAAATAGTTTTGTGTCTGTTTTGTGACATTGCTAGTCACTAGTAGGCACTATCTTGGATTTTGAGCTCTCACCCTGCAGCTCCATTAATAGCAAGTTCTGATTGTTGAAGCTGTGGATGCAAAACTTGCATGGTCAGTTCCAAAGCACCTGAGTGTCTGCTGCAGTTTCCCTGTGTGGGCTGGGAGTGCAGGGTGCACAGTCAGGATGCTGTGCTGCTGCAAAGGAGAAGGGAGGGAGGGAGGGTGGATTCCAGTCCCAAGCATCTGCCATCTGGGAGCTTCAGGAAATGGGATTAGGTTGTGGAAACTTTCTGGGTTTTTTTTAAATTTTTCTTTCTTTTTTTTTTTCTTCTTGCTTTCTACTTAATTTGAAGGATTTATGAAGAATAAATAAAAGTCCCTGAGCTGTTCCTGCTTGCCAGGGAAGCTTGCTTTTTCCTGGATACGTCCACACTGTTTTTCCCTGTCAAATTTTGAAGTCTTGTTTAAACTAAGTCATTGTGTCACCCCTAATAACAGTAAAAACTATCAAGGATAGTCTTGGGGCCTGTTTTGTGATGGCTTTAGTGGTGGAGACCTGAAGTGAATCCCCCCTTACAGCAGGAGGTGGGGTGTGAATAGGCTGAATGTAAYCTGACAGAGCAGGTAAACAAGGCAAATGATGCATGTACAGGTGTTAAGAGGTTTTCCTTTCCATGGAGAGAAAAGTGGGAGCCTCACAAAGCAGCTGAGGAGGGTACTGCCAGCAAGGTGGAGGTCCTGCCCAGGAAGAGGTGTGGTGAGAACAAGTCACCTCTTGGCAAGAGAGCCTTGACCATTAATGGCAAGTGTGGGTTCCTGCTGGATTAACAGAGCTGCATGATATCCATTGCAGTTCAGCAGCTCAGCTCTGGGTTCAGGATTATTAACTGTGCTCTATTAAGTAGCATATCCCTTTCACAAGCAGAGCCTGTGGCTGGCYCAGCCTGTTGCTCAACTTTGGCTTTCTTTCACAGAATGACAGTCCTGGAAGCAATGTTGCAGGGTGTTGGGTTCCTTCCTGCAGCTGTAAGCCCTGGCAGCAGCAGCACTACCCTGATCACAGAGGAGAAGCACAGCCTGCCATGAGCTGTTAAGTTAAAGGCTCAGACAGATCTCTTTTTGTCTGTCTTCAATGTGTCTCCTGTTTCTTGKGTGTTCTACAGGCTTGGTCTGGCACTGAGTCGGGCTGCAGAAATTGAATGGGAAACGGAGTGAAATGTATTCCTGTAAATTTGGGTAGAAACAGGCATTTTTGGGAAACTGGGGAAGGTCCAAAATGTACAATTTCTTTCATGCATTCTTCTGCCAAAGTTTCAGAAAAACTTAACAGTTTTCAGAAGATCATTTACTTATATAGACTACATAACACAGCTCCTCTCCAGGGTTTATATTTTGCTTTGTGGTGAAAATATTTTTTTACATTTGTAAGCCAGCTGTTGTTCAGTTCTCTTAGGCCAATTTCATGAAATCCTCTTTGAAGAAATGACATCTTGAATAATTTCAGAACTGTAATAAAGGAGTGCCATAAGTCAGTAATGGTTGATCTGTTGGCACTATTGCTGGGTAATCCATTGCAATGCAAAATATTCTGTGTACTGCAGGTGGGGGTGCTGCKGTCCTAGTTAGCCCAGCTAAAAGGCTTGCAAGAAAAGTCTTGGTCAAGGTTAGACCGTGGTTCTTGGTAGCTCTACTATTACTTTGCCTCTTATCAGTGATTTTCWATTTTTAAGGTACGTGTGTGGGGCAAGAATATTCCTGTGTTCAGATGAGGAAACYGCAAGGCTGAGATGCTGCCATTAAAATATTTTGCTGCTTCAGCCAGAGACTATTTTGTGATGTGATTCCAATTTCACTGTGACATTCTTCATGCTGTGTAAAGTGAACCTTGAAGTGGGAGGCATTGGCACAGGTCACCCAGAGCAGCTATGGATGCCCAATCCCTGCAAATTCCAAGTTCYAGGCCAGAYTGGACGGGGCTTTGAGCAGGCTGGTCTAGTGTGTGGCATCCCTGCCCATGGTGGGGGCATTGGTTTGTTTGCTTGGTCGTGTTCCCAACCCCCTGTGCCCACCAGGCATTGATTTAGATTTGGCTCAGCCACGAGAAACCACCAGGCTTGGGATGCTCCATTCTTACAGGACCTTGGCCAAACCCAGGCAGGTTTCATTCTGGTTTGGCACACTGTTGACCTTTGGCTGTGTGTAACAGCCAAAGATGAGCCCCACCTTTAGGCCTTTATCCTCAATAGGARTTGTGACTCAAGGGCAGGTAAAGTTTTTCATAAACAGGTATTGTGGTACTTCGAGCCTTTTAAGTCTTCAGCACATTTAAGAGGTTGAAGGWGAAATCTATGCCTTGTCAGGATGCAATACACTTTTTATGGGGAACTAGACTTAATTGAGATGTAAGTAAGACTGATAAGACTTTTTAGAAGAGTCAGTGCTGTTGTGTTTAGGGACAAGATAATCTAGATTTTCCCAGTGAAAGTCATCTAAGTCATCTTTCAGTCCTACTTTTCATCTGTTAAAGTTTGATATTTTTAATTGTTATTTTTAAAAACAGAAGCAAAATAGGAAAATCAATTTCAGATAAACAAAATGTGAAGAAAAAAGAATGTTCAAAACGTGTAAGACTAAAAAGCAGAAGGAGAAACTACTTTGGATAAGTGGTACTGATTGAAGTATCTCTAGTAGAAGAGTATAGAATTTTTACGTGGTGGTTAAATATGATTTAATTGAGTCATTTTTCAAAATGAAAGGGCTGTTTGATTTTTAAGTTTGAATAGTCCAGTTTTGAACACAGAAACATTAAAATGAAACCAACCTAATGGATGTATTTTCTTTCCTTTTAAGCTATGATGTTATCTTTGCCGGGGGCCCTGAAGAGCTGCTAAAGAAATTTCAGGAAACGAATCACAAAGTGGTGTTTGCAGCAGATGGACTGATTTGGCCAGATAAAAGGCTGGCAGACAAATATCCTGTTGTCCGGAGTGGGAAACGATTCCTGAACTCAGGAGGCAAGTGGGATTCTCAAACACTTGAACTTGAGCATGACCCATCTCTGTTATCTGTTCTGTGTACTTGTTGCATGTGGAGCTGTTCCTGAATKACCCAAGTACAAAGCTGATCACTGGGTATGCTGTCATCTTCCTCCCCTTCCCACGTGAATAGCTCCTCTTCTCTGCTCAGGCATTGTTTTCATTCAAGTTTGCACAGTGTGTGTTAGGCAATAACTTGTAAAAAGCAGATAAATATGGTCAGGGTCTAGCCAGCAGCTGTACCTGGCAGTGTAATGCTGTGCAAGGATGACCCCATTGCTGCAGGAACAATGCAGAGCACAAGCCCAGCAGAGCAGCACGTGCTATTTATAGCCTGGTCACAGAATTCCCAAACTCTGGAGATCTCTGCACACAGGGTGGATGTGCTGGCAGCTCTGCCTGGCCTGGCAGCATGGCTTACACAGCTCCTTCTACAAGGAGTGGGAGCTACTCCCTGTAATCTCAATGACACGTGAATTCTGAAATCCTTCTTTAAATGCCAGCTTTGCTAATTCTCAGTGGATTTCTGGCAGTATTAGATTCAGGCATCTCTGCCAGTAAGAACTGATTGATGAAAAGGAAACTTTTTCCACAGATGGGCTTCTTGGGAAAGTGATAGTCTGATATCATGCTTTGGCATTCTCAGAACCATTCTGGGCAGATCTGATTTATTTTTTTCCTTAAAATATCATTAGTATAAAAATAGCCAATAATTAKTAACTTTTTGAAACAGACTTGTTACATACCTCAGGAAGAAGATTGGATTTTGAGCCAAGTTTCGTAAATTTCATACTTTTTCTTTACTGGCAGCACTCAGAATGAAGTCCCTGGTTGTTGGACAGCGTTGGCAGGGTAGTGTTTTTTATGGAAGTAACCTATGTGTGTGATGTTGCAGGATTTATTGGTTATGCTCCATCCATAAATCGTATTGTGCAGCAATGGAATCTGCAGGATAATGATGATGACCAGCTGTTTTACACCAAAATCTATGTTGACCCATTGGCAAGGGTAGGTAGTAACTTGCTTTCTCTTTTCTTTCTTCTTGAAATAACATGCTGCTCCTCATAAAACACCAGGAGATGAAAAGACAAGGAATGCTGTCTATAGTGGAGTGCCATGTTGACAGTTTGTTCTCCTGAGGTTCCTACTGCTGGAATGATGAACAGGCTCCCAAAGGGTCATGACTTGATATATTATTTCAGGCTGCCTTCAGCCCCAGGCAGGTTGTGCTTCATTGTTAGAAATAGCAGCTCTGAGGTATATGATCAGACACATTTATCTCAATGAGGGTCCCATGTACTTGGCAGTTTGACGGCCAGAGAACRTGGCATTTTGCCAGGGTGTCACTGAATAACTTGCTGATCCAGTGTTTTATACTTTGGCTTGCTGCCGTTTCAGATCCTGCCTTCAGCTTTCTGTGCAAATAAGTTCAATAAAGCTACATTGTAAATTTTGGGTGAAGACCTCTCTGTGTCCTCMCTTGACAAAGTTCTCTGCTGAGTTGCAGCGTTGAAGCATGATAGGTGTTAGAAGTGTGTCCCTGATGCTGCAAAAAGAGGGAAGCTGACAATATATTGATGCAAAAAGACTTTAGAAACTGATATAGAAGAATTTTGAGAAAGATTTTGGTAATTTGTGTGCTTAAGGCAGATGCAAAGTTTTTGAAATATATACATGTTGTTTCTGGCATAACTTAATGGAAAATCAGGCCTGTTTGGATACAGATTCAGAAACAGAATATTTCTGTTGGAAGGGACCTGCAGTGATCATCAAGTCTGACTGGCTGACCAATATGGGCCTGACCAAAAGCTAAAGAGCTCATTGCCCAAATGCTTTTTAAGCACTTGACAGGCTGGAGGTATTGACAACCTCTCTAGGGTTTGACCACCCTGTTCATAAAGAAATGCTTCCTAATGTCCAGGCYGAGCCTTCCCTGGTGCAGCTTTGAACCATCCCCACCAGCTCAGCACCTCCCTGTCCCCTTGCCCTCCTCAGGAAGCTGCAGGGAGCAGCTCCTCTAAACGAGACAAACCTCAGCTGCTCCTCATGGGAAATTCCCTCCAGCCTGTAAAGAYTGAGTTGCTTACATGCAAGTTCAGTCAGATGCCAGGTATGCAATTGAAGAGACAGGGTGTAGAGATATTAAAGCTGATTCTGCATCCAAGTCAGAAGTAGCATAATTGGTTGTCTAAATGGATTGTCTTCTGGACCAAAACTGTGTATCTGTGCAGAGCACTGCTGCGCCATGATTCAAAACACTTCCATGGTGCTTACTGTACATCACTACTGATTCTCTGTGTAGTAATAATGTGCCCAGTGCTGTAGAATGTGTAAGAAGATCTTGGAAGACCAAAAAAATGGACATCATCTGTTTTTAAGCATGTTTGAAATGTTACATGCTTGAATCAGCATTTTAAAAATGGTCAAACATGGAATTTAAAGTAAGCTAGGATTAGTAATATAACATTAGGAACATGCTTTAAAACCACCAGTGTTTTCAATCCTGACATGATACTTAAATTTGACTTTTATATTTTTGTGACTCTGAAACACAGCATGTTTTGTTTCTTGGCCGACACTAGTTTGGTTTTTTTGGTTTTTTTTTGTTAAGACACAAATTTTCTTTGGCTTATACTGCTAAATTTCACTTCCTGTGGAGAGTTATGACCTTTATCCTTCAAGTTTAAAGTTTCTGCATATGCAAAACTGATTGCTATAGAACTGCACAACTTGGGAATACAGACAAATATAGCAATTTGAAGAACACATTTTCCCTGATTCCTTGCTGCCACTGTGGTATAATTGCAGTGTGGCTGTAAAAACATTGGCTTTTAGAACGCCTCAACAGCTTTGGTGCTTTGATTTCAGGAGCGCATTAACATTACTTTGGACCACAAATGTGCAATTTTCCAGACCCTAAATGGAGCTGTTGGTAAGTGTATGGCTGGCACATTGTGTGTTTCATTAAGTGTTATCAACACTTCTTTTTCTGCTTAACCATGAGTGTAGTTCTTTAAACATGTGCTTATTTTAAGGAAGTGTTTGGATGGGTAAAGCTGATCACCAGAYTAGTTACAGGTCTTTTGGGTTGATTATTAATTGAATTCTCTCATTGTAAAATATTTGATTTAAAATGGAAAAAATAGTTTTAAATAAATGAAGTTGGCAGTAAATATAGAGTTAAGGATAATTTTTCTATTTGCCTTTCCAAAACTTAATTACAGGAGTAAGATTAGTAATTAAAATTGCATTTTAGATGTTCTCAAGTAAACAGCTATACATAATGAAGTTGAATAATGTGGAATTCTCTTTATTTAACTGTCATGAATTTAAATGGAAAAATGCATCTGTGTAAACTTTCTTTCTTACATCTGACGTTTAATTTTGGAACAACTTTTTTGTAGTCAGATCATATCTGAAATACATGATTTYTCTATAAATAGCAATACTGAAGCTACTGATGAGAAACTATGAAGTTTGATGTCACCTTTTTTATCATAAGTAGCTTAGAATTCAAGATCTAGTTAGAAAAAGTGAACAAAAGCTTCTAAATAAATAATACTGACAATGATAGCAACAGCAAGGTAAATTGTATCATCAAGGACTTGAAAACTCTGAAGTTTTAGCTTTTTTATGAACTTACTGTACTGCTTTGTTGATTTTCAGATGAAGTCCTTTTGAAATTTGAAGAAGGAAAAGTAAGAGCAAGGAATTCAGTGTATGACACCCTACCAGTCACCATTCATGGAAATGGTCCAACTAAAGTGAGTGACAGTTTGATTTTATTTTCTTGTAAAGCCAAAACATCCATGAAGGCCAGAAATAAAATGGTATGAGTAATAATAAAAGAGTATGAAACAGTCATATCACACCACCAGTGCACATTTTCATTTAATATTATTAGGAATTGAGAGGATAAAAGCCCCCTTTGAATTAATATTATTCTGCTGTCACTGTAACTTGATATTGCTGCTGAAGCAACTCATTTTGCTCCCAAATTCATCATAGCATGGGATATTAGAAGCAAGTAAGCTTTTGTTAATTTTTGCTCTAACACAGAGCTGTCTTTGAAGCCAATGGAGAATGTCCATCTGGTTATTAAACCAGAATAATAGGGGCAGGATAATCTAGCCAAGGATGATGGGCTGGGATACAAAACAGTAACACATCTGCTCCTACCCTAGACCCAGGTGTTTGTGTTTGTGTGTGCACATATATAAAAGAGTACATTGCATTTAGGCAAAAGAAGTCTCTGTGTAAGTGTGTCTGTCTAGGTACAGGTGTGGCTTTTGCCTTTGCCTTCAGTGTCCCTGATCACTGCTGTCACTGTGCCCATGGCTGTCAGCTTTGGGCACATGCTAGAGCCCTGTCTGCCCTGTGAAAGAGCTGTTTTGACAGATTCTGTTCCTGTGGAAGGATTCAGTGGTTCAGAGGTCCCTGCACAGTTTCTCAGAGAAATGGCTGTGCTTTGGTAATGTGGCAGCTGCATCTCTTTGTTCTGTGCAAAGTGTGCAGATGGATCAYTTACAGTAGTGTCTGTTGGCTGAAGGACTGGGCATGACTGCTTTCTAATTTCTTCTGAATAAATGTTCCTTACTGTAGCTCMTTATTTTCAGAAAAAATGCCTTTCAGGAGAATGAAGTAAAGTKTGAAACTCACTAATATCTCAGGGGCTGCTGCTTCTTTATTTTTATACTTYTATTTTGATTTTGGAATCAGTGATTATAATGATGCCTTTATCTGTTTGYCTTATAACTACTCAATAGGGGTGAAATGTATGACCAATTCCTTCAATTTTTACCTCAACTAAATCCTCAAATTCTGTCATCGCTGGCTTTGCTGACATGTTGGCASTAAATGGAAAGGTTCTGTATTTTACAGTTGGGCTAACAGCATAGGAACTTCTTATATTAACCCAAGAGTTATGCTACATTAAACAAACAAGATTCCACCTCTGCCTGTAGTGATGTTTTAAAAACAAAGAGGGAACTTTTGCTAGGCATCACTTTGTCAGTGTGGTTAAATTCTTCTGTTTTAAATCCAGGATGGAATCAAAAGGACAATAAAATATTAGGCAAAAAGTTTTCTCTAGTTAGTAAATAAACTAGCGTAAAAAAATTCCCAGAATTCACTCCCAATAGTTAAATATTTTATTCATGAGATACTCCTGCTTTGTACTTAATYTCTCCAATCTGCAGATTAGTAAATTACACTGGTTAGATACACTTCTTGAAATGTATACCAAATAATTTTTACATTCTGATSTGTAATACTTCTATTTTTCACCTCAAGTGCATATAATTTAATGAGATACTTATTTTTGTAGACTTCATGGTACATATTTAATATCTGTTTTTTCAACAAAAAGAATGAGATAAAGTTTTTACCTGCTATTTTTTTATGTTTSTTTCCTGTCAGTTGCCTTTAGTTACAAGTGGTTAAATGAGTAAACCTGAATTGCTTGAAAAGTACAGATCATGCTTTGCATGCATCTTTCATTAATTTAAATTGTCCATTTATGTATCAGATTCACCTGAATTATTTGGGAAACTATATTCCCAATGCTTGGACACGGGAAACTGGCTGCACTGTTTGTGATCTGGACTTACTAGACCTGTCAGCAGTCAAGGTAAGAGCCCTCTGCACTGGAGCAAGGCCCCTTGGGTGCAGCTGAGAGGTGTTCAGTGATTCCTGAGGCCAAGTGGCTTCTTCATTCAGTGTGTTTTACTACTTTCAGGAATATTTTTATACATGTATTTTAATATAGGTTTGCACAGTGCTGAAGATGATGCCATATCCAAAAGACCTCCAAAAGATTTTTACCTCTGTTCACTGAGGGTGAATAAACAATTTTTGAATTGTGCCAGGTTCTAGAGAGTTATTAGAATTTGGGAAAAGGTAGAAAAATTCTAGATATTTTGGATTTTTTGACCTGCAAAATAGTCAGATGTCACKAGAGGACACAAAACAACACGAGCGCACACAATGCTGCTCTCAAGGTGAGGAGAAGGGAAGTTTATTTTCTGAYTCCRACATTTATAATTTTCYRAAGGTGACAGTGGATTGGGGGGTGAAAGATCCACCTCTCCAATGACACTGGACAAACCAACGGTCCATCARATTTCTCCTCCTCCAKAAAAGAATGCAAAACAATAARTTATTTACAGAAAGTGTGTGAGAAAGTTTGTTACAAGAATGTAAACRTCAGAAGGCTTAGAAAATCTTAAAAAATCAGGGCGACAGTCAATATGCACCATTTGARCAACTTCTGTTGCAAATAGAGTTTAATAGTCAACTAACATGGYTGCAATTACTATTTTCTGAGATTAAGCAGTCCAAAACTGCTTTGCCTAGTAGAGGAAAATGCAAATGTTTGTATTATGTAAGCAAATGTGTTTCCATAGAAGAAGATCTGGATTTCAGTATAGTTTTCTTGTAGGACAAATACACACATACACATGGCATGTGTGTGTATCCAGTACTTGGCAGCTTTGGCTCTTCCACTCCAAGCATGATGTCTTTCATGTCCCTGTGAATATTTCAGCTTGTACACAGTAAATTTGAGGCAGAGTAAATACTGACCTCGACCATGTGGAATTGTAAGACTTGGACGAAAAAGTAAATTCTGATTATGTCTAACAGGATCTTTCCAGCAGATGTTTCATTTCTGTTCTGTATTGAAGATTTGAATGAGAACYGGTCTTTGGAAGATCATGTTAAGGATAGCATGAAAGAAATAGTGGCTTGTTATCTTTGTAATGAAAGGAAAAAATGAAAGAATTTCTGGGCAATAAGTAGCTAATGGGCTGGAATATAAACTAAAAAAGTTTTTGCTGGAATTTTAATAACTTTCAGGTTCTTCCTCTGTTTTTAAATGTTATTTTCTCTTTTAAGATAAACATTTGAATGGTGTTATAATTAGATAGCGTTTGCACTCCCATCATAAATTTTACCTGAGKAAAAGGTGTTGTCAAAGATTTTTTCCAATGGTGTTGGTATTTAAGGTGTGGTTTTGGAGCAGTTAAATCTGAAAGCCAGTAAGGGGGATGCAATGATTTACTGGAAAGCTTCCTATAGTTTATATACATCTGCTTGGAATGTGTCTTCTTTACTGTAGTGCATTCTTTGGACTTCACGCCTCCCTCACTCTGCCAGAAGAAATAACAAGGCTTTTCCTTGGCCTCAGGGGAGGTGTTTACTTCAGGCATTTCTAAGTACCAGCAGGATTTCATTTTCTGAACGTGCTCTCTGTTCAGGCCAGTCTGGTTGCTACTTAACAAGAAATTTTCAGTGAAAAGAGCAGTTCCTGTTCTGTGCCTCCAATAATTTTCTCCATATTGTTTTATTTAACTGCCTGCATTTAWACATTCATATCTTCTGAGGATTTTGCTTTTTTTTTTTGGGATTGCCTACAAAGGAGCTCAGAGGTACATATGCAAGGTCTTTTGCTCAGTCCTTGTCCTTTTGACAGGAACAGGATCTCCTGGGCTGCAATCATGACTGAGGTGTGGAAAAACTGCTCTCTTCTGGTAATGTCAGCAGCCTGTGTCACCCCCAAATTAACCATCTGTTCAAGTAGAAGCAGCATAATGGAAAATAAGTTGAAGAGGGCACCTGGACTCAATAAGTGCAAATTGTTGCTATATTCTTAAAGATTTTTTGGGTTTTTTATTTTTTTTTTCTGAAACCTAAATTGAGATTGTTGCCCAACTTAACCTCCCTAGAAATACTTTTAAGTTCTAAAGCTTCTTACTGGTGTGAAGACTTTCCAATGTGGCTGAAAAGGATGATCTCACTCCTCTTCTCATTTCACTGGCAACTCTTGTGGCAAGAGACCCTGGACTTTGTTCTGTGCAATTGTACTGAGACATTGTCCTGTGTTTCTTCCAAAAATTGTCTTACACTCAACTACTGTTTATTAAAAAGTAAACTTTAMAAGTCAAATACATGACCTCACTGAAAATGAGAAAATCTATCAGAGAAAATGCAACATCTGGGTGCAGACTGGGTATTCCCAAAGAGGTTTTGCTGAGAGGCAACTTCTGATTTCACATACTCAGAATGCTCATTGTGACCTAGATTCAGATTATGCAGTGACAACTCTTWGTGGTAAACCAAGGTCTGAATTGATGAACTCTGTGCTTTGAGGAGATGCAGTTTACAGGAATTTTTCCCCCTAACTTTTTAAACACCATTGTGCTTTGGTCACACTGAGATTTCAGTGTAGAGCCAAGTGATTCACATTTCAGTGTAATGAAGCAGTGTCAGTAATTCCTCATTGTCCCCATAGCCTTTGCACATCCAACCTGAACCTCTTTCTGTTTCCCCTGGAGAGCAAGGGGAGAGTGACTCTGAGTTAGAAAAATGTACAAAGTACAGTGGCTGCAGCAGTTGTAGCTCAGTGTGCCCAGCTTAGCTCGGGCAGCTTTCCTTGTCCCTGGCCATCAGGGGCACCTGGCACTGTCATATCTTCTGAAAAATCCCTTTGCCAGGATTTCTTCTCCTGGGAAGAATCAGAGAAAAACCAATATTATCTCATTTACTTTTCCCTGTTTTGCTGCTTTGGAATGTGGCTGGAGATTGTTTACCAAAAGGTGCATGTTGGATTTGTTTCATGTGAGTTGTATTTGCTTAATGACCAATCACCATCAGCTGTGTCGGACTCTGAGGAGTTGGTCACGAGTTTTTATTATTCRTTCTTGTTAAGCCTTCTGTCTGTMTCCTTTCTCTTTCTTCAGTAGAGTTTTAGTATAGCGTTCTTTTAATACAATACACAACATAACATATAAAAATAAAGTAAAATAGAATATAAAGTAAAATATATTATATTTTATTTTATATCATAATATATATTATATATAATATAATTAATATAATATTATGAATATAATATAATATAATCAGCCTTCTGAGAACATGGAGTCAGATTCTCATCTCTCACCTCRTCCTGGGGACCCTCTCAAACTCCACTGGCACAGGTGCTTTGTTGGAGACCCAGCAGTGCACTGCTGGTTGTTCTGCAGTGTTTGGGGTGTCTGTGTGGCTGTGCTTCCCCTGCAGTCCTTATGAGGTTTGCAGCTGTGAGCAGGAGGGGTCAGGGAAGCACTGGCTGTTTCTGGGTTCCCATGTAGACAGTGTGAAACCTCAGCATGTGTTGATGCTTTATCCAGACACTTCTCAAGTGGGTGTTGGCCTGTTTAAAGAGCTAGCTGGCAGCCTTTTATGCTCATATAAGGTTTCTCTCTGAGCCTTGTAATGGATTAGATTTTTATAGTAATTGTCTGGTTTGGAGATGGAAATAATTTTTAGTCACTGTATTTCTTTGTGTAGGAGTTGAGGCCTTTGAAGGTTAAATTTTTTTGTCTTGCATACTGCAGTAATACATTTCAGGACAACAAAAAAGTACTGTCTGTGTTTCTTTTAGTGGCCATGATCTCAKGATTTCTATCAAGCACGTACAAAGCAGCCAAATACCATCAAAATATGTGAATTCACTTTAAAATAAGGGCCATGAAAGTTCAGTATTCTTGGATGTAAGGATAGCAGCTCTGTTAGTTTAGTGAAGATCTTTCTAAAATCAGTGAGTAGGGAAGGAATGCAGGGCCCATTTAAAATKAATGGGGAGAAATAGTGCATATACGCTTATAGAAGGGTGTTGCAGTCTTTGGCTTAAGGTACAGCTGAGTAAAATATTTAGTGGCATTTATTCTTTAACTATTTTWAAAAAACTGCTCTCCTCTATATTTTCTTGTAAATTTAATCTGTGTCTTACCCTGTTTAAAAAAAAAGAATTTGCCATTCTGTTCTAGGTATATTTCCTTAAATGATTCTTTTGCTGTTTTAGTGGGTTTTTTTTAATAAGAATTTTAAAACCATATTACATAATTTTCTACTTCCAGTGTGTGTTTCATACCAATATTAAATCCATTATCTTTGCTTATTTTGTGAAGCCAGTGGAAATAAATGGGGTGCATAGCACTTCTGAGTGCACTGGTTTGGATTGTTTGAAAGCTGTGTGGACTAAGTTTACTACATGACATTAGTTGCTCTTTACTATAACTAATYGTAGAAAAGAGGCAAGTCTTATTGGTTGTATCAAAATATCATTTTTTTTAGGAATATCCAAGAGTAAAAATTGGTGTTTTCATTGAACAACCCACTCCTTTCCTAACTAAATTTTTAGACAGACTGTTGACTCTGGACTACCCACGGGAGGCACTCAGTATCTTCGTTCATAATAATGTAAGTATGWCTTTATCATTGTACAAAGCTTCAATTTTGGAAATTATGCAATGAATCAAAGTGTGGAGTACATGGATTTGATATAAGAACACAGTTAAAATGCATRGGAAGAGAAAATCCTTCAGAGTTTAGTATGCAGAGCTGGAMAAAATTAAACGAAATTGTGTCAGGACTTACTGAAGTCTATTTAAAGAAACTGCTTAGATTATTTAACTAATGAAAAAAATGTATTTTGAAGTGTGTGCTTCAAAATACACAGGAGGTACTGACTGACATAAAACAATAGAGTAAAATAAGAACAGAACAGTTCCAGCTGGATGGGACCTGCAATGACCATCTGGGCCAGCTGCTGACCACCTTTCAGTGACACCAAATTATTGACAACTGTCTCCTGATAGTTGGCACGGGACCTTTAGTTCATCTTGCTGATATCCCAGTGCATTTTTGTTTCTGTTGGCACTCCTGCTGGATCCCATGGAAAGATTGGTTTGTTCAGATATATTTTGACTGGCACTGCAGAGAAGTTGTTTTTGAAAACTCCCTGCTAATTACCTAATGATCTGGCATTGCTGATACTTCCCCAGTGACTTCAGTCAGTATTGCTGTTTTGGGCAGCCTGGTCCAATGGAAGATGTCCCTGCTCAAGGCAGGGGGGTTGGAAGGAGATGATATTTAAAGTCCCTTCCAACCCAAATAATTCTGTGATTCTGTGATTTTAATGAGTGAGGTATCAAATGTTTGCAATTATTTTAGAAAAAAAAAAAGAAGCTGGAAGAGAAATGGGAGTAAAATTTAGTTGTACCCCTTTTCATTGTGCATGCATTGCTGTTGATATGGTAGCAAAAAGGGGTTCAGTGATAGAAATAGAGTTYATCTCTAAAGTGTTCTTTGTGGTTTTGTGAGGGGATTTTGAGGGTATAAATGTGATGGGCACATGGGAATTGTAGGCTGTGTTKGTTTTGTAGCTTCAGCCAAAAGTTTTATGGTATTTGAAATGGAATATAAAGACTTGAACAGGTTTTTGTTAAAAAGGGGGAAAACCCCTACCCAGTATTTCTAATGGCAGCCATAGTAGGCAACAGCTACAATGAGGGCACTGGTTTGGAAGTACTGCATGCAGCTGAGAGCTCTTAGATAGAGATAAATAGAAAGGTAAGGAGGAGGGTAAATAGAAATTAAATGAACAGTCAGTGGGACTGCATTTTAAAGAAGCAATGGCTGTGCCTGTACAATTTGGTACAGGTTCAGCTCCCTCTCTGAAGTGATTCTGGAGAAGCATAAAAACCTCCTGCATGCCACTGAGGTTGTAGGGTGGATTTTAAAGACTGTAACATAAGTATCCTGAAAAACACTGCGTTGATAGTTTGTGAATCTTGCATTATTGTACAGCTTTGATTAATRCTGCTGATGTGTGGGATTATTTTCCTAAAGTTTTGGACAGAGGAGGTTCATTTTAATGACAGATATACTGGAATATCTTCAAACACTGTTTGGCATCTGTTTCTTCAGGAGAGAATACAGTGTGTTCTTGGACACTGTGTTTATGATTCATACTTATTGGTGCCTGGCATTTGCAATAAAAAATGTTTACGTGATTACAGGAGGTTTACCATGAAAAGCACATCAAGAAATTCTGGGAAAAAGCCAAGAACATTATCAGAAATATTAAAATTGTTGGGCCTGAAGAAAATCTGAGTCAAGCAGAAGCCCGGAACATGGGAATGTAGGTTCTAATTTATAAATCTGTTATATTGATGCATATGCTCACATTTTTCCATCTTGCCACGTGAATTATTTTGTGCCT
The DNA here is from genome assembly GCA_014549065.1 of Cardinalis cardinalis. Classification (NCBI taxonomy): domain Eukaryota; kingdom Metazoa; phylum Chordata; class Aves; order Passeriformes; family Cardinalidae; genus Cardinalis; species Cardinalis cardinalis. The sequence goes on from JACDOX010000062.1 coordinate 3,081,423, forward strand.
TTAATGTTTACATCTTCACCTGTGAAAATGGGAGCTTTTGTGGTAGAAAAGATCTAGATATAAGACATGAATTGTCAAGTGTTTTAGGGTTTCTGTCTAATATAAAAAGCTGTTGATCATTGTTAAAAAATCTCTTTGGTTTGGGCTACTTCAATAGTCTGTCATCTTGGCTTATGATGATGGCCTAGACAATGCATAGTATKTTTTTTATTTTCCAGCTACCTTACTGCAGATTTTTTTTCATTTTTGCATTGGATATACTTTTAACAATTGCTCTTTGTCCTAGTGCTTACTCTTTTTTCTTTTTTCTTAAGTGACATTATATTTAAGTAAACATATGGTTAAAGCTTGACCTGCGTGTGCAGGTGACTGAATTCTCTTTCCTCCAGTGGTTCAAAGAGGCAGGAATATCCTTCAGAAGTGCTCAAGCAGAAGTTTCTCACAAAGGCAACTGACTTCATCTTATGTTTGGTCTTGCTTTTTTCTTTTGTTCTTAYTAGAGTATCCAAAACTTTAGCTTTTAAACCTGGCACTTTCTGTGCCCGAAGCTGAACCTTGGAGTTTGTATCCCACRTCAGCCCTTTAGGCCCCTGCAGAGTGGCTTGTGGCTCTCCCAGCACATCAGCCACGTGATGGAGCTGAATTCTCAGCCCAGGATCTCCCACCAGGACCAGGAGCACCTTGCTGTGGCCCTGCAGCAGGATTCTTTCCATGATAACTCTTGGACTCACTCTTCTGCCAGATCTTCCCTGAGTGTCAGAGCACAGAAGTTAATTTCAAAAGGCCATTTCTGTTCAGAGGTTGAGCATGGGCTGTTCATAGGCYCAGCTGAAAGAATGAAGGTCTTGAGTCTCTGTGGTGTTCATGGAAGTTTGTCTGAATGGGGCTTTGTTGTGCTGAAGGCTGATCTCTGGCTGAGGTCCACACCTCTCCCCTTGCCTTTCTAGGAAACGCTGCAGATGTCTAGTGGTAGCCTAAGCACCCATTCACATGTTTATAAATCATTCTTTCTCTCTTTCTAGTACTCTCTAAAGCAGATGTACACTCATTACAAACTTTTTTTGGTGCATGTTATTGTAACTGAGGCGGASTTTCTGGAGTTGCCTTTTCCTTTTTGTTGTTATATGGACAACAGAAGGCTGAATCTTCAGTGCCATCAATATCTATAGTGATACTAAATCTCACCCAAAGACCTGGAAACCTGTAATCATTTGGTGGAACCTACTGACTTATAGCAACACTGAAGTGGCATTTCCATGTCTTTCTTTTTTTTTAGCCTTTGTCTATAAGGTATGAGTTCTTACAGTTAGTTCATTTTTTCCTGAAGGAAAAATCATCTTTGTTTTTCCTTGGTTGCAGATGAGATTTCAGCCAGCTGTTACAGAATTATGACAGAAAACATGAAAAGCAATTAAATATGTTCAAGTAATAATGGAAAGTTGGGAAATAGTCACTTCTGAGGTTTTATTTATAAAAAGTATGTTTTCCATAGTATGTTTTGCTCCTGGTACTTACAGCCTTCAGGATTTCTCTTTTGGGATTGTTAATTCCTTTTTGTTCCTCCCTCAAAAATATTAGTAACAGAACAGGGTAGGAATTTTCCAAAACTTTATAAAAAATGTCATTTATCTCAGCTTTTAAGTGGGAATGTGCTCATTGTGGTGGTCTGGAGAGATGCAAAATGTAACCCTAAATGGCAGGAGATGTCACCCAGGCTTTTGGTTGCAGACTTGCATCTGGAACACCTTTTCTTTCAGAGGTCTGTCAAATGATTTAAGTGTTCTCCCTCTGGGCTTGCAATCCATATTTGGAATTGTATTTCCGACCTGAGAGGTCTGAAAATGATAACTTGATTAATTGCAAGTTCAAACTATGTCTAAAAAAAAGAGAAGGCTCGATGGCAGAGAAATTGGGTGGACAATATGTCTCTGTCACAACCAAGCAGAGCCTTGGACTATCTCAGTGGAAAGTGTGATGGAGGGAAGAGCTRTGACCTTCTCCCATTTTCAGATGAGGTCACTGTTCCAGATGGACTTGTGGTTTGTAAACTCAGTCAAACATCACTCTGATTGCAAAATACTTTAAACTGATCTGCTGAGCTTCACTTCACACTGCCAACCAAAAATCTTGGCTTTCTTCTGAATTGTTGTTAATTGCTGCACTGAAATTGCTCTAAGTGATGTACGAAGATACAGCTTTCTTTTCAACATTTGGTCTTACTTCAGAGCAGGTGRAGTGGAAAGCAAGTAGATTGAAGGCTTTAGCCTTGGAATGTAGATAAGGAAGCATTTTACACATGAGCTTTGCCAGAAAGCACTTTCCACTGTCCCTTGGAGTGACCYGGATATGCGTACAAATAGTTTCACATATAATCTGGGATTTCTACCTCTGGAGAGGTTAGCATGCACTGTAAGAATGGAACACTCTAAACCATGAGAATAGAAAAGGTTACATTTATTTCCTTGGGCAAAGCTGCTGGGCAACACTGAAAGCCTGGAGAAGATGCATTAATTTCTGGAGAGCGTGCTTGCTTTATTAATTTTGACKGAACCTTTTATCACTTTCTTTCCCTCCATGTGAAACCTGTAGTGTTTTGGGGAGATTTTTTTTTTAGTGACCTTAAAGTGCAAAGGATCACCAAATGGCAAAACTTYATGCTTGCAGCATAATTCTTGTAGCATTTTCAGATACAAGCCATCATGTCGGATGTGAAGGATAAGTTCTGCCATGTGGTGATCCAGTCTTCAACACTGTAGAGAAAGAAATATGAGGCAAAAATAAGTCAGAATAGTAACCTTGAAATTTCCTGACTGTTTAGGATGAAAATGCTTTTAGAGAGTTCTCAATAGAGTACTGAATGACTGAGTGTGACTTAGACCAAAACTTTTAATTTGGTATTTTGTGGTTTGGATTATTATATGAATGAGGCATAGGAGGGTTTCTAACACTAAGCACATGGCACCAGTTGGAATAGAATTTTMTTGGTCTGGATTCAAAAGGGATGGGGGCAGAAGAAAAGATTAAAGTTAAAGGACAATTCATTTTGCTTTTATGTAGTTAATTTTCCAGGTGTATTTGCCTGTAACTGAAAAGAAATTTGTTCAACTTTATCACAATTTTATAATTAAAAACATTAATTCTCTTCATGTTTTTGTTAGCAGCAGAGGGTTTACCTGCTTTTGGGGTAGTGCTGGCAAGTGTTGTGGCTGGAACCCTGGTCTGGGATCAAGTCTGGTCTCAGGTCTATTTTCCTCACTATAATAGGGATAAAGGAGCTGAATGGTTTTAGAAAAAATTTACATCTAATGCCAAGTGCAGTWTAAAAGGTATCAAATTAAGTGGAACTTGTACTAAAGCAATGATTATAGATATTTTAAAACAAGAAAGTAAGATAATGTTTCAAGCTGTTGTGATGGAATTATAATAGGGAAAATAGACCTGAGACCAGACTTGTAGTATTGACTTGAGGAAATTGTTCCACCTTCTCTAAAAGTATATTTGATTACTTATAATCTCCGATTACTCTGATGGCATAGGAAAGCTGAATTCTCTATACCAAGTTTTGGCCTAGCAAGTCCACCCTGCCAGAAGCATACAAACATAGTCTGTGTATCTTTCATATTTCCAGTAGAATGCATTTTCTTTGTCTTTCTCTTGAAGGCATGGGAATTTGTGTAGTTTATTCTTCTGATATCAAATTCACAACTGATAGAAATAGTGTATAGAGACATCCAGTTACTTTCCCCAGTATAAATTCACTGCCTTTGCAATTGGTTTWTATTTCTCTCTACCAACTTTGTTGTTCTTGTAGGTGAAAAAGACAAAGAAGAGGTCTTTAAATATATGTTTCTTTATAAAAGTTTATAAGTTTTTGTCTTACACTCTCCATAAGGTTTCAATTACCATTCAGATTGCATCTGTGGAATCTTTTTCCAAAGACAGCATTACAGCCTCTTGCTAGAGGAGCTTACTAAATAAGGTCATACTTCAGTGTTAAGTGATTGTACTGATACCCAGCTATATAAATTAATGGCATGTTCCCCCTGCCCCATTTTCTATTAGGGCACTCTATAGAAGGTATTACAGAACTTGGTAAAAGCTAGAGGCCACTTAGTTAATTAAAAGAAAAATATAAGGCATCTAATCTATGTATTTTAATCTTCWAGTTAATGAAACTACTGTAATCTAAGGACAATTTTCTTTACAATACTGTGCTGCAGAGGACTTCTAATGCAATGARTCAGTTCAGTACTTACTTGTAGTTTGGGGTTTTTTAAAATCTTTGTGGTTTTTTGTGATTTTTTTCTGGACATGTGTCCATGTGGACACWATTMTAAACAYGAGTTAATAATTCCTTTTTGTCTTTTTAGGGACCTTTGTCGCCAGGATAAAATGTGTGAATATTACTTAAGCATAGATGCAGATGTYGTGCTGACAAACCCAAAAACTTTAAGAATACTGATAGAACAGAACAGGTATAGTAGGTCCCTTATTTTGTAGAATTTCCTCTAAATTGAAAGGATTCTCTGGGGTCTGTCCATAGAAAACATGATCCTGTTTGTTTTTGCAGAGTTCAATTCTCTTTGTTTACTTGTGGTATTTCATTGCCATAGTTCATAACAGGCTTGAGGCCCATCAATTCACAAAGCATTTTGTTCCTGTCAAACAGCAATTCCTGATGTGAATTTCAGTTTCAGATTCATATTTTCTTATTCAATCTGTCACTTCACAGGAAGATAATTGCTCCACTAGTAACTCGCCATGGGAAGCTTTGGTCCAATTTCTGGGGTGCTCTGAGCCCTGATGGTTATTATGCTCGATCAGAAGATTATGTGGACATTGTCCAAGGGAACAGAGTGTAAGTAACTGTGAACTAATTGGTAAAGTCAGGGCATCTAGTGGTTATTAGCAACATATTGCATRAAGATACACGAGTATGGTATTACTCCTGGAGAGATGAGGTTARGTATATTGTTTTGTGTTTTCTGTTTCATAGAAATACACTTGTTTATTCCCACTCACAGCTTGAAAAAAAGTCAAGTGTTTAAGCCAAGTGGTGTTAGGTCTGGACACAGCCATTATTGGTACCTGTCTGATGATGTCTGGTTGCTCTACCAGTGTACAGTACAGAAAAAGGCAAGAGAAACAAAAAGCAAACCCAAACACTCTATATCCCTGGAACCTCAGGCAAAAGGAATGGTTGTTGTATTCATTAAATGACTTTGTCATCTCCTTGGGGCAAATGCTTAATCAATGGAACAGCTGTAACTTCTTTGTGTGTTTCATCCTGTATCTGATGTCACATATATCTTGAGGGACTCTTCTTGTGTCAAGGATAAACTTTTGGGTTTAACCCTCCCCTAAATTAACGTGATGTAAGTTGTTGTAAGCTTGACTGTTCCATATGGGGATGCCCTTTCTTTGCTCTGGAAGAACAGAAGAGTCTGAAACAGACTGCTTGAATAGGACTGGCTTGTTTTCAGTCCAACTGTTCTAAAAGATGTGCTTGTGGCACTGAGAGGGGGGGAATCTGCAGAGGGAGCATTTTGAAAGCAATGCTTTTGTGTTGAAATTGGCTCAACTCACATAAATACATGGCCTACTGTGGTCTGTGGGTATTTGTGTGAGGAGGTCAGACCAGCTGTGTGGAGTCTCAGTAAAGTCTTTAAACTCATTTAAAAATCTGTTTTGGAGTTACTTTCTCCATCTGGTGTTGTAAAATAATATTAAAAGAGAGTTTGACTGATGGCCTTAACTATGGAAACATGAAGTACATGTGTAGTTAAAATTCCATAGAGAATTTGACCTTGCAATATTTTTATAACAGTGTTTCATAAAAATTGAATTGCTGCCTACGCCTACTTTTGAGATGTCCAGATGTAGTTTTCCAAGTGTTTTGGGAACCTTTCAGCTTCTTCTCCTTGCAACTTGTTTAGTCTTGTCAGCAAATACAGAGATGCTGATTTAATAGAATAGGCAACAAATTAGTTTTCATAGCTTTAAACTATTTTTGTGTTGGTTTTTCTTTTTCTTATTTTCAACAGAGGAGTATGGAAYATCCCTTACATGGCTAATATCTACTTAATTAAGGGACAGACTCTGAGATCTGAGATGAAAGAAAAGAACTACTTCATGCGTGATAAGCTGGATCCTGACATGGCCCTCTGCAGGAATGCCAGGGAGATGGTAAGGTGTATCTGTAACAGCTTGCTTGCAAACACACACACTTCTTTGAGTCCTGCTGTACTCATAGACTGCTTCACTTGATTGATCTTGGATATTATGTTTTACTTCTAATTCAAAGTACTGGCCAATTTTTGTGTGATAAAACCGTTCAGGTGTATTTTTTTTAATTGTTGAGAACAGAGGCCAATGCACTGATGCAATGACTGCATGGTGTTTTCCAGTTAAATTCCCTGAAAATTTCTGTTGAGGTTAAAATATCTTTCTCCTTGGCACAACCTCAGTAGAGGAAAGAGGGCTCAACTGCTCTGCTGTGGATGACTTAAAATTTATCAATGCATTTGGATCATCTCTATCATGCATATTTTTATACAGTGTGAAACTTCCAGACTAGTTTGGAATATTTTGCCATTTTTTATTAMGTAGATATATATTGAAACTAAAGATGGGCAGTGTTAAATAAAAAGCCTAGGTGATTTAAGAAAAGGTATGAGTCTTAGGGAGCATGAATTTCTCATTAATTTTTCTAGATAGATTAAAACTGTATCAGATTAATGCTACTTGTGTTAACCTGGAAGTAATGAGAGAACTTATTTGTACTGTAAAGTTATGAATCTGTAAATCCATATTTCTACTGATATTTACACTAGTTTCAGCACAGAGACAAATAAGACCTAAACCAGGCCTATTTCCAGACACTATAGCATTGAAAAATATTTTTGCTGAATTGAACRAGAAAAGTTGGCAAGTATTAATTTTTTTATTTCCTTATAACAAGGCATGATCTCCTCTCTTTGTACTGATTCTTCAGAACATCCCCATCCAGTCCTGTTGTATCCAAACCTCCTCAGCATCAGTTCCTGCAAAACCTGTGCTTTCCATGTGCTCATTAAACTAATCTGACTGGCTCATGAGAAAATTGCTTCCTCTTTTCCTCTTTGTCAGTCTGGGCTGTAGGAGGGTTTGGAACGTGCTTGGTTTTGTATTGCAGCAGATAAGAAGGGGCTGGTGGAAACAGCTTTGACATGTGTATGAAGAGCTTTGCTTGGAGATGCATGTTGTCTGTAAAGGCATATCAGCTTTGGTCAAAGGCTGCTATTTCCCTGATGTACCTCTGGAAACCTAAAACTAGCTGGGAAAAGAGAAAGAGATTGTGTCAGAAAACTGATGTGATGATTCTCCTTCATTTTAGACTTTACAAAGGGAAAAAGACTCCCCTTCTTCGGAAACATTCCATATGCTCAGAGCCCCAAAGGTGTTGCTTTATTTGTTTTTTATTGATTAGTTATTATTACATGCAGTATCACTCTACCACAGGAAGATACTTCTCCTCTGTCCACTTCCTCTGATGAAATACTGCTCTGGCTTTCTCTTCAGTCTGCTGAGGTTCAGGGTTTTGCCAGGGACAGGTTTTTCATGCCCAGCTGAAAGCATCTCAGAGAGGCTCTTGGTTTCCTCAGGGGGGTTTCTCAGTGCTGACACTGCTTCTGTAGCTAAAATGGATGGAGCAGTCCTAGGAAGGAGTAAAGCTCAGATCACTTGTAGGTCTGCCAGGCCCCCTCAGTGACCACATTGTCACTTTAAGCTGGTTTTCTTGACCCAGGCCCTCCTTATTSTCCCTGCTGCAGCTATTTTATGATTTGGTAAGTGCCCAGAACTGGGCATGATTAACATAATGATTAATCTTCCTAACAGTTTAACTCTTTTTCAGACAAAAACATAGACAGAAGTACCAAAGTACCCAAATGGTAATGTCTTCATCTGCTGCAAATTCAAAAGTCACAAATATTTAAGATTATAAGTTTTAGTCTGAAAAACCTTAAACTAAAAAAGTTTAGAACCTAAGTTTCTTTTAGAAACTTAGAACCTAAGTTTCTTTTTAAAATACTATTTTTCATAGAACCTAAGTTTCTTTCTGTTTTCTGCTACTACTTCTAATCAAGAGAGTTCTGTTGATATCTTCTGTTAATAGCTTGATAATACAGCTGTATCTTACTTGATATCTTCCATATAATTATATGAACAGACTTCAGAGTGCTCAGCTGTTTTGGATGCTGATCTGAATGTTCTTGTGTGCTGTATTTGCCAATATCTTTTTATTTCAGGCCAATTCACCAGATGGATCATGTAGTGAATACTCTGAAATAAGTTTCTTGTTCTGACTCTCATGAACTCTGATTGTTAGCTTATTCTTTCAGATTTTAATTTGAAACTAAACCTTAGATGTTGATTTTCTTGTGTTGTGAGCATTTTCAGTTTGAGATCAGATTCTTTCAGTGCATCTGCTTAAGTTTTCTGGAAAACAAATCAACCAATCACTCCTCTGCTTTTTCCTTTCTATAACTCATATGTTCTCAACAATAAATGTTTTGGTTTAATGTGTTAAGAAAATAAATRTAGGTAAATGCTTGTAAACAGGAAGTTATGAAGAGTAGTTGGTGATTAGAGTCAACCCTTTGAAAATTAGGATGCACTTTTACAATATATGTGTACAAATGTGTGATTATATTTTATAAAAGCAAAATCATGAAAACCTTTTTAAAGCTTTGCTAAGATGGACAGTTTTGCTAATGATGCTTTCTCTAATTGGTWTAGGGTGTTTTCATGTACATTACCAACAGACATGAATTTGGAAGACTTCTTTCTACAGCCAATTACAATACTTCCCACTACAACAATGACCTCTGGCAGATATTTGAGAATCCTGTGGTATGCACCTAATTATTTCTAAAAGTTTATTTCATTAAAAAAAAAGTATAGAATTATATATTATAAAGGACTTGAAATTTGAAAGTTTTACATGGAGAACTTTTGTTTACTGTGTGCTACATATTGATCTTGTGCTAAATGGTGTTCTTACCCATCCAAGCAAATGACAATATATCATATCAGTAAGCCAGCTGGTGACCAGAGCATGAAATTGGAGATATGGCCCTGAGGTAACAGGTTTCATGATTTTTGACATGATGGGAATGAGTTTGTTTGAGAATAAGAAATTTTTAAATTGTTTCTGGTGCTTTCAGTAAAGCAAATGAATAGAGTGTAAATAATATTTTATCACTTGCAAATATCATTGTTCTGTTGTAATACTTTTAAATAACTTTTTTTTAGGATTGGAAGGAAACTTACATAAATCCAAACTACTCAAAGATCTTCACTGATAACATAGTAGAACAGGTGAGAATAAGAAGTTTTTTAGAAATTTGTGTGAATGRCTGATAATAAATTGGCATGCAGTAAATATTTCCATGCAAATGCTGTTTTGGTCTGTGACTAAACAGTTTTTTAATGTTTTGGATTAGAACTGAATTTCTGCCATTCAATATAGGCTGCTTGCTTTTATGCAACTGATCTGGGCAGAGCACTTGTGTTGGATGATCTGTTGTGACAGTTAGGGACAGTGATTTAATGAACGTTGCCACTCTAAAAAGCTGAGATACGTTTTCTCTGTGTAAAGCAATGTTMAGTTTTAAGCTGTTTTCCCATATTAACCTGAAATGTGGAAGACCAGGGTTGTCATTTAGAGCCATAAGGCACAGAAGGTGTTGGGTGCACTGACACACTCTTAGTGCTGGGTCAAGGCTTACTTAGAATGTAGCTCAAAGTTTTTGCTTTTGTGAGAATGGGCTTGAGAATAAAGTTTTTAATTGTTTGGGGTTTTCTTGTAGCCCTGTCCAGATGTGTTTTGGTTTCCCATATTTTCCGACGCTGCCTGTGATGAATTAGTAGAAGAAATGGAACATTTTGGGCAATGGTCTGGTGGAAAACACCAAGTAAGTGTCAGCCTATATAAACATAATGAGTGATCTTAACTACTTTTGCAACAGTAAGTCACAGTGTCCTGCAACAAACAAACATCCCAACAATTGCCAATGGTCTGAAACATCTGCTCTGTGATATGAAGTGCTTAGTTTAGTCTACCATGTAGCTGCTTCTTCAGTAGATTTAGAGGCATTCTTCAATTAATGCTGTGGTGCTGACCCTGGCTGGATGCCAGGCACCCACCAAAGTCACTCTGTCACTGCCCTAAACTGGACAGGAGAGAGAAAGTTAAAAAAAATTTATACTAGAGAGATAAGGACAGGGAGAGATCATTCAATGGCCAACACAGGGCAAAACAGACTCAGTCTGAGGAAATCAGTTTACTTTCTGCTCTGGTTCAATTGGTAATACAATGAGCAGTGAAACAACATTTTAAAAACACCTTCCCCCCACTTATCCCCTTTCTGAAAGGCACTGCCCCCACAGGGGTGCTGTCTCTGTCACTGCTGGGCTCAGCCTTGGCAGTGGCAGGTGTGGCTGGCGTTGGCTCCAYGGATGGAGTTTCCAAGAGCTTCTGACAAAGGCCACCCCTGCAGCCCCCTGCTGCCCAAGCTGTGCCACATAAACCCAGGGCAGACTTTGAATCAGCACATTTGATGCTAACAGTGGTGCACTCTGTAGCAGGTACCTGGCAGTTACCCAAGGCTGAATTTGGGTAGCTGCTGATAACTGTTCAGGCAAGTTTTACTCATTTACCTCTTAAGTACTAATTTGTCAGACTTGTCCCCYTAAGGAGTTACCTGAAAATTTTACGAGCTATTGTGTCAATGTTCTCGGAGAATTCAAGGTATTTATTAACTACCACTAAAATCAGAGGAATGCTTATCTTATTCACAAATGTGGTACCATGAAAAACGATAGTCATAATTGTYAAGTAGGTAGGAGCCTCTGGAAAGAATTTTAACATACTTTTATCTTCAAATGATTTCAACATATATTACCCTGTCAAGTTGAGGCCTGTAGTCTCTTGATCTGATAGAAATTCAGTTGCATCTGCAGCTCAATAAATAAAGCTTATTATCCCAAGAAGCCCTTTTATTTACAGGTGACACATCTGAATATTGGCTCATCCTATAAAAACTTTGAATTTTTGCTCTCAGCACATTTTTTTCCTTGGCAGTTAGCTGTGGAATTGCTGTACAGACAGCCCCGGAAATGTTGCTTTGTTGCAGYGCTGTGATTTTGCAGATTTCAAGTAAATATTTGTTGAAATGTCAGAAACATCCCATGKTCCTGTTTCCAAGCTATTTGTGGTGTTTTCATTAGGACAGCCGCATTTCTGGAGGTTATGAAAATGTCCCAACYGATGACATTCACATGAAGCAAATAGGACTGGATAATGAATGGCTTCATTTCATACGAGAGTTCATTGCCCCAGTCACACTAAAAGTCTTTGCTGGCTACTATACCAAGGTATGGGTTAAAGCTTTTGCAGAAATTACTCCATGGTGTGACTAAAATTAAGTATTTTAATGAATACACCGCTTTGGTTTGCTTGGGAGTTTATATGTGGCATAGCAGTAGTTAAAGATGAATGTTGTTGATTTTTTATTTTAACTTTAAACAAAATCCCAGGAATCCTGTGTGTGACTTGGCAGTTCAGAGCTTGAGGTCTGACTGTGTTTTGTTGCAGGGCTATGCTCTGCTGAACTTTGTTGTGAAATACAGCCCTGACAGACAGCGGTCGCTCAGACCTCACCACGACTCCTCTACATTCACCATCAACATCGCCCTCAACAAAGTRGGAGAGGACTTCCAGGTGAGTTACTGGCTTAAAAAATGTTCTTTGAGTATCTAACATTAGAGCCCAAACACATATAGAGACYCAGCTGAGAAGGAAAAGCTGCACATCACAAGTTGAGATACATTATGCCTTGTGGTTTTTTGACAAGCACTAAATTTGCTCAACTCCAGGATCCAGAACTGTYGATCCAGGCAGGCTGAATTGGTCAAGCTGGTTTCACATGGTAGGAGAGAAGGGGTTTGAAGAAAAACTTAGGAGATGTTAGTCATTTCATTTTTAACATTTTTGAAACACTTCATTTCTGTACAGTGAAAACCAGTTTTTCAAAAGAGTTTAAATAGTGCCAAGTTGACCCAAGTGACTTCTTTTTCAGTAGAATTTTTTTAATGGTTCTTTTTTAGATCAGCCACAGAATGAAAATTTTTAACTCTTGTATCTGTTTAGGTTTTTTCTGAGTTAAATTATTTTCTAGTCTGATATTGATTCAAATAAAAGTCCCCAGTGGCAGTGGCAATAATATCCAGCTTTTACGTACAGAGAAATTTAACCTGTTGTGTTTATAAGCCTTTATCATTCACGGTACTTCACACCAATGAATGTGCTTGGCACACTAACTATTTTAGAAAGTACACTTCAGTTTGAAATCAGCAGCCAGATTAATTAATTAAGATTTGTTTAAATGCTGTCCTGGGTAGGGGTGCAGTCCTGAAACAAGGCCTGTGAACACAATTTGCTTCTCTCTGGTAGAATCTATAGTGAAGTTTTTGTAGATCTGTTTGTCAGATTTGTTGCTTGAATGAGTTGTTATGCAGTGAATGCTAAAGCAAGACAAGGGAAATCTGATTGCAATTGCTTGTCTGTTAATTAATGCTCTAAAGATGGTGCTGTGTAAACAACCTTGCTAAGGGATGGTAAAAGAAAAAAAAAACAGCCTATTAATAATAGGAAATTATTTGAAGCAATGGATATATAAAAAGGAATTTATTAAAGCACAAGATAAATGTTTGGGGTTTATTGTGTTTGTGTTTTTACTACAGGGAGGTGGATGTAAATTCCTTAGGTACAACTGCTCCATTGAGTCCCCCAGGAAAGGATGGAGCTTCATGCAYCCAGGAAGACTTACACATTTACATGAAGGACTTCCTATCTTGAATGGCACAAGATACATTGCAGTATCATTTATTGATCCCTAATTTTATTTTTCTTTCTCCTCTTCAACAGCAGTGTTCTTTACATAAACATTTATTTATAGATCTCTTCCGGAAGATGGTGATAAAAGAAACTAAGTTACTGTTACTACACAACAGAGATACTTTGGGCTAAAAGGAGGAAAACAGAAAATGTTCTAATATTGTTGGAGATTTCTTGATATCTGCTCTGAGCCTTGAGTCCCAAAGTAAACATGTCCTACTTGTTTTTCCATTCTGCTGTCCTAAAGAGTGGGTAAGGAGAGAAAATGGAAAAGCACAGTGAACCCATTTCTTCGATGAAAAAAACCCAAAACCCAAGGAATGCTAAATACAAAATCATCGGAAAAATTGATCGTGGTTTTCATTCAGTTAAGTGACACAGCTAATGTTTGGTGCTCTGTATATTCGGTACCAACCAAAGAAAGGAAAATCACAGCATAAAAACAAAATCAAATGAATCTTGTTTACAGTTGTTTCTGGTAAGCAATAATTATGTATGCTGGTTTATACCGAAGAGAAAACATCTCTGTATTTGTTGTCAATACTGAAATGTACACCCTTGGAAGAAAAAAATAAATTATTTGCAGAGATAGAACAGGGATGAAATCCTTTATCTAAGGAGAAAATGTTTTATCATTTGTCCTGAGAACTTATCCTATTGAAAGCTTACTTTTCTTCAGCAAGTGACCTTTGTTTAAAGTGAGTTATTTTTCTAAATGTGTAGTTGCACCCAATGGATACTGGAAATTTTATGCTTATTTTCAGAACGCTGGTAAATTTTATTAGGATGTTTTATAGGGATGGTTTTCTACTCTTAAAATTACTTGAATTTTGTATCAGGAAAATGAAATGGTGGCAGTCTCTTTTAAAGCTAAGGGTCTTAACTTGACATTTATTTTGAAGAAATTGGGTTAAAATATTCCTACTGTATCTACTGTTTGTAATTTAAAGAAACTTGAAGCTGACTGTCTCAAAGTCTACCGTGCCAAAATGCACGACATGTTGGAAAACCTTGAGAAAAATAAAGGGTAATTTTAAATTAATGGAGCAGCTGTTGCTTGACTGTATCAGGTAGTTTCTTTGCATTTGTGACTGTTCTTAAAATACTGTTTTACTGACAAATATTTTGTAATGAACTGTAGATGGGAGATGGGCATGTCAGATTTCGGGATGTTTGCTACTGGAGTTATTTCAGTCAGCTCCTGTGTACCTAACCTTGCATTACACTTGCAGAACGACCCCAGCAGGAGTGATGGTTCCAGGGTTTGTTTTTATATGGAGGCTGTTTGATGATCTAAACAGTGCTTCACTTTTTAACTGTGTATCTTTGAAGAAGCTTTATATCACATTTTCTAAACAGAAACTTTATTTGCAGCTGACAGGATTAGGAGAGAGTTTCAAAGATTTTTCTATTACTGAAAATAACCACATCTGCTTATGTCCCTGTTCTGCAGTTTTGAGGAATGAGTTTTAGCCATATTTAAAGTTATGCTGAGGCAAATACATCAAAGTGAGTTAACCTCAGTAATATATTAAAATGGGCTAGTTTGAAAAGGAGTGGCTTTTGACAGGAAATTTTTTGCTTTCTTTCAATTTCTCTTTACACTGTCAACTTTKTTTACTTTTCAGGCTAATATTTGGGGGTTGCTATCCCTCAGCTTTGTTTCCTGGTGTGGAACAGCTATCTCAGTGTCTCTCTCTCTACTGCCTGTGCTTAGATAAACCTTACAGATAAGAAAATCTTCAAGCCTTCAGAAAGAAAATAGCCTTTGTTAGTCATCTTTTTCTGAGCATTTAACTGTGGTCTCTTAGGCTTACTTAGAACAGAATAATATTTTTTGCCATTGGATCAGTTAACAGGCAGTTTCTTGTTTTGAGGAGATTGCTTGGAAAAAAATCACAGAAATACAATCCTGTAGCAAAGGGGAGTTTCTGGATTTCGGCAGAATTTTTCTTTCCCCCATAACTTGTATTTTAGTTATGTATTCTGTAATTTTCAGCAAAATTTCTCTTTTTTTAGTGTGTATTTTGCCTGAAGAAACCCYCGAAGGCTTTAATTACTGCTAAATTTTTGTGCTTGCAACTCTTAGTTCACTCTGTCACGTAAGTTACTCTGACAAGTAACTCTGTGTTTACTGTGCTGCACATTTGTTGGAAGGGAAAATGTGATTGCCATGCTTCAGTTACTAATGTTCCCTTATTTTTTCTTTCAATAAAGTATTTGCAAAGGGTGGCAGATGCCTTTCAAGTGGACAGCAACAGGTGTGGAAGTGTTCTCATTAACTTCTTGGGAACTCACGCATGCCAGGAAAAGAATTTTTGTCTGAACAGTTCACCTGAATTAGTCCTGAAAGTTTTGCCCTGCTGCTGGAATGTGAGGATATGAAATCACATAGACTAAACAGAAGTGCCACTATTAGAAGGTTCTCTCTATATTTTGTTACTTTTTAAAGCACTTAGACTCTTGTGTCTCTTTAGCAAAGTTTGTTTTGGGGCATAGAGGATACAGCAGCAACCTAAATTCCAGCAGTGCATGAGAAACCTCGGGAGTACAGGGACATAAGGGTGCTCTGCAACAGATGAGGCATTTGTAAAGTATTTTGTTTGTTCTGCTTTCATCAGGCTTCACTTTTCACTGTTAAGTGCTTGGAGAGACTGTGATGTGGGTAAGAGAACAGTGTATAGGCAATAGATTTCTGAAGTCTCCTTTTGCTTAAAARTACTGAATATAGCATGGTTTTATTTCATATTTGTGAACTATTCCAGCTGTACTCCKAAGAAATGTTCAGTGCTTTTGGTTGTGTTTTACACATTTAATCTTATCATCACTGTTCAACAAGTAATTCCAATATCTATTTGCCAGTTGATTTTTTTGTTCCCAGAGGATTACTGTTTCATGCTTACTGTGAGTGGGTTGGAGTAAGACTGACAAGCCCCAAAAGAATAGGTTTTTTTCATTGAGGCAATAATAATGAAATCTATTTGATTGTGCCTGTTTGTTTATAATGACTTTTCCCCCACAAATGCTSTATTCATGGACTAAATGCTAATTCAATGCAGGGCTTCCACAGCAGCTTCTCTTTTGCAGCAGATAGAGATATTAAAGAGACAGAAAGTCTAGTAAGGACCCTTGTACTTCTTTCCTCCCACGTGCGTGTAACCAGTTTTGCTTTTGTTTCTCTGCTTAAAAGAATTGGTTTAGATTTTTCTCTTTAGCTACTGCAGTGAGCTTTTTGAAGAACTTCAGTTTATCTGATTTATTTCTGATATGGGCTTCAGTGGATTCAATTCAGTGGAATGAGTATTTTTTTGAATCTTTGCATCTGTGAATTCTCAGTTTCTTGCATGGCAGAGTAAGCTGCTCTGCTGTTTTTGAGAGTGGAAGGGAAGACAATTCCTGTCTCAGCAGCCCCTGTGACTGACGTGCCAAATAAATTACTTGACTATTACTTTTTTGGGGATTTTTTTGGATTCCACAGCAGACTACGAATTGGAGGGCAGAGCTTTCACAAAATACATTTGTAGAAYTGATATTTGTAGTTCTTGGAGATGAGATTTACACTAGTAGTGTCAACTGTAGAGTTGGAAGAATTAGTAATTTTATGACTGCCAGGATTTTGTTGTACCTAGATGGTGGAAGTGCCACTTAAATGGCTTTCCAACACAAATACTTTCTGTATCTTAATGTAAGTTGGAATATAATAAAGCAGATAGTCTTGTTCAACAGCTGAAGAACCTAGGTCAAAACCTTAAATAGAAATGGAAAGAGAAGCTTTTATTTTCTTCAGGGAAATATTTGGCACTTCGTCTCTTTTTTTTTTTTCCTTCCTCTCTTCTTTGTATAATTCTCTTCCTATTTGATATGTGGGTCAAATCTGTATAAGTGCATCCCACTTACAGGGTGGTGACTGCATTTTATTGTATTTCAGGGTTAGGGGGAGAGCAAAATGATGAAGGGATAGGTGAAAGTTCAGAATTCACCCCACACAATTCCTTCCTTCTGCAGCTGTTTGCACAGAGCTGTGTTCCTACTAACGAGGAACTAACAACTAACAGGAGGAGGTCTGAGAAGCTCTTGATATCCTGGCATGATGCAAAGGCTGTTAAATGAAGGATCATCTTTTTCTCTTGGCAATTTTTTGCTACTGGAAAGTGAGTTTTCTGGACTAAGCTCCACTTCACAAGAGCTGTTTTGGCTGTGTTAAAGCAATGCCCCTCAGGATTATTTTGCACAAGGATCAAATATAAGATCAGCTCTCTGGTAAAATCATATTAATCTTAAGTAATTTAATAGAGTGTGGCAACAGTTCAAAAGTAGGATTTCAGTCAGCATGATTACAGCCTGTGTTGGCATCAGTGCAGCTGCAGAAGCATCAAAGCTGAGAGCCTGGCCAGCGAGGAGAGTCTCTTGGCCTGGGATGATGCTGTGCTGCTTAGGCAGTGGAGAAGACTGGGCTTTCTTGAAAAAACCTGCTTGTGTTGTGGGTCCTGTGCATCCCTTTGTACTTGCCTGCTCCACTTCTGTTTTATGGTTGTTGAATGTCTGAGTACCTGGGTTGGCAAGGGAGATGTACAGTCATATAGTAACAGACTCAGGAACTGGTCTGCTGGCCTCAAACCAGAGTTCTCCTATTTCCCAGAATTTTGCTTAGTTGTGAGAGGAGTTGCTCAACTACCAGTGACTCTGTACCATTTTGTTTCTGCAGTCTGTAGAGAGAGAGGAGCAGAGAAAGAAGGAAGGCAGCAGAATACATTTATTAGAAGCTACTYCCTTGCTGCAATGTCTGTACTGTAGACAGGGCACGAAAGCATTGCGTTTTCAGAGCCTGARTTGGAATGACAATCACTGAGCAGTAATGACAATTAGTGAGCAGTAATGTGAGCCCATGAGATGTTTTAAGATGGTTTACCATATTTAATAGTTTAAAACAGAATGGGCTTTGCTACACTTGAGGCTTTAATCTTCCTCCCATGTGGGCCACTGGTCTCTCACAGTGTACGGTCGTCACCGTGTGTGAAGAGGAGCTTTGCAGCCTTGCTGTTTTCCACTTCTCCATGTCTCTAGCAGCAYGACTAGCAGAATAACTGCTCAGGTCTTTGTTCCTTAAAGCAAATTGCTGACTGGTAGCAATTATCACTCTTCTGTAAGGGAAAGGTTCAACTTCAAAGTGATCAGCTTGTGATGTTAATATTTGAATGATAGGTCTTTCTCCATCTCTTGTGGTAGCAGTCAGGATGGAGAGATGGAATTGGTGAGGGTASCAGAGAGAGTAAGCTTCATCCTGCTCTGATCCCACTGTAAGCACACTGATTAAAGAAAAATCTAGGGTTTACTGCTAGAGTTTGATCTAACTTAGTTGCCCCAGGATGTGTATAAAGAGCTTAGAGAAAATGGAGTGTGCTTTTTAAGGATTAACTCCTCTGATGTTTTAGCTCCTAAATTATATCAAGTCTCTGAGCTTATGAGAGATGAAGATTCGGGGGGGTTAACTTGCTTTTTCCTCAGAGACTTCTAACATAGATATGGTAAGAAGTGTATTGCACTTGTTTCTGTAAGAAGTGCCTGCTGAAGGAAGGTACTCCAGCATGAAGTAAATAGAATGCATGAGAAGCTGGGGCAGAGAGTATTAAGTATAAGCTACTAGAAGCTAGATTTATCTTTGGCAGGGCTGGGAGAATRTATGAGGTGGGCGGGTACAGAGTGCAACAATGAACTTCTGGCACAGCCAAATTTAGAGACTCATCATCTCTGAATCACTTTTGTACACTGTGATTCACCCAGGGAACTATTTCAAGCATTTGGTCATTGTTTAAAACACGTACCATGTAAAGTAGGCTAGGTCCTGGTATATAAAAGAGAGATTTGCTGCAGAATTTCTAGATCCAGCTGTCACAGACTTTTCTTTGCTGTGCCATCAGGAATTGTAAACTGGAGATTTTGATAGAGTTGCTTGAAAATCGAGGAAATTCTCAGTTCTTATACTTCAATCACATGTGTTAATCTGCATTGAGAGCATTTTGGCCACATGTGCTATGGACTTTTAGTTCTCTTATCCTCCTTGCCTGTGTTCCCATCACTCAGGCATACAGAGCACGTCTCTCCATCCAAACTGTGCCCCCTCCACATCTCATGTGTTTGCCAGATGTCAGCTTTCCAGGGACAAAAACAAGCATGGGTGGCCGATGGCTTTTGCAGCAATGGAGGCAGGAGCAAGGCAGACAGAGACAAGGGATCTTTATTCTCAAGTGTTCTTGAAGTGTAAATTTCTAAACTGCTTCTTCAGAGCTCTACAGAGCCATGCTCTGTAMACAAGCACAGATGAGGTTTCCTGGTGTTCTGTGAGTGGTCTGTGCAGCCAGTGGGATGAGATGGACACAGAGGGCTCCAGGCAAGAGCAGTTTCTGAGCTCATCCTGAGCTTGTGGCTCCTGGAGCAGGTGAYCTGTGCCATGTTCCACTGCTGTGGCCTGTCTTTGGTGAGGGCTTTTTAGCCTTCATCTCATTATCCATCAGTGTATGTGTATGAACACAAACCTATTCTTTATTTTTTCCTATAGGCTGTCTGTACCTTGGCCTTGTTCTGCAAATAGGGGTTTTTCATTGTGCAGCTCATACTGAAAAGAATTATTCAATTTTTCTGAAAATTAGGGCACATAGGAGAGTACACAGGCATGTCTTCATTTTTCTTTAAATATTACTGAAAAAAGGGGATATGAATATGAACTTCACATGAATTAATTGATCCATGTTAGTTGTTCAAATAGAAAAGCAGGAAAAATGAGATTTTTTTTTTAAACTTGAACATAGAGGTATGGCAAATGCTCTGTTTTCCAACATTAGGTGGACATAATCTACCTGAAGTTACACAAACAGGAAAGGCTGAATGGACATCTCAGTATGTTTCCAAAATAGCTGTGCAGGTGTTCTTGAAATGTTTTTTGAGCAAGTAAATGGATCTGTTCTTGGCAAGCTGTTTCCATTTTT
Source organism: Cardinalis cardinalis (assembly GCA_014549065.1). NCBI lineage: Eukaryota > Metazoa > Chordata > Aves > Passeriformes > Cardinalidae > Cardinalis > Cardinalis cardinalis. Next base: position 3,101,346 of record JACDOX010000062.1, read on the forward strand.
ATTTACTTTTAGTATCAATGGAACAAAAGTACATTAATGTACTGCTATAGCAGCATTCAAATGCTGGGAATCAGAATCTCAAAATAAATAAATAGAGATTATATTGCAGAGGAGAGAAAAACTTGGCAGCCATTGTGACAACATAAATATTCCCTACATGGAGGATTTTATGACCAGARCCCTGAGATGGCACTTGATCAATGTCCTCAAAATACCACAGCCTGAAGACAATTTTTTTTTCTTTTGGCAWAATTTTAACTCTCTTTAAAAAGAGCTTCTAGTTGCAGACTTTATTCTTGAAGGATCTTTTCTTCACGTACAACCAAAATGAGAGATTTCATTTAAACACATGTATTCAGAGATAAAGCCAAACTACCAACCTAGTCAAGGTTCCTTATCTCAGATGCCCCTAGATGCAATGCTCTGATACCTGCCCGGCCTCATGCTTGGCATTCAAATTCCAGGGTGAGTTCTGCTGAGCTAGCAGGCAGGAAGGAGTCAAGTACAGGGACAGGTGTATTTTTGACAGGTTTCCTGCAGTACTGACACTGATTGCATCTGTGAGTGCAGGTTGCTAATTCAAGGATTCATTTCAGCTAGAACAAGCTTTTGCACATGGCTTCAGSACATCCTCTGCTTGTGGGTACGTAAGAACAGGTAAGAAGTTTGCAAAATACTTGGGCCTAGTGTGCTAATTTATCTATTTCCTGCAAAGCAGGAGGTGTGATTTGATAGTGAGACCACAGAGGCCAAGGGTTGAGAGAGCATAGGTCCACAATTCTGGTGTCTTGGACAAGCTTCATGGGATAAGTATCTCAAATATAAATTTTGCTTCTGTTTAATTCTTTTACAAATATTCCCATCTGCTTTTGCCCTTGTGTTTTTGATGTGCTTATCTCCAAGCTGAAGATTTTATGTGCCGCATGCTGTATTGTAGTGCTGCTTCTTTACTTCAAAGGCAAGCCAAGGAAGCTCTTTTGGACTGAGTATCTTSCACAGAAAATCTGCTCATGATAAAAACTTACAGCAAAGTTTACTAGATTTTTATCTTTTCTCTTTTAAATGTCTAAGAAGTGATGAGTGTTTGTTGCTAATGATAAGAATGTTTTCCTCTCACTACTGAAGCTTGCAGAGTTTTTAAAAAACCCTACTAAAGAAAACTGATTTGGGATTCAGTTTCATTTTTAAAAGGAAGGAAATAAGTTTGTGAGTATGATTTTTTTGAGGTTTTGTTGGGATTTTTTACTTWGATAATGGAACCAAGTAGATGTATACAAAGCAAAGTTATGAAACTTAATCCATAGGAAATGAGTTTAGAAAAAGTGCAAGGCAGTGGAATTGAGTGAGCAAGTGACAACATTGCATATCATGGTCTATCCTTCATGCAAAAAACCCCATTAAATGTCTTATTTCAATAGACTTGCCGAGCTGTAATGGAGAGTGAAATATATTGATCATGTCAGAAGTTAACAGATCCACTGTTGTCTTCCATTTTCTGTTCTAAGGGGCTGAATTCCCAGTAGGAATCTTTGCTGTCATTTCTCACATTTGGCCAGTTGAAACAATAAGAATTATTTATAAGGCCACTAATTGGAACCCCCACATTCTCCTGCCCCAGCTTTAGTTTGCTCTGCGTTTCCTTGCCAACAGTTGTTAGATAAATTTAATCATTAATCTTTGCCTTYACTGTGCTGCTTTCCTTGTGTGCTGCAGGTGCAGTGTCCCGTGGTCCGAGCAGAGCGCTGCTAAGCCATGGCACTTCTCCATCCCTTGTGCCAACTCCTTTCTTGAAGCCAGTGYTTTCTAAACGCCTGTGGTCCACTGGTAAAGTGATTACAGAGATGCCTGCAGTCCTTCCTCACTGTTTTATGGAACATTTCACTGCTTCTCTTGGATTCCTGGAAGTTGGTTGGAGATACAGAGCTTCTTTCTGTGCTCCCACCTGGCTTGAGTTCAGCATGTTGATAGCCCTGTGTACAAAGTGAACCTTGATAAAGAGAATATTCTTTCTTTYCATCTAGCTTTCCAACTGTCTAAATTTTGAATTATGAATGTTTTTCTGTATAGTAGAGTGGTGTGGGAAAGGAGAAAACAGTCCAACAACACAGCCAATACCACTGGCAATAAAAATGCTACTTAAATGTGAAGCATGGTTTCTTCATGGTATGCTTCTCCAGGCTCCAGTTCCTCTCTTCATCCCTCCTTCGGTTCAGAAATAAATATATTCAAACCAAATTCCAAAATAGAACTTTCCATTCCTTTTTAGACTAGYTGTAAGTTCAGTACTGTCTGAAGACTTGCATAGATAGTGGACTAACAGCTTTGCATACTGTCAATTTTGTATTTATTTATCATTCAGGAAATTATTTGAAGGTGTGTTAAAACTCTTTGAACTGAACTGCTGCCCTCTGCAAGCTGGAATGCATTATGTTTTGGTTAAATGATAACACATGAAGCTCAAAGAAGGCACTCTGAATATGTAAAGTTGCTTTTTGTGTTCATTTTCATGAGAATTTGGGGCAGAAGGCTACTGGAATTCTCATATTGACTAAACTTAAACCAAGAATAATAACAGCATGAAAAAATGCTTATAATTTAGGAGTGAGTTTTGGATAGTCCTACAATAGTCTCCTGTCTGCTAAGCTTCTGGTAATTTATTCTGCTATCTTGGGTATGTATTGCACAAATATACCACAAGAACGTTATTTGATTTATTTGGTGGTTACATAAGGCTTCTTACGGGAATAATCTTTAAAACTCTGATAAATAGAGACTAAATAACCATAATTTTGAAACAAAGTGTATGAACAATGAAATAATGAGATCTCTTTTGGGGCCATGCCTGCAAAATGCTGAATTTCTGCACATTTGACTTAAGCTTATTGGAAATGACCTTTCTCAATTTCATTTAATGATCTGTGTGTTCTATAAACTCTCTTCTGTAATTTGCTGGGGAGGTAAAAATATTTAAACCAGTTAATAAATGTATGAGCAGAGACAGTGGAAGGAAAAAAAGGCTTTGTCTTATCCATGTACTTTTTCTCTGGTGAGTAGAAGTTGCAGATAAAGTAGTGCCTTTATYCTGTCTGCCATCCTGCAGCCAAAACTGTACAGATGCTTGTTAAAACGAGGATGGGGTCTGGATAATAGAAATTAGGGCAGAAATAAAAGCTGCAAAAACACTTCCAACATAATGCTAAAAGTACAGTTATAGGAGTCAAGTCAAGCAATATGGTCATATTTGTGCACTATGCATTTGTCCACATGCACCTAAAAATGTCATGAATAATACGTGCATGCCCACATTTCTAGGTGGAAGTTGCAATTTACAACCTGGGAGAGGATGAAATAGAGTCTGGTAATAGACCAGCGCTCGCACAGCCTTTCATCTGAGTGCGTCAAAGCATTTGATGGGAAAATTGTGGCTCAGAACTGATTCGTTCATTCCATTTGGCAGCAAATCTGGGAAGAGGCTGMAGAGTCTCAGTTTCCAGCCCTGGCCATGGCCCCTGGCTGAGTGACTCAGTTGCCAGGCGAGCGGCTGCGGTCGCTGCGAGCGCTTCCCGGCAGCGGGGCTGGGGCAGGAGGGCTCTGAGCAGGGACAGCAGACACAGCCTCTGCCAGCTCCCTCTGCACAGCAAGGAAACAAAGACAAAGCTTTCCCAACAAGCTGATGTTTGGTGCGGGATCTCTTTCCTGGTGCTATTCTGTTACTTTCTAAAAACGTCTTCTGGTATGAGCCCAAAATCAGCCGGACTGCGGGAGCCAAGAGCGGCAGCAGAGCCAAAGCGATGCCGTGGGAGCATCTCTTCCCTTCCCTGGGCAGCAGAGAGCCTCCACCTCCCTGCTCTGGGCTCAGCCTCTCCTGTACCTGTTCTACCTTCTAATGAAAYGCTACCCCTGGCTCTGGTGCTCTCATGTGTTTGCCAGATGTCAGCTTTCCAGGGACAAAAACAAGCATGGGTGGCCAATGGCTTTTGCAGCAATGGAGGCAGGAGCAAGGCAGACAGAGACAAGGGATCTTTATTCTCAAGTGTTCTTGAAGTGTAAATTTCTAAMCTGCTTCTTCAGAGCTCTACAGAGCYATGCTCTGTACACAAGCACAGATGAGGTTTCCTGGTGTTCTGTGAGTGGTCTGTGCAGCCAGTGGGATGAGATGGACACAGAGGGCTCCAGGCAAGAGCAGTTTCTGAGCTCCCACAGGTGAGCCCTTCATCCTGAGCTTGTGGCTCTTGGAGCAGGTGATCTGTGCCATGTTCCACTGCTGTGGCCTGTCTTTGGTGTGGGCTTCTGTAATTTTGAATGTTAGTATATAAAGGCTGTGTTAATACATGATTGGGCTAGGTTAATGTTTTCCTAGATGGTGGTTGAATGTGCTATTTCCGTATGGTGGTGAGTATGAAGTTACCTGGAGAGGTGTGACCCCCTTTTCCAAGCCTTTCTGCTAATTGTTTGGAGAAGAGAAAATAACTGTTACGTCCCAGAAGTAAAATGTCATCATGTTTCTTTGAAATTATTTGCTGTTCCAAATATTGAAACCCTTATTTTTTTTAATATCTTATTTCCTTACCAAAACATTCAAATATTTCAGGTGACCCCTCACATATTTGTTTAGTTGTACATTTTCAAAGCCAGGTTGAAAAAAATAATATATAACTTAAAATTATATTTAAAAAATAATATTGGCACAGACCCATGTCTTGAAGTTTCTTAACAAGAGGCAGGTGAATAGAGAAATTTTCATCAGCTCTAATTTGATGGATTTTTCTACTCAGTAATGTCAGAAAAATTGAAATGGAAACTTTGAATACTTCAGTGAGTGCATTAACCAATTATGTGGTTTGTAGGCTTCAGTGAAAAATACAAAAAGGAAAAGTTATGTACATTTTACACCTTAAACCTGTAAAATGCTTGGGCTATTATGTTTTATGAATATTCATTGTTAATTTAGTTTCTTTAGTTTATGGTCTGGAAGTAAAGATCTTGAGCTGCTGTCTAATAGAATGTGAAATCTTTGTATTACCTCAGAAGGTCTCTGTTGGCAAAGTTCAGTTGTTTCAATGTAACTTTATTGTCAAAGGAAGTCATTATCAGAAGAGGCAATTTCTTTGTGAGTAAAGCCAGTTTGAATTTTTTGGATTGGCTTTTGATTTTACGGGTGTGGCAGGTCAGAGAATACAACTGCAATTTTTTTCTTACTTGAGATTGTTGATGTCATCTTCTGTGTGAGCTGAAAAGTTACAGTTTTTGAGCCTTTTTGTGCTGTGGGATTTCCTTTCTAGCYATGGTAAATGGGAAGAGCATTTTCTAAAAAAGTAGCTGGAAAATAAGGAAATTCCTAAACTGGCCGTAAAGATTAATTCAGAAAAAAATCCTTATCTTGTTTGGTGGCTACTTAGTGTTTTGCTCCTTTAAATGCACTAAAGGAGCACATGAAGAGTTAAGAATCTTTCTTCCTATGAGAATGGGAAACGTAGCAAGTATCTTTATTTATCATGAGGTTTCTGTGGTTGGCAGTAATGASTCAGGTTAAATCAGACTGATGGGGCAAGGGGGAAAGGACAGCTTTCTTCACAGAGAAAGCCGGGTTGGAAAGAGGAAGGTGCGTGGAGTGGCTCTTGTGCCACGCGTCAGCCCTGCTTCCCCAGCGCCACGGCGCTGCATACCCTGCTCATCCTACAGCCCTCTGCAACCACAGCTGGGCTGTCAGCTGGGGAGGTCATGCTGTGTTTATCCTGAGAGGTCATTCTTGKCCAGGAATCACTACAGATCTGGCAGTCCCAGATAGTTGTGAAAGGACGAAGCAGTGCTGGAGAGCCGAGATTTCATCCCTTCGCTGGGAAGTTTGGAGATGTGGAGTGGGTTCAGTTTGTGCTTTGGGCTGTGGGTGYGTGCAGGGAAACCTCTTTGTTTTATGGCTCTGCTTTCCCTCGACAGCCATCCTTGCTGCAGGAGGAGGTGTGGATGCAATATTTGGGGCTGCTGTGCCACTGCCAGGGCATCTGCTCCCTCCGTCACCCCTTCAGCTTCACTGGGCTCGGGTGACAAGCYTGGGAAGCAGCAACAGAAATGTCCTGCTGCCATTCTTAGTCCTGACTGACATTTATAGCATCAGGCACAGAAGATGTTCCTCAGCTCTGAGTGAATGAAGYCTCTAAATCAAGAGCTGTATGGCTGCTAATAAAGCAGCTGCTTACTCATCAGATCTTGCATCCTGGGGAATTCTTCACATCTCTGGTCAGGTTTCATTTCGTACATGTATGGAAAGTACATATCCATCAAGGAAGATACTATTAAGAACAAATAAATGTGTGTAGTATATTTTATTTGAATTGTCATTTGGATGGAGGTGCTTTAGAAATGGCTTTTTAATGGAAGACTGTTTCAGAGCTGAAGTGATTCAGAGGAAGAATAAAGCCTGTGAAACTCACTTCAAGCAGGGGTGGAAATTTGTCTCTTGCTCCATTGTATAATTYGACAGTAGGTTAGAAGGGCTTTCAGCTGCAGAACCAGGTCTTGTAAAAGCAGATTGTACAGACAACAGCTTTTTCCATGTCCTGACTCCAGTGGGTGTTGGCTTCTGGGTTTGCAGCCATGAGGAGGAAGCTCAGCTTGAAGGCTTGTGCCAAAGCTCATCCCTGAGGACAGAGACCACRAGCCCTGGCTGCTGCCAGGCTCTCCCCACAGCACTGGGAGCCTCAGCCTCCYGCAGAGAGGCACTGGGAGCTGGGAAATGGAAACCAGGCCTTGGGGGCTTTTGGCAACATCCATCACTCTCTCTTTTTATAAGACAGCATACCTGGGTTTTGCTGTCCCTCACTTCCTCCCTCCCAGAACAGAATAAATATTTGTCCTGAATCCATCTCCTAGTATTTGGAAATCTGCTCTGAAGGTGTGAGGGTATAAGAACTGGACAGGGAATAAAGAGGAATGTTTCTGTTAAAGCTGCTGCAGAAGAGAAGAGAAAAGTAGCTTTTAAATTYTTTTTCTCCCTCCTCCTCCTCAGAAGCCAAATCCAGCAAAATTACCATTTCAGGAAATGCAGAGATTTGCTTTAAAAATTTCCTTCTGTTTCAATGTATTTTCTTTGCTGGCTCATCTCTGGAATTCATCTGCATTCATTGTGTCAGCAGTCACTATAGCCTAAGCACTAGTGTAAAATTTTCCAGGGGATTTTATTAATTTGACTCCTTGTGTTATGCTGATGCCTAATCAATGGATTGATTGTGGCAAGAAAGATTTCAGAAATTTGACTTTGCCAGTGCATGGTAATTTCTGATTTAAACTTAGGGATTGTTGAGGGAAAATGGTGGCTCCTTCAGGCTTTATTGGACAGATGTATATGAATGCTGATTATGCTATTTATTGTGCAGATCTCAACTGACTGCATGCTAATCAGCTTCTATTTCTTTAGCTAGCCTGGAGTTGCTTTTCTAGCAGTTTCTACTTTCCTCATTCCCTCGCCACGTATGTACTTTCTCTCCTCGTCTTTTACTCTGCACAGATGCTCTGTTGATGTTCTTTGAACACAAGCAGGGAAAAGCCCCTTGTCATAAATATTTTTTTTTCACTCCTCTTTGGCAGTGAAGCATTTGGCCACGTCTTCATGTTCTCTTCCTACCAGTATTGCTTCCAGATGTTGTCTTGGTGCTTTTTTCTTGTTTGCATTTGGATTGTCACTTGATCATTAGCACTCTGTTTTTGAGAGGGAAGCCTTTGACTTGGTAGCAAGCAGACATGAACCCAAGCCACAACTGTCTGACCTCAGCTTCCTCCGTTTGAGGTTGCGTTTGGATTGAAGATGTTGGTTTGGCCTATGGCAACGGTCAGACCCAGCCACAAAGTGCAGTTCTGGATTCAGAGGGGGATTTTGCCAATGATCCAAGGCTGCACAGCTTACTGCTTTATGTTAAMTATGTATAGAGTCAAATCCTGCTGCTAAAGATTGAACTCCTTTCCTTTTGTTTGGAGCAGTGCTATGCACAGCTTGCATCTTCAGAGGAATTAAATAACCTGAAACTCTGTGCTTGATGTGATTTTGTTCTTGAGGGCTGTAARTATCAGTATTATATATTAGTGAGACCATCTCTGCCCAGTGACCCTGGCACAGACCTCAGCTGCTGTGCTGGTAAGAGGAATTGGAGCTCAGGTTCTTCTTGCAGCTGCCTCAAACACCTTTTCCTTCCCATTGCTCCCAGATGAGTCTTGGGGAAGTCAACTTTGTTGGAGTAACAGATGTGACAGTGCTGGGGCTTTGCAGAGAGAATTGCCAATGTAAGTACCAAAACAAGCTATATTAACCTATGTTCCTCATAGCTCTCACTACTCATGAATTAAGCACAAGAAAAGACGAATGCTCTTCTCTCACATAGCCCAGCTAATCCCATCCTGTCTCCTGCCTGTTGCTTCTGGCATGAAGAAATCAAATATTAGCTTCCCAGTGTTTAAGTAGTGTCTGTGCTCTGTGAATTGCTGATTTTGGAGTGTTTCCTACCTCCTGCTGGTGGGGAATTTGCTCCTTTACCCCCTCCTTAGGAAGTGGAAGATTAGCTGGAGACCAACTTAGCTGTATGCCATGCCCAAATCAATGCAGCCCCAGTTCCGAATGCAGATGGGTCCCAAATTCAGTCTGGTACAGAAATGGGGACCTGCAGGCCCCAAGTGACAAAAGATGGGAAGAGTCACACTAGTGACAAAGACTAAACTCAGTTATAACCAGGCTGTTCCAGACAAATTCACCCCAGCCTAGGCAAGGGAGAGGTCTTCACCAAATTTCAAGCAAAATGGTTTSTGTCTGGAGTTCCTCAAGACTGAAGCTTCCCACTGTCAGGCAAAGGATGGAAAAAAAATATCACTCTACCATTAAAAACTGCTGAAGAAATTAAAGAGTTGCTTTTGTTCCAGCAAACTTCATGTATCTCTTCCCCTCCCTTGGCTGGAAGAAAGTCAGCATAAATACCATCTTGTAAACTGTGGTTGATCTGGCAAGATGCAGATGTTTATTCCTATGCAACAATTTCTTATGAAGCAGACTTGTTCCAAAAGTAGTCCAGAAGTGATTAAATCTGGAGAACAATGTTGCATTTACACGATCCACAGGAATTCAGCTCATCTGTGCTCACTCCTTCTCAGCTGGAAAGAAGCAAATAATGCCCAGATTTCTCTCTCTGTGGTGAAGGTGTGAAGGAGCTCAAGGGCTTTCCCTTTTGTTCGGCCCACAGGAGGGCAACATCGAGCTGCAGCTGAAACAGGCATTGCCAGAGCAGGTGAACAGTTTGCTAATATAAGAATCAATGGATTGAAACRAATGAGCTAATTTAGAGGTATTATAGACTATGGCTATTTAGTGGTATGTCAGTCTGCATCCTCTCTGGCTTTGGTTGTATTTGTGGTTAATCTKTAATTGCTCTAAATTCCTTTTGCCATCTGTAGCCAACAACATATGATGTGAAGAATAAGACAAAGTTGTTTTTTAGGATGTAGTCCTGGGTTTTTTTTTTTTCTTCTTGCTTCTCTTGCCAAACTGTATTGCATAGTAAAATGTTATGTTGAGGAAAATGGACTCCTAGGGTTGCAATTTTAAGTTGTGGCATTATCTAAAAGCACCTGCATGTTAATGGCTGTGCTACACAGATTGCAGGCTGAGAAGTGCACAATTCTGATGGCATGAAGTTCAGTTATTTCAGCAACATATCAGCTTTGGTGTTTATTGCAGCTGCAGTAGCAGCGCAGCAAGGGCAGTGGCACAATGGGTTTGTTTTGCAATAACCTGCAGTCTCCATAAATGCTGATCACACTCGAGTGAGGGGCTTTGGGAGGCTGAGAAGCCTCACTCTAAGGGAGTTTAAATATGGAGCAGATCTGCCAGATCCTAAGAGGTTGGGAAACCGGATCAGACAGAGCTTGGCACTCAGGCTTTCTGGGTCTCTGGCTACGTGATATTTTCAGGTTCATAGGACTAYAGAATATGCTGTGTTGGAAGACACCTGTCAGGATCACTGATTAACAGATGAGCAAAGGGAGAGAAGACTTGTGACTGCAAATGAGGCTTCACAAACCTTTCTTCTGCTGTATCTCTTTGGCTGGCAAAGCTGGTTTTGCCAGGGGAGTTACCTGAACTCTCAGGGTTTTTTCTCCAAGGGAAGGTGGAGACCCAGATGGAGGTTGTGACATACCAGGCACTAATAATATTTTTGGTTTTAACCAGAATCATCTGGAGGGATAAACAAGGTAAAGTGACTTAGTAAAGGTGATGTCTTCTATTAGACCAACTAATCCACAGTCTGGGTGAGGGAGGCTTCAGGTTTTATATGGATGTTAGTGGTATGGTTAAGAGATCTTCATTCAGGTGCTTTGAGATTTTATATAGACAGTATATTGCCAATTAAAACAAAATTTATAGTTTGGAAACTCCCCCTCCCTCAGAAATATAAGCTAAAAGCATTATTGAAACTGAAAACCAGGAGTCTGTAACAAGGCATGGATTTTTGTGCCAAGTTCCATGGTTCTGCAAGGGGATAATACTTGAATTTCCTTTTTAATCTTCAAATCAGGAAAGAATGACCTAGTCTTCTCCCCAGCCCTCTTTTTTCCTTTTTTTTTTTTGTACCCCAGGAACTCCTGAAGTGTATTGGCATATACTAAAACAACATTGATAGGACATTATAGATGATGGATTGGTGTGTAAAGGATACCTTCTAGTATTTTATTACAAAAGCAATTGTTTGGATGTGTATCACTTCTACTTTAGCCAGAGGCAGTTAGATAGTTTCATATAGCCACTAAGATTAACTCTCTGTGAATTGACATTTTGGGAAGCTATCAATCTTGCAAGGAATCAAAAGAAAATCTCAAGTAGAAGAACAGGCTTGTGTCCATTTTGCTCTTTATCAGCAAATGCCATTTTTGGGTCCTTGGGAACTAGATTTGCTCCAAATCATTATTCTTTAATTAAGGAAAAAAGGAATCAGTCTGGAAATTATTTGGCCTTCAATCCTACCCTGTTTGCCTTCTGTTCTTGGATTCTCAAACAACAGCTTTGTTTGTCTGTGCAGTCCTGGCCTTGSCAGTAAGAAGTGTAGGTCTTTGGATGCATTAGCTCAACTGTTTATCAGCAAAGGGTGTAAGTACTAAGGGATACTAAGGRATCAATCAGCATGATCTCTTAAGGGTGAGTAATAAAAAGCTTAGTGTTTTATGTAAAGTTCAATTATGCTAATGAAAACTTAAAGAAACCCAGATGAGTTTTAAGTCTCTTAAGACTTACTTCTTAAAATTGTCATTTTTACAAGTGCATTTGACTTATTTTTGATCACTTATGTTGAATCTAAGGGGTTTGTCCCACTCACATTTTACCTCCTCCTACTGGTTTGTCAAAATGTACTGGGGGCAAGATGCTCCCTGCATGGTTACAGTGAGAAGGCTGCCCTATAAAGAGCAGTCAGGCAGATCTAACCCAGGGCAAAAAGGAGGCCGAAATAAGCACCTAAAGGTGGGCACACGTAAATATGCAGGTGTGCATGCTGTGGATGGGCAGGAGGGGGKCTCAGGCCCGTGCCAGCACAGCATCTTCTCTGCCCATGGAAGTCCCTGCAGCAGAGGCAGCCCCAGGTCAGACGTGTCTGCCACAGYGGAGAATCACTCCCACAATGGGCACAGCAATCCCAGGCTCCCTTCCAGACCTTGGTGTACAGGTAGAAAGCCAAGGGTAGCATAGCAAGAGAATAATGACACTATTTTAGATGGACTCCATTTGCCYTGACTTGCCTCAAACAGAAGTGCCACAATTTGCTCAATTTTTCTCTCCATCTACAATTTCCCTTCTCATGCCACCTCTAATCCCTGTCTCCAACCCCCTTTTTCTCCTCCTGGAGCACTCTACAAACCCCTTCTGATGAGTAATTTCACAAGCTGTCTCTGGTGCCTGTGCCTCCCCCAACCCTGCTCTGCTGCATTGCTGTGCATCCCCAGGTGAGCCTTTGCTGCTGAGAAACTTCACAAACTGTGCATAGGATTGGATRGGAAACATCTCAAAGACTGCTGTGAGAAAGGCCTATGGAGCTGGAGTGTTACATTCTCATTGACAGTTGATTTAAGCAAGTGGGATGATGTGGTATGAAAATATGATATTCATAAAAAGCCCCCTTTTTTCCCCTCCACCTCCAAAAAGCATAAAGTATTTGAACTGGATCCATTTATAGCACAGGTTTCTACATTAAACAGTGTCAAATGGCAAAACTTAGAGAAAAATCTGAAACTGGGGAATGAGACAGRATATAGGGTGGTAACAGGGGTTATTATTATTTCAACATAAATGTAAAAGACTGCTATTCTTTACTCCATAGCCTTGCTAAATCAAGTTTCAGATAGCATAAAGCATTGAACAATGATGACAGCCTCTTGGACAGAGCTGCACACATCCCACCACTTAGGATGGTGTGCAATAGTTTCTGCTACCAAGTACTGGCGAGTGCTTTCTGGCTTGGTTTGATTTTTTTTCAATTGAAAAATATGATTTYGAAGTGGAGCATGTGTTTTTGCATGCATGTAGCTGTGTTTGTGTATAAACCCATGGATTTCAGTGAGTTCCTTGGCCCCTGGGTGTGAGTGCCAGGACCAGGCTATGGTTGGCTGCTCTCAGGACCTGCCGGAGCAGCCAGGGATGAGCAGGGATGAGGCAGAAATCCACACAGCTGCAGGGACTGCCTGAGTCAGGGCCTGCAGAGCCTTGCCTACGGCACTGCAGTAAAGAAAGAGTAAAGATGAACTGATGTTTCCAAATTCTGTCACTGAAAAATTTGACACACCTACACTCACGTGCACACACACAAATTCTTCTAAAAAGGAAATGCTCTGCGTGCACCGTATCCTCTGTATGCAATCCCTCAGACACACACCCAGCCATTGAACTATCATAAATGATTTGAAATTTATTCCCTAGCAGTGACTTCCTACTGTGGAGGAGTAGTCAGGGACTTTGCAAAGTGTTCTGGGACTTGTACTGAGTGTAGGCAGAACCTGGGAAAGGCTGGGGGAATTGGGAACCCTTAAAGTGGGGCTGTGGGAGACTCGGAAGGGCGGGTGGGTCTGCACAGAGCCTTGTGGCAGCCAGTGAGGGTGAGCAGTAGAGTTTTTGCAGYTAAAAAGCACATGCCCAGCCACAGGCAGCTGCCATAATTTCTGACAAGCAGAGACTGATGTTTTTCCACTGTGTTTTATAAACCTTTCCAAAGCACTAAATCTCTCTCTGAGGTGAGTGGGGACATGGACAGGAGCAGGCTCCCCTGGTGATGCTCTGAGCTTGCTGCCAGCTGTGTCACTGCACTAGCATGACACTTGTGAGTCAGTCAGTCCTGCAGAGAAACAAGAACATTTGTGTGGGCCCTGTGCTGCACTCATGGATGGCTTTTGGATCAGGTCAGTGGTCTGTGTCCTCCAGGGCATGAACGCAAGCTGGTTCCAAGTGTCATGGGTGGGTGAAAGACAATTTGTTTATTGAACTGTAACRAAGAATGGGAAGCTCTCAAGTGGGTACAAACACCTTAATTCTCCTGAAGTACATGGTGATGTGTCTCCTCAAAACCTCTTACTGTAGGACTAAGAGGTAGAATTACAGGTTTAGGACTTAGCTTGTGGTGATGAATATAATTCAAAATTCCAGGAATTCTCAACTCCTTAACAGCACTAAGGAATTAAAATCTAAAGCTCTGGATCACAAGCAGAAGATGAAGACTGTACATCTTGACTTCATAGAGTCCAGAGCCAGTTTCCACCTCTGCAGTAGTGAAAATGTCTTTAAGCAGAGGTGTCCATTTTAGGCTGTTTAAATAACGTGTCAGAAGAGCAGGCTTGTATGCATGGATAAGGGCATGATTGATGAGTGGGTGGAGAATAACYATTACCTTGATGTTTAATATTACAGGCTAGCAGGAACCAGAGACGGATGTTTTCATTACATTTTCTGTCTTCAAAAGATGGTAAATTAAGGGTGGTCCTGGGTAGCAAGGTGCTTTTCAAAAAGTGCAGGGGAACAGCACTGAAATTGATGTATTAGTCATTCCTCTCTTTGTCCTCTGAAAAATGAAAATACTGCGTGCTGGATTATGGAACTCTGCTGATGGTGCCATTTGTMATGAAAACTGTGCTTGCTTTCTGCAGCACCTTTTTTAATAATTGATACCCACTCTAAGATCTAAACTCACAGTACTTGTGTAGTGACAGAAAATAAAACCTCCAATAGAGAGCCATAGATAATAAATTGACCTTTTCTTATGCTTTTTCTACTGATATTTTGAGCAGAATTGTTATATCTGGAGAAAATGCTTATGAAAACTTTTAAAAGTGAGCAGTTAAGGAGCTGATATTATCTGGAAACAGGAGTTACAAGGAGCATGTGATGCTACCATTTGRGGGGTTTACATGGTCCTGCGTATTCACTTTGTCTTATTAGTTCAAAACWTCTGCATTGCTAAGGGAGAAACAGTATTTTTTTTTTTTTAATGGATACAATAAAGGTAAGGAAAGAAGGCAGCTACTACTTWAAGTATCAGATTATCTAAGTTTTTTGAAAATTTGTCAACATARTTGCTAAGAGCAATTCTCTGCCCTAGCAAATACACCAAAGCTGTTGGTGTAAAGCCTCAGAGCTGGTGTTTGGGTCCCCCTGGGAATTCCTCTAACCAATGGGAGCAGTGAGCAGGAGTCAGTTCCTGACTGCAGGATCACTTCTTTGGTGCCAAGCTCTTTTATCAAGCAAGGGATCCATAAGCCTCTAAGCTGCYGTGCCTTTTTTTGGTAGACACAGTCAATACCAGTGTCTCGCAAACGCAGTGTCCTTGAAGAGCTGGAAAGGTCAAAGGCTGTTGATTTGAGCTGACAGGACCCTTTTCCCTTAGGAATTCTACAAGCAGAAGCACCTGACTTTAGATAGCTATCCTAGATTTTTTTTTTGTTGTTTCAAAAGTTGTTCCAGATAGTCCATATAACTAAGGATTTTTATTTCAATTCTTCMTAAAAAGAACTTCCAAATTTCAGCAGAGGTGGAAAGCTTGAGTTCAGTGTATGAGCAACAAACTGAGCAACACCAACGCTGGCACTGAGCTCTGGCAGAGGTRCTCAGCTCTGTTTTGAAAGGGCCACCTCCAGGAGCACGAGGCAAGTTCAACAACATAATATTTTCCAGTTTTCTCTTGAGTGTTGATGATTTTCATACTGTTAAGATTTATTTCATAAAGCCAGAGAAGGAAATACCACCACCAAATGTCAGAACATTCTGTTTGCAGCCAGGTCTCCTTGGGTATGGCTGGCCTGCATTTTCCACATTGCAGCTATCTCAGCTACAGCGAGCAGTTCTGACTGTCCTAACAGTGAAATGGTTTTCAGCAAACACTTTAAAAAACCTAGAAAAGAACAAGCAGAGTGCATGGATTGCTAGCAGTTCTRAATGCATATTTGAGGAATTAATATTAAAATACTGTCAGCATGTATTTGGATGAAGGCTAAAATCCTCACAGTACTGAACAGCAGAAAGTGCTGCATATTAGTTTTAGTTTAGTGGCAGGAAACTGGTAACCTTCTTCCTCAAAGGAAAAATAATTTAAGTGTGCATACAGGAAGAAATAGCTAATTCTGGTTCTTTTATTAAAGGGCTAAACATCCATTTCTTATATTTAAAGAATGAACAAATATTTGTCCTGTTAATTTCCTTGGTAATCATCCCTTGACTAAGTTTTCTCTCTGCTTGTTGCCTTCTACACAKATTTATATGGTACACATTCACCAGTGAATAGATTTTGGATAATCTTATTGACAGTGAAGCCCTATAACCACTCCCCTCTTTCATAAGGAATTATCCACCTACTTCTTCAGCCTATAAAAAGTAACTGCACAAACTTTACTAATAAAAAGAATGGAATATCTCAATCTATGATTTCCCAGGGATATGGGGTTTTTCCTCTCTATATATTTTAAATATTAAAATATTAAGTGTATTTTTGCAGGGAACATACATTATGTAAAAGTATTTCTGCATTGGGCACATTAAAATCAATCTCTTCTTGCTCATTAAAATAAATTCAGGTGCTGGTTGGTCTACAATGCCTGCTGTTAAATATCTTTGTCTTTCTCTGCAYAGACTGTGTGTCTTGAAAGTAAGAGGTGTTTGACTTGTGATCCTTGACCATCACTGAATTCCCGTACAACTGCTGGAGCATTTTCCTTCTGATAGGAAAAATTATTCCAGAGAACTTTACAAAMCTTGGATGAGGACATTACTAATGGATGTAATTTCATATGTCTTCCTATTTCAGGTCTAGAAAAGGTGTGCCTATGTATGTAATAACAGTGAAARCAAAAAAAGCACAGCCCAGGAGTGCAGAAGCACTCACACTGGGGTATTGTTGGAGAGTGGCCAATTTAACAGAGATAAATCAAAATCTGGCTGTAGCCTTAATTAACTACAAACTTTAATAAACTGTTAGATCACATTTGCAGTTAAATGCCTTAGTATTGATTAGAAAACAAAGTAAATTAAGGATTAAAAAAAMCCATTTCACAAAACCAAAATAGCCATGTATTTTTCTTGCTTTTTTCGTCCTTGTTCCTAGGATGTACTTACCCATTTTCACATCTAGCAATCTTGCCATAAGACAGGAGGGTGGAGTTTSCTACCTTCCAACATTTCTTTGCATGTGTTACTATTGCCTGCTGTGCTCTTTGCTGAAGAGAACATAAAGTTTCTGATGCTAAAGAGAATATTCAGAAACCTTTCTCAGAGTGTGCTTGCCAAACGACACTCAGAATTCCTGAGTCTGCTTGAGAAAAAGGCTAGTAGAGAGTTTGATTTCAGTAAATAGCTTAATATTTACGTTTAAGACACAAAATTTAAAATGTTTAACTGAATCATGATTTTTTTCCACATGGTCTRGAGATCTTTGGACATTTTTCTAATCTCAGTTTCTTAAATGTCCAAGTATAAAACCACATTAGTATTCAGAAAGAATTTTTGAATCTTCATGCCTTATTTGCTCAGGCTAAGTGTGCATCCCACTTTGATTAAGACTTCACTGGTCCTGGAGTAAAATCATTAAAGATTCATAAACCACCATTGCTTTTTCTCCTCCTTGAGGATGTACTGACACATTTTATGCAATTATTTGTCTCAAGTATGTTTCTGAACTTTTAACCCCCTTTACATTCTCTTATGCCTACTTATATTAAGTCCAAAAATCTTCATTTCAAAGCATTTTAAAAAGCTAATATACAATTCATTTGAGTTCAGTGAAAGTAAAATTATGAAAAAAAGCACCCTGTCATGGAAAGGCTCATTGCTAATTAACTACATGGGTGGTTTCCTTTGAGGAATAATTTCTCTCAATTCTTTAATTTCCAGGTTAAAGCACCTTTGAGTCTAGGCTCATCTTTTGGGAAGATATCTCTAAAAGTGACAGCTGGATAATGTTGTCCTCCAAGGTGAAGTCTGCAGTCACATCTCATGTCTTATGTTGCTCCATTTCYCCTTGAGGGTTGTTTTGTTTCACCCCTTTATGAGCAGTAAGTCCATTTAGAGAAAAGTTCTGTTTTGCTGATGTGACTGATGTCGTGGCAGTGGTGAGTGCAAAGTGTTGGAAAGTGGACAGGATGCCCTGATATCACTGCATAACCTGGATTCCATCCCACAATACTCTAGTTTCCTCAATCTCCCACCTTCTTACTACTGCAGCATCAGAACTCTCTTTGTAAACATAGAACAAAACTCTTGCTAGCCAAGAATCTCTCTATTGCCATTGAGCAGCAGGCACTTCTCTGTAACACAGCCTGGAGTGTGCTGAGATTGTSATCTTCTCTCTCTCCTGAAGCTTTCCAGGAAGCTTTGGGCTGGATGGAAACTTGGGGCAGTATCAGAGATACATTTATCCCCAGCATTCCTGCCCAATCCATTCTTTCTATTGCTCATGTCAGCACAGAGGTTCAGTGATGCTGGGGCTCTGCAAATAACTCCACCTCAGTTTCCATGACAGTAAAAGAATCAGGAGAATATCTGCTTGTGGATTTTTGCTGGTTTTCATTTAAAAGCTTCTACAGCAATGAATCCCATAATGTTTAGGYGGCCTCTGTGGCAGAATTACTGAATATTTAATAATGATGACAAAATAGAATCGARACACAGATTCTTTACTGTGGTGAAAAAATTAGCACTTAGGTAACAAATACACAGCACCATGCCCTCAAACTGCCTGATTTAGGAAATTCAGTACCTGACTAACRTGTCAAATATGTGGGACATATTTGATCAAAGTTGGAGTACAAAAAGTTCACTGAAATATTTTGAAAGGATTGCAGTAAGAAGGCTTTTAAACATGAGCCTTTTATTTTGGGATCAATATTCTAAACGAACACCTTGAAAGCAATGTTTCTGTCACTGTAGCAGGMAAGCTACATTCTGTCTTAGGTAGCATAACAGACTCTGAGTTTAGAAAGCTCAGGGAAATGTATTACAGTGACCCACCTTTCCTTTTAGCTGTTGCCACTAGGGCACTGTAAAGCATCCACAGTRGGGAGGAGGAATCTGGTGCTTACTTTGAAAATTCTCAGACAGAAGACGCTCTGGTTTGTGTACGTCTAGAAAACCACATAATTCCCTGAAGTGTTTTCTGTCTCAAAMAGAAACATTATTTCTTCCTGAGGAGTGGCCTGGTTTTCAGCATGGAAAAGGGAAAAAAAAAAACCAACAGGTTGGAAAGCACTCTGAGACAAAAAATAATGACACACAAAAGTTGTTGATCAGCATTTYCCTGTTTTGGAGGATGGTCCTTGCTCCTTGAAAGGCAGGAGGACCTTGCCAAGCAGTTACATTCTGCTACTAGAGCCAAATTGTCCTTCCCTCAGTACCCTGAAGGACCTAGATGCAGATCTAAAATATTTAACTCTATTGCCTGTGTATGTAATATTAATTTGGAACATCAGCCCAGTAGGTGAGGGCGGTAGTTTGGAAGCACAGGGCACAGAGGTCATTCCTGGCGACTCCACCAGCCTCATTCCTTTTATTTTTCCATAACTTTCTAGACATTCTATGCCATCTACATGATAATGTAATGATTTTTTGCAAATGTGGTAGGAACCTGAAAGGAGGTTGTAGGCAGGTGGGGGCTGACCTCTTCTCCRAGGTAACAAGGGGAAGGACAAGAGGAAATGCCCTCACATTGTGCCAAAAGAGRTTTAGATTGGATACTAGGGAAAARTTTATTCACTGAAAGGGTGGTCAGGCATTGCTGCCAGGGGAATGGTGGAATCACTTGTCCTTAGAAGTGCTCAAAAGTAATGGAGATGTGATGCTACAGACCTGGTTTAGTGCTGGACCTGGCTTAGTGCTGGACCTGGCAGTGTTAGGTTAAAGACTGGACCCAATGATCTTAGAGGTCTTTTCCAACCTAAATGATTCTATGATTCTAGGAAATGCCTGGCTGCAAATTGTCCTTTAACCACTCAACTGAAAAAAGTATTTCACAAAGCACTTTTTTTTATTTTTCCTTTTTTTTGAAGACCTTTAGAAATATGCAAGAAAACCTGAGGTTTGGCCCTTAATATCTTGCAGATGTTGTCATTATACTTACTAAACCACATGGTTATTGTTGGAGCTCATGCTGGTGTTGCAGGAGCTGCTAGACCACTTCAGTAAAGCAGGTGGAGAGAAGCTGGAATTAAACTGTTTTTGCCCACTGGCCTGCAGGCATAGCTACATACCTCAGTGCACTTAGGGGACTAACAATAATAGCCTGCCAAGTACACTTTTAATTCCTGGTGACTGAGCAGATAACCCAGGGGCCTTGCACTGATGTTTTCCTGCCATTCCACTTCATATTTTAGGTGATCTGTTTTTCTSTGAAAGCTCTATGTTGTTTGCATCRGTATTTTTTAAAGCCCTGGTTACAGACCAGTGGTGAGAAGCAACTTAGTCCTCAAACTGTTCACAGCTGGAATTTTTTGTTATAAGAGGAAGAGTAGGGAGAGAGCAGAAGACAAGGGAACTTTAGGAGTTCCCTGCTTCGAACTGACTTGCAAAGATCAGGTTTGGAGTCAAAATTAAATTCAAATAGTCTCTTTTGCTTTCTTGCACATCAATAGTCTATTATTAACACTCTATATCTCTGGCTCAATATTAGTTTAATTAGTCTAATCTTAATAGGACAGCTCTAAGTATTAATCTACATTGTCCAGGGACCACCTAAATTAGGTTGATTGGTAACTGCTTGTAAA
The DNA here is from genome assembly GCA_014549065.1 of Cardinalis cardinalis. Lineage (NCBI taxonomy): Eukaryota > Metazoa > Chordata > Aves > Passeriformes > Cardinalidae > Cardinalis > Cardinalis cardinalis. The sequence continues at coordinate 3,121,599 of JACDOX010000062.1, forward strand.
TTGCAAATATGCATTGATCTTTTCTGCCCACCCTTGCTTTCAGGTGGAGTTCATGTTCAGGAAAACTTCTTTACCATAAAGCAAATCCATATCTTGGAACTGCTGCAGTCAATACATTGACAGCACGTGGTATGTGCAAACAGATGAGGATAACAAACAATTCAGAYTTGTTTTCAGGAAAAAATACCAACTCTCCTGGTTGATAGACCACCATTACTGTGCTACTCACTTCTCAGGGCCCAGCTCATTTTCTTACAGGTTCACCTCCCTGTTACCATTAGAATTGATAAGAATTTTAACTCTGATAGAAGCATAACATGTAAAAGCATTCCTGCTTCCAAATCCATCAATGACAGCGTTTAGACTTCTCTGAACAGGAGTGCAAGGCACTAGAATAAGCCCTATCCCATAAAAATGTTCAGATCATGGACATTTTGAAATGTGCATGAAATGGACAGTTCAATGTCCACCCTGCATAGCCCTGTTGGAAGCACTCACCCCTGAGCTGAGGCTCCTTGTTATGACAGAGCTTGCTAAGATGTGACAGCAGCAGAAGAGGGGACATTATTAGGGAGAAAACTCATCAGGCCACCAGAGAAACAGGATGTCCTGARTGCTGCTGGGCTCTTTGTGAGAGTCAGGGTTCAGCAAATGGCAATATCCCGGGGTCCTGAGGCTGGAGGGATGAGCTCTGGGCTGGCTCCCACAAGGAAAGGGAATTCCAGCTGGCTGGGAAATTGTTGGCATGAGCACAGGGGTGKGGAAGGGAGGCTGTGAGCTTCTTCCCTAGGACATAGTTCCCATTTCCTATTGAGCTGTGGTACAGCCCCAAGCACTTTGAGCACTATTAGCWCCTTTGTGCTGCCAGAAACAACACCAGGGGCAGTTCATCAACAGTGTGGAAGGGGAAATCCTGCATATAATAATAATAATGCAGCACCAAGACATATAAGCAATATTTTCAATACTGAAATAATTSAAATATTTCCATCTCTTATTTATTYTTTTCTAGATAACTATTCCTGCTTTGCCATTCTTACTGCATATGGAAAATTAGATATTATGTGTTCTTGAATTATCATGGTTGATTTAATAACTTGGAGACATAATGTCAATGAAATTAGGTGAAAATCCCAAAACCCATCAGAATTGCWCATCTAGAAGCACATGGAGTTCAGAGTCAATATTTCTGCTGGAATGAAGATGTAGAGCACATTGCTGTTTTCATTTGGTCATACTGACTTTCCAAATTGCTGACAGGCAGTGGTATGAAAAGCATTCCTACTACTCTTTGTGCRAATCAAAAGGTCTTTTTTCTCTCAATTTATTTCTCAATTTTTTTTYCCAAATTCATACTTCCAAGAAGTAATGAAATCAATTTTGTACACCCCAAAGCTGGTTTTGATGCTTTATTGTAAGGGATCAATCAGCATTTAATCTCCAACTGTAGAATGTCCRCATCTTGGATTCTTAGAGGTTTCAGGCAGTTTGAACTTATTGAACTTATGCTCCAGAAAACTTAAAAAAGCAGATAGAATATAAAGAGGCAGATTAAAACATTTAAAAAAAAGGAAAAGAGACCTTAGAAATCTATGACCTGTTTGTGCCCTGAAAGCAAGCAGGGGCCACACAGCTCTCCTTCCAAGGAAGAAGTCAGGCAGGCTTTAGAGAGCTGAATGCAACAGGAAATGTTAGTGAGATTCACTGAAGTATTAGAAGTGTTTTGGCACAATATCCAGGATATATGTATCGACCTGTGTAACACTGCAAAAAACTTCTGCAGCTCCCACCACCCTCAGAAATACCTGAGAACTTTTTTATTTTCCCCCTAAATTCTTTAAGATATGTTCATTTAGGTATTTTGTATCAGGCATTCCTACCATCAGGGAGGCTGTAAATAGATTTCTGAAAAGTGTAGCACTTTTTAATGTACATTTTCTCAATTCCTGGCAAAAAATAAATTGATTGAAAAGGCACTCAGTAAAGCATTACAGACTTCCATATCCAGAATTTAACAAAATGCTTAGAAACAAAAAGAAAATACCTCAGATAATAGKAGGCTAGTAAGAACGAAAATGAGGGAAGGAGTTCAGTAATGGAGCACTGCTTTTTCTTTTTTTTTTTTTTCTAATTAATCAAAAGTTTCCATGTAAAAAAGGTTTCATATGAGACTTTCATGACAATAGTGATTTTATCCTTGCTGGGATAACCCAGACTGCTATTCACTGTAGTCATAGGCTGCAGGAATACCCATGCACCCTTCTGTTTATGTATTTATTTCTCATGCATATTCCAATTTAGAGACTGAGAAAAACCCGTAAGAATTAAAGTAYAAATCCTGTCAGAAAAGAAGCTTTGTGAGAGATGCAGAAAACTTAACAAAAATGAAAAAATCTGCTTACTAGTTTTAAAACCAGATGTGATAGGCCCCTATGAAATCATTTCCTCCTGCTATCACGCTGATTAGCTGCACAGACTGTGCTCCTGGTCTCTTGAACAGATGGTCTCTGCTTCTCTTGCAAACTCCAGAGTTACTGGATGACAGAGGCATTTAAATTTGAAGTCCCTTAAAAAAAAATGTTAGATTGACTTCTTGGTGAAGATTCACATTTTTTTACTACAGGGTAATATTTCCCCAAAGCTTAAATCCCTACCACTTTACTTCTGGAACCACTCACAGGTTTAGCCTCCAGCTTTTGCTGTGTTGTGTTGGTCTGGCTCCCAGCTCCAAGGGCTTTATTTGTCCAGGGCCTGCTACACTCCACCCAGCAGCCTGTGTGATTGAAGGAAGGCAGCATTAAGCAATCTTTGCTTACAACAGCATCTTCCAGAAGAACTCAGAGACTTTCAAACCCTCTGTGTTTGTTTTCTTGGGTAAGAAAACAAGTACTGTTCCAAGGGCTGTCTTGAGGACTTCTAGGTAAATAGGAGTAGCTGCATGAAGCAGCTTTATGACTATGGCCAGTCTTAGTCTGACACAATGCAGCAATCAAGCACAGAATCCACAGCTCTTTCCCATCTGTCTTTATGTAGCACGCAGCTTTGTTTGGCAGAGTGGATTGTGCATATATATATATATATATGTACACGCACACACACAAAAGTATGTTTAAATGCTTCCAGTTAATATAAGACAGAACTGTGACTGCTATGATGCTGCAAATTGCACTGAACATTTTATGAACTCAGAATTTATGTTACTGTTTAGTTTTGTTTTGCTTTTCTGTCATGAGTTTTCTTAGGAAGACCTCRAGCTGACAATACATCAACCGAGTTCTAAGTTAACAACTTTACTGCCTTATTTTATATTTCTAAAAATTATGTTGGAGAATTTAGTACCTGTGAAATTCTCATAGCTTTAGGGCTAAATTCAATACAAGGATCTACAGAGGCACAACTAGCACACACCATGACAGATGGATAAAGAAGCTGCAACTGCATTTGYTTGGAAGGAGCTGCGTGAGTCACACCTGAGTACAAAAACTGAATTTCTGGTAAACATGCAGACAGGCACAGCCCCTGGACTGCAGGGCTTGTTATGAGCACTCTTGCAGCTGCTCCACATGGGGAGGGATGCTTGGTCCCTTCCTCACAGACACAATTCAGAGGAGCAGCTCTCTGGGCACAGGGACCTCAGCTGTCACAAGAAGCTCTAACTAGTGTCTGTCCCCAAATGACTGCACAACCACTGCAGCCTAACCCCAGAGCTCCCTCACCCACCACCTTCCCCTCAGCTGGCAGCATCTCTGCTTCTTCTGCCCATGTTTGTGGGTGACAAAAATAAGTGGCAGATTGGACAGGCACATCATCTGCATGCCTGAGCTCACCCAGCCTTCACAGATCTGACATAATGAAACATTAATTCATACACTATCATTTTTTCTGCAGTTGACATTAGATTGATCCCGAGTGTCTGTTCACATCTGCTTGAAGGATTTGTATTTTACACTTCTTGCTGAGCACATAATGAAATGTAAATTCCCTTACTCACCATGTACAAAAATGGCTTACAAAAAGGATTTTCTCTTTCTCTGTCATATAATTCAACAAAGCCAGGTCTCTGCTTGCTCTTTCAGCTGATTTAGCACCCTCTCACTCAGCAGAGAAGACCAGGGAATTTACCTTTCTTACATAATTTTTATTACCTTCTGAACCAGCCTCTTAGCATCTTCCCTGGGTTTAATTTTTGACTGAGATAAGCCATTTGAGACAGATCTGAAGACAAATTCCTATTGACCCAGAGCCCAGGGAGCCCTTAAGGAACATCTTGATCTTCATGATCTTCACTCTGCTGTCCTGCAAGTGCTTCTGTCAGAAAGGGTGCTTAGGCAGAGATTGCAGGGTTGTAAGTTGTTCCACATATTCTTTCCCAGAAAGAAATAATATSGCTCTATTGCATTTCTTTTCCACTTTGTTACCAATTTACAACTTTTTCCTATAAATCTGTGAAATTTTTATTAAGTTAATGGGCATGCCTGTTCTGCAGCAGAGGATCTGTGTGGCTTATAATCTGTGAGAAATTATATGAACTATTCAGAGGCTAAATTTTTTTAAAATTTATTTCGAGAAGCTCAGGGAATRGATGTGCATGTTTATTTTATCTGCAATGGCTCTCGTGTGCTCTTTGGCATCAGTGCTGCTCTCTGTTCCTCTCTACAGGGAAAGAATTGCAGTTGTAGAGAGGTGACCTTAGGAATTGCCCTTAATTAACACTTCCACATGTAAATTAGCACCTCTATCACAGGCAGCAGARAAGCTGCTGCTCCATGAGAAATGGGGGCACTCAAGTTACCAACAGCTCTGTCCAAATGTGAGCAGCTCCTTCCTACATCTTCTGCCAGGCCAAGCACGTGGACATGCACAGATCCACCTCTGAGAGAAAGGAAAATATTCCTGAGGATGTTAAAGGCAAAGTAAGTTATATTGCCAGAACATGCCATCTTCAACAAAAATCACATTTTCTAGTCCTCTCAAAATACAAAGATCTTTCCAACTGTGTGCATATTATGGTTTGGAAGCTCTCCTAGAATGTCTAAATACAGAGAAATTAAAATTTTTTTATAACTTTGGGGCACAGAATTTTTTATTTTCTTTCAAGTATTCCTTAATTTTTTCAGTCATCTATGTGGTTATCTCTTAATATTACAAAATTTAGRAAATGTATGGAGGTGCTCTACAATTTTTTTAATGTTTTTCTGGCACATAAATCAGATGCTAGAGGGACCAGCTATTTTTGAAATTATCTCAAGGCTGTAAGAAAATTAATAGTTATTTTTGAATATAGCTGTTCCTTCAGCTTGATCACACTATGTGGATTTATAACCTCCTTGATTCTAAACATTTGAACATAAGCATTTTCAATACTGTCWGGAGAAGGGCCATGGATCTGCCTGCTATGGGATTGATGAAATTATCTTTCTGATAAACAGCAGGCAGTTGGACTGCCAATAGTCACAAAGAGTACTCAGGGAACAAAATAATCTGGCTGTAGGAGAAAATTTCTTTATTTTGTAATAATAAATGAGAAAATATTGATATGGAATATCAACACTTCTGGCAGGAAAGCCTTATACATAATGAAAAAAAAGTTCTCTGGTATGTAATTTACACTACATAAGAAAAATTAAGAAACAAATCTTCACTGCTTCAAATACATTTYTTCTTTTCCTAGTGTCACTGTTGTATGGCAAGAGGACTGGCAGAGCTTCTGAAAATGGAGTAACCAGCTGGTACCTGGAATTAGGGTCCTTCTCTCTCTGTTAGGGAACCACTGGAGTGCCTTCACATGTTTTCTTCTGGRCAATTCACTGTCCTCTACCTTTTGTTGCTCTGGGGTCTTGTCTTTTAGGCTTTGCTGCTTTGGGGGGTTTGACCCGAGGTCGGCGACTGAGACGCGAGTGCCCGACCCTAAGGGCTGAGAATGGAACAGGGCAGCCTTTACTSCAGAGAGTCTGCGGGACCTGGGTGGTTGTGGGGACAGCCTGAAGGAGAAGCAGGAGCCCTGTGCTGCAGAGCATCCTTCTCCCTGTGGGGAGAGACACTCCTGGGAGAGGAGTTTGCGTCTGCTCCCCTGTGGTGCCTCCCAGGGCTCTGTGTGTTCCAGAGGGCTCCGGGGCTGAATGTTTGCTCAATCAATTCTTGTGAAATTTTAAACTCTGGCTGCAAGAAGGCTTTTTAGTTAATGTATATTTACACCAGGGAATAATGCCTCTTTTCTCATGGAAACAGTCTTGCTGTATGAGAGGAAATGGCGCCTATCAATTTAACCTTCCTAACCTGTAAATCTTATCACAAATGGGCAAAAAGTTTCCATCATGCCCCTTTTCAAGTCCTTCAAAGGAGAAARAGATTTGTAGTTAACATATATACAATCATGAGCCCTGTGAGTTTGGCATTTCCTGGTGTTGGGCCAGGGGCAGAACCACAAATGTACATGTAGCAACTCTTACGGAAATCTCCTTCATCCTCTGAGAGCCAGAAATGTTTCCATTTAGGAAAAACAGACCATCAAGTGGTGTGGTGGCACTTACCACCACAAACAGAGATCTTTGATGAAATCACATGCATGGGTCTGTTCTGACTGTGCAGGATATAATTTGCCTGCTCCACAAATGGCAACAAAAGAAATCAGTGCCTCATGGTCCTTGTGGCCTGGTGTGTATCACATTGTTTATTTAAATATATCACATTGTTTATTTAAACAGATCAATGAATCTGGGGATCTATTGCACAGCTTAAGCCATGCTGGAAATTGAAAATGGAAGATAAATAATTCAGCAGTTGAATAGTAAAAATGCAAATTTTTGCTCTTTTTTTGCCCGCTTGAGGGATGTGGTTATGCATAAACATTTCCACTGGGACCTGTGACTGCAGCTGGATGCAGTTTGCCCTGGCAGCACAAGGCCCCATCCAGAMCTAATCTGTTCAACAGCTCAGTCTGAAGCCCCTATCAGTACAACTCATCTAAAAAGATATTTCTCATGCACACTGCTTTTAAAGAAATTATTTAAATTACTATCACTGTTCTGTTTTCCACAGAGCCTGTCAGAAGTCCTGCTTGGCCTCCAGTTACAGTCTGGAAATTCAGGGTCTCATGGCACAAGAAAAATCTGCAAAATCTTGTAGAATTCCCTGCATTCAGTGTTGTGAGTACTTCTGTGTGGTTGAATCCTACAGGGGTTTTTTGAAACTCATCCTCATAACAACTTCAGCTTCCAGGGTGTAGCTGAGGTACAGCACTCCAAATGCGTAAGAGTCTTAAACTAATTTTGCCCATCTTAAAAGACATGTAAAAGTTATTAGTTAGAGACTAAATTTTAGGCAGAACAGGTTCTAATGAAGCTCGATTAAAGCAGAAACATAATTTACCAACACAAGTTGGTTTTGGTGAACAAATATTTAAAAAAAAAAATCAAAGAAATCACAGCACGTTTTCAGTAACAATGAAAATGTAGCCTGTTTGTCTGTGAACAATTCATAAAGTCTTGATGATGTACTGTCACTGTTGAGTCAGGAATAGATCACAATGTACAGTGGCCAAAGTTCTATAATTAAGCATGGGAAACACACCACTGGATTTCAATTTCAGTGGAAATTTACCCATCTGAGAAGAACAAGATCATCATTCCTTTTTAAAGTGCCCTTTCTACTTGTTTCTTTAAGGTGTAGGGTTTTTTTCTGTATCAGTAACTAGGCTGAATGGACCAAACAAAAAAAGACACCTGAATACTAGACTAAATTTTTGATGGGTAATTTCAGAAAGGCTTAGGATGCAATGGCTCTTACCAGACCTTTGGGGACTGCCTTATGCTAGGAGTGCAGTTGATGGAACTTTTCTACTTTTGCTTTTATTTTGTGAAAACAACAGGGCACTGTGGGGCACTCAGACAAAAGCGTGTTATTCAAATTAGAGCAAACTACCAGGCAGTTTTCTAATGCTACCTTGAAGTGCTTCCTAAACCTCCATGAAGCTTTGTTGGCAAGCAGTCTCTTCAAATAAACACCAAACATCCAATAAATATCAAAACCAGTGAAAGCAAGGCAGTCACAGCTTATGCCCAGTAAAGAAYTGAATGAGTAGGGAAAATTAACTGAGGCTCAGCACACTGGTCCTGAGCTGCTGTCCCACTCCACAGGGAGAACCTGGGAAAGGCTCCTCAGGGCTCCTGCTCACCTGGCTTCTGGACTGTACTGGAGGAACTCGGTGTGCTCAGCTTTCTCCTTTGTCAATTGAGCTTGTTCCACCAAGATGCTGATTAGCGAATCTCAAAACASGAATAAACTGCCTCCCTTCCAAATGGCAATCTGCCATGAGAGGTGTCTGCTGAAAGGGTGTGAGAGTAGGGGATGCATCCTGGAACCACAATACATCAGAACTACAGAAGACTGAGAAGAAAAGTGTAAATCAATTACTTTACTACAATAAACCAGAGCTGCAGCAGAGCTGGGAGTTTGTCAAATAAGGCACACCACAAAGTTCCAGTTTTGCCCCTGCTTTTCAGTGCACTGTTTTAGTTACACTGTTTAGTTTAGAGTAAAAGCTTAGMTGGAAGTGACAGCACAGCCAGAGCCATAAGAGCAAGCCAGCCCTGAGCCCTGCTGAGCCAGCAGGAGATCAAACCCCCTGAGGGGCCAGAATGGCTCAGGGTGCTGTCTGGAGCAAACACCCCACTGGGACTYGGAGCTTCAGCTGCTCTGATGGATGTCTCAGCAAGCTGGCTGCTACCAGCCTTGTCAAACACGTTTCTGCACCAACACACAAGAGCAAAAATAGCTCTCTCACTTCTTGTTAGATGTCCATGGCCAGAATACCCCTGTGCAGATTAATAAGTCATTACTAATTTAGAGGAGCACAGCTCACAGAGTGCTTACACTCATCCTGCYGCGCAGGGGTGGCCGGGCAGCAGGACACGTGCAGGCACCACCTGCAGGCTGGCTCACAGGCTGGCAGAGGAGCACGGGGGGTCTGCAGGCACCACTGCCCTCGTGCTGACTCTGCACGTCCAGCTGTACTTAGAGGCACTTGGAAATGCATAATGCTATGTTGGTAAGTAAAGCCCCTACTTAGGCTGACTTAAAGCAGCTTTTAATCTTTGCTAATGAAAATCTGCTGTTATGATCCTAAGTCTTTTTCCAAATACTTCTGTAGCTTTGGGTGCAATCCAAGACCCACTGACTTAAAAGAAAAAATCTGACTGTAGAGGGCCATTTCTGCTGACAATCCTGTACCAGCTGCAGAGGCTGCCCAACAGGGCAAGAGTCCAAAATTCAGCAGGGGCTCCCCTGACCAACCTAATGCTCCCAGTGTGCTTGCACAGGCCTCTGTGTGACCAGCCTAAGGCTCTCACTGTGCTTGCATGGACCCTGAGCAGGGCAGAGCTGGCACTCTGCTCCAAGCTGTGCCAGGGGATGAGGAGCCCACAGCTTTTCTTGAAGCACTGCTGTCACAGCTCAAGTGCTCCCCAGGTAGTTTTTTCTCTCCTAAAGGAACTTGAGGTTTTGCACAACCACAGCCTCAGTCCAGTTTCTACAGTAATATAAGCTGCCTCCTGAGAGCAGAGGAAAGATTGATCAAATTTGTGGTGGTTTTACTCTTTTGCGTAGCCAGAGCAGATGAGCCTCCAAGCAAAATAATCTGCAGCCTGGAGGGACCACTGGACTTGGCACTTGAGCTTCCCTTCACAAGCATCTCTTTTGCCAGCATGTCTGAGCTGGAAAGAGCAAACCTGGACATGACAGCTGAGGAGAATGAGAGCAGGTTAGGAAGCACTAATGGCTGTTGTTCTCTTCCAGACTCCCCCGCAGCTGAGAGAAGTGAGTAATGAGCTCTGACTGGAGCAACAGGAATGCATTTGTGGCTTTCCCTGTTCAGCAGCCCCAGGGGTGCCTCACCTGGAGCAGAGTGAGGCCTGGGCTGGCTCTGCTGCTGCTCAGGTCATTTCCCTCACACTGGGAAGATGTCKGGGCAGTTTGTTAAGGAAGTTCACAAGTGGCAGCAGCTCTGCAGAGCGGGCTGAGAAGGGCCAGCACACACTGTCAGTGCAGGGACAGGGTGACATGAGGGGAGTGACTCCAGAGCTGCCCAGGCTGGGGCTGTTTGATGTGAACATYGACAAGTTCCTGAGGTAAACACTAAAGTGCCATTGAAACTGTACATCACAGTAAGAGAGACAGTGACAGAGAGGAAACCTGACTTAAACTCTTCAGGAGGAGCCCAGGTGTGCAGGGGGACAGGGCCCCTGCTCMGGCAGCAGCTCCTGCTCCAGCCTCTGTGCTCAGGCCCGAGGTGAGGATCCAGCAGGCCAAAATAAGGCATTTAATGAGCTCCAGGGGGCTTTGTGCCTCCTGCCGGCTCCTCATTAGCGAAGGACTGCTCTAGAAAAGGCAAACCCCATCAGCCTGTGCAGGCGGAGAGTGCTGCTGGGGCTGGYGCTGATTTACAAAGCTCAGCTGTTCTGCGTTAAGCAATCACATATGGGAACTTGTTGGGAGCTTCCTTCAAGTAAGCCCTAAAGTAAGTTACATCTTTATGGGAAAATGTTTAAAAATAAAACCATATGAAGAAGGATGCAGGAGTACAGGCTGGAAGGGGAAAGACTGCTCTGGTTTTATTTTGCTGTAGCTCACTGTCTGCATCTGGTAAACGAGAAGAGGATGTAGCAACAACTAAAAGTGAAGTTACTATTTCAGGGGTGAAGAAAATGGAGATTATTCCAAACTTACCTTCAAATATTTTTATTCATTTTAGGGTTTTTTTCTACTCCTTATGGGCAACAAAACTATAGGTTTTTTGCCTTTATTTCTGTTTCTCCAGTTGTGAGAAATTATTASAGTAGGGACAGGCAGTGGAAATTGCATAAGCTGGAGTTATCATCACTCTCCTGGGACCATGAGTGTTTCAGTATCTGGTTTTCATCTCTGCTAGATCAGAGCAGATCCTTTATGTGGGATGGTGATTCCAGCAAGGTCATGGCTTTGAAGGAAATGTTTCTGTGCAAATGTAAAATTTTTTGACTGCTAGAAAAATATGGCATAGAAATGTGACTCGAGCACAGCTACACTGCCAGCAGGAGAGAATCTGTGATGCAGRGTCGAGTCCATCATTTGTGAGCCGTATGGGAAGGACATAAATTCATACAGTTTGCTCTTACCCTGGTTCTAAGGGAGCAGGGAGTGATTTTTGCTGAGTCTTTAGTTAGGAAATGCAGTTACAGTTTGTAAGGGAGCTGACAGAGGCTTCTCAGGAATGATGGCCTCGTGGTTCATGGAAAATTATTTAATGGTGGCAGACAAGTTGGAAAAGAAATGGCTTCTCCTGGGGAGGCCCAGAGCTTCCCTTAGTATAGGCTGATTTCCCATCTTTGAGACCTCTAGGAAAARGTCCATGAATATCAGCTCACAGTGTGAAAAATTATTATTACCTACTTATAGCTGCTGTTCTTTTCCACTGTGTTTTGCCACAATATTTGGAGTATTTTCACAATCAACAAGGGTAAAGGAAAACATTTTGAGAAGTTGGCAGAAACATGCTAACAGTTTAGCAGGAAGCTGAACACAATTTCCATGGAAGTGTATAAACTGAGATCTTTTTATAAGTAGGAGGAAATGAAGCTTATGTTTTGTGGGTTTTAAAAAGAAGTTACTGTATCTACCACATATTGCATTAAAATAAAAAGTCAAGGAAGCTGAAGTTACTCACATATGCCCGAACTGGCACACTCAATTTCATCTACAAATACCTGGAACTGATACATTCATTGATAGGTAAATGGCATAATTCCTTTTAGGTTTGTGTGGCTCAGTGGTCCCATTTTTAAATTCTAATTTTAATGAAGGTTCAGCCTTCAGAGATCTGCARATCTGCTGAGAGGGGAAGCAGGGGCTGGGAGGCTGGGATAACAGATGAACACAAGTGCTTCAGCTGCTTGGCTGGGCTGCTCCTGGGTTCCACAGCATTCTCAGCATGAATGAATCCTGAAGAATGCAGATTTCTCCACATGTTTGGAAAATAAGGCACAGCAACAAAAAATCTTTGGACTTTCATTAAAGAATCAGTTCAGTGACTTTGATGTAACTGTTCTGTTTTACACATTGGAATAAAGACAAATTTTAAACAGCAGAGCTTTCCAAATACAAATATGAAGCTCTTGAAAACAGTCCTCTCAGTCCTCTAATGAGTTAAATTCCTAATTATTCTTGCAAGTGTTTTCTAAAGGATTTTGTGAAAGGTGAAAAGAATTGCTGACACTACGCTCAGAAATTGAGAGGTACAAAATAGGTTTAGATAAGCTGATGCTTTGTCAATTTTTTGGGTACTCATTTAAAAAATATATTCMTTTTCCTACAAAAAATAGCTCATCTAGATTTATGCATATAAACACTGAAAGGTGATAATTTCCCCCCTGTGTGATAAACACTTTGTATAAGAAATGCTTATTATTCTTAAACAGAAAACAAGAAATATTTTATGTTTGAGAAATGGACTGAGCATTTGGGTGCCAAATGACTCRCACCAAAATCCTTTCAGCTGCAAAAGTTTTATTCACTTTTATACCTGCAAGAGCCTGAAGAGAGAGGCAAGGTTTGAGGTTTGTGGGTTGACTGAGAAGTGAGACAGTTGTAAACAGAGACACCAAAAGTAGTCTCTTTTTACTGAAAATGCAGCTTCCTCTGTGCAGTGTCTGTGTGCATCTCCCRGATGTTGTCTGAGGACACGAGTCCTGTCCCTGCATGACCTCTCAAGGGTTCTGCTGGCCTGACCAGGGACCTCCAGACAAAGATGTGCATTCAAGCGCTGGACCTTGCCTTTGGCACAGGGAGTTACCACCATACCTCCATGGAAAAGCAGCTCTTCAGCACCATTCAGGCTTGGGAAGCCTTGCACTCCTCTCACTGTGCTGGGAGGACTGCCTGCTTCTCACTGAAACACACAGCAGGCAAAGGGAGGAAGGATTTCACACAGAATTATGATTTCACACACCTGATATTCTCCTCAACAAGTTTGTGGTTTATAGCTCTGATGAGCTGCTGGGGTAGATATTAAAATACAAGAGGAAAATCTTTTGAAATAAAGTCTCCTAAAACAGGCCCAGTAGAAAAGTCAACAACTCAGATCTAGCTCAAGGCATCTGCCCAAAGTATGGAACAAAAAAGGGTAGAGAAGGAGAAATTCTTGTTGAGGCAGAGAAAGAGACCTGTGAATTGCTTCTGTCCTTAGGAAAGCTTTTCTCTTCTCATGCCATGGCCTGTGTCCTGACTCCATGACATTTCTCACACTATACCTGAGGCAATGGGACACTCACCTCATCTGAGGCCTCTCAGTATTACTACTTACTAATAAGTATTACTTATTAATATTCAGTATTAATGAGTCTTAATTGCTTAATTGGACTTCAGTCCCAGTGCTGACATTCTCTTTCTGTGGGCCTGCATAAGCAATTTCAGTTGAGCTGAATCCAAGTTCAGCAAACTGATGGATATTATCTTCATTGGCATCACAGAGAGCTTTTTACCTTTTTATTTTCATGAAATACATGGCATAGAAATATTGTCATATTTATACTACAGTCATAAGAACTCTCCTGCTCTTTTACTTAATATCACATTGGTGAAGACCAATCCAAGACCATCCATTTCACTGACAGCTTTTTCAYTTGCACATGAGTCTGCCACCATTTTACTTCAGGATTCATATTCAATGTTTCTTATCCAAAGTCTGGTCTGCCAAGTTATTTCCCTTCTTAGGTGTTTGCCTCCAGTCTGCTGACCTGCACTTCTACATGTGTTTTTTCTACACCATAAAATGCACTGGACTCAGGAGCCAGTGCATCAGCTTTTACACAAACATSTCTGTTCCCTCCCAGCCCTTTTCTGTTTTGGCATTATCACAYAGTGTTGCTGCTCTGACACTTATGAAAGGTGAATCGTTATGACAGCACAGGTATCAAGCAGAAATATTAACCAGCCTGTTGCCTGCTCATGCATTCACTAATTATACATAACATGGGGATTTTTTCCTTCACTAATCCTTGTCCAGCATTTCTGGGAGAGTGGAGAGAAAATGCTGTACAGAGCAGTGGATTTCTTAAGGCTTAGGCTGGCATGCACTCAGTCATGGCACCTCAAAGGCTTCAGAGTTTGCCCATCTTTCGGAGATCCAGGGACAGAGGTGATGATAAATTTTGAAACTTTATACGTGATCTTTGTGCTTCAGAGCAGCCTGGAAAACATGTGTAGCATGCTGGGGTTATGGAGCACTGCTGGGCTGTGCTGGCAGCCAGTTTGAGCTGGTTACTCCTGACCAGTGCAGATCCAGGCACCAGCATTGGGAAAAAAATGGCTCAAATGCTTTGTTCAGGTACAGCCAAGGCAATGTGTTTAGACCTGATGAGATCTAGGGACTTAAAGACAGATTGGCTTAATCATGAGTTTAATGACTCRGAGTACCAAGGTGATGGGTAATCCATCTTTCAAAAAGAGTGGTCTGGGAGCAGATTGTAAATCTGCTGCAGGATAAAAATTTTGTTGTGAAGCAAGAAAGTAACTACCTTCAGGTGACACTGTGACATTGATGCCYGGGGCAAGGATGGAGTGCAGAACAACAAAAACTGCAACCAGGTGATTTCTATAGAGGTACATAGGTCCAAAAGATGCTTCTAATTTGTTATGAGGAAAGAAGATCTTTAAGAAGATAGTKTGGATCACAGAGATTACTGAGTCAGCAGATCAGCGGAAGAAGCTGCAGGCCTAAAGAAAGAACTATAGAAAGAGCACTGCTGTGTAGCACACAAAACCACATGCAGTTATTAAAATAAGGACAGAAATCTGTCTAAAGGGTATTCCTGTCACTGAGCAACAATAACAACCATCTTTTTGGAAGGTTTCTTCAGCATAAATATTACATCTAACTGGAGCAGGAATGGCCCAGAACAGTAAGATACAACAAAAATGTGTGAAAGAGGTGTGAGCCTGCCCTGTGGAGGAGAGTGGCTTAGGTAGTCCATGAGTGGTTAATGACAGAGACAGAGATGCTCCTACTCAAAGGAAACCCAGGGAAGCCTGGCACCTGTTTATCCACATGACAGAGTGTGTGTGAGTTGTGTGTGTGACGCTGGGGATGCCACAGGGGGCTGCAGTGCTGATGGTGCTCCTGGGAATCCCTGCCTGGCCTGGGTTCAGATGCCTGAGGGAGCAGAGCACATGTGCAGGCTTGCTGTGCTTTGGCCAAGTACAACAAGTTGATGCTCTGAAAGCAAATTCTGCTTGAGAGACAACTTTGTGGTTAAAATAAGGAATTAGGTTTAAAGGAAAAAATAACTATTAAACCTCCACAGGCTATATAAAGATGTGCTGAAGGACAAAGGGAAAGAAAATTGAGTCTTCTGGCATAATATTTTCTAGGCAGCATATCTAGGCTGCAGTTTGATGATAGTATTATAAYTGTGTCTCTGTAGCCATTTTGAGTACCTGGAAGCATAAACAGTAGCAGGAATAAATAATCCACTAACTGATTGGCAAATGCTGGTTTGGTTTTTTTCAATGGTTGGCAAGTAGATACAAGATTATTATTATTATTATTATTATTATTATTATTATTATTATTATTATTATTATTATTATTATTATTATTATTACTATTATTAATATTATTACTGTTATTATTTTTATGTGATCTTTTAATTTTGATTTAATTCTTGTGCTAAAAGAAATTCTTCCTACACAAGAGCAGTTTAAAAACCAGCAGACTATCTGTACTACTTACCCTTTATTKGGTTTAGTTTGGATTTACTCCCTGCACTAATAAGATTGCCAATCAGATATGTGTAACAGCACCTTCTAGGCTTAGTTAGCCCAGAACTGCAAACATTTCACGTTGAGACAAAAGCAGCCTGCTTTAGGTTAAGATTGCTACAAAATAGATTAAAAACCTGCTTTTCTGCCAAAGGTCTGTAATTCTTCTTTGTCACAACCCTTATCTCCTTTTCCACCTTGTCTTCTCTGTCTTTARGAGAGCACTTTTCTTTCCTAGGAAACTTTATTGGTTCTTCTGTTTCTTCCAGTTAATTGTTATCATGCTGGTTTTTAGTAGATTATGTATCTGTTAAAACTCTGGAGAGATACTTGGTCTTTCCTATTATGCTTTATGAACTATTTAAACATGCAAAATGAATTTGTTTGAAGTGAAATGTCCCTGAAATAGCTAAAAATGTATTCTTAATATTCTGTGAGATGTCTCCCAACCCTGTCCAGTTCTGAGACAGTTTAGACCAGTGCAGAGCTRTATGAATTAGTTATTTTTTTCATGTTTTATTATGTATAATCTTAGGCTGTATAATCTTAGGCTACTCTGAGCTGCCACTGAAGTAGGCTGACAATAAGATTGGAATGAYTGAAGAGATCAAATTCCATCCAGACAGACCTTGACAGGCTTGAGGGAAGGGCAAACCTCATGAAGTTCAGTAAGGGGGATTGTCTTTAAACTGAAGGAGGGTGGATTTAGATTCAGTATTGGGAAGAAATTCTTCCCTGTGAGGGTGCTGAGGCCCTGGCCCAGGCTGCCCAGAGAAGCTGTGGATGCTCCATCCCTGGAACTGCTCAAGGCCAGGCTGGATGGGGCTCTGAGCAGCCTGGGATAGTGGAAGGTGTCCCTGCCCTTGGCACAGGGTTGGAACAAGAGGATCCTTAAGGTGCCTTCCAACAGAGACCATTCCAGAATTCTATGATTTCCAGACAAACTGGAGCCAGGCTGTGGGTATTGTCTGAATTAAACCAGCTTAAAAAGTTAACAGCCAGTTAAAACTCWGTGAAGTCAGGCTTTAGGATGTCATAAGAAGACACAACTATTGAGATACCCATTCTAGCAAATGAAATAAATCAATAAAAATAAACAGTCTCCCAATCACTATGATATCTGCTCAGTGATTTTTTTCTTCTCTCCTGGGGAAATTGCTCAGTGAGCACATTTGGCTCTAGAGAGAAAAGCGAGACCTAAGGAGGGAGGATGTTAATAGGGACAGGTGAGGTGGACTTGGTTTTTATGAAGTAGTGGTGAATTACTGGCAACTACAGGATTGTTATTGTTTCAAAGTATTAAAAAGCATCTGGAAAAAGTTAAAATGCAATAATAAAATAAGATAGCAGGTTTTTATAGCTTTGCTTAACAAAAAAAGGAAAAAATAATTTTGAAACATGCAGGAACAGCTAGGGAAGATGGAGCATCATATCTGGGAAATGAGAAAGAAGAAGTCAGGGTGAAAAACAAAACAAAAGGAAAGAAACAGGGATTTTATAGTCATTTGTGTTCAGCTTGTCTGCAATAACACCAGCAGAAAATCCCAGGAGCAATTTTTCCAGCAGATTAATACAAATCCTTATTTCAAACTGCTTCATTTTTCAGAGCCTTATGTTTTGTTAAAGTATCTTTTTTTTCTAGCTATATAGCAAATATTGCTTTCTCTAAAAGCCTACAGCATTAGCTGGAGTAATGGAAGCTGATTCCAAATAGTGCAGTCCTCCCTTTGCAATCCATGGTGCAAGAGAAGGAATGTGTCTGTAACACCACAAGGGAGTCAGTGCAGGTCTGGGGAGCACCAGGTGTGGAGGGAAAGAGCAGGAGAAAAGTTTGGGTTTGGGTGCCATGGTTATATCAGCACCAAATGACCATGGCAACATTTGCTATTGCCCTGAAATAGAAGTGTGCAGGAGTAGTTTTGAAGTTTGAGGTTCAGTAAAAGCTTAACCTGACTGGTTCAGGTTTCAGACAGAAATTTATTGAAGCCACATTTCACAACCCTGTCTGTGATCCACCCCTTAAAAAAGRAGCCTTTTTTACCAAAGGGCTTGAGTACAAAAAAATTGTAATTTGTCTGATTTTACTGCAATGTATTCCAAAGTTCACAGCATTTTTTAAAAGACTGTTGCTGTTTGCTTTGGGATTTCAGAACTTCCCACACAGAAAAAAAGATATTGAAAGGGCTAAACTAATGAAGAATTGAATTATTAAGCTAGAGCTATGTCATATTTCTTCCAAACCAAGAAGTGTTTATTGCCAAAGGTTGATGTCTAGAGCAAATCTAAACCTATGTTTAGTTAATCAACATAYCTGAACTGAATACCAGTGGCTCCACTGAATTATACAATCAGTTCTGAAAACATATTTCCTAGATTAAAACCCAGAATTTACTCCTTGCTCCTATAGTTACTTTCTTGCTGTGTCTGTGTCCACTTTGAWTGAGTTTTCATATTTGGAAGCCCACAAAGTGAACACAAGGACTGGATWTCTCACAAAATTGTGTTCACTATGACTATAATGTTACCATTAAGGCCCAAAATCCTAATATAAGGCCCCCCAAAAAGTAATATTAGCATTATAATGTATCAATATTACATAAAAATATTGTATTTATGGTTCCACAGTCCCCATTTTGATATAAGCTAAAACTCTCTTGGGCATGGTGGCTTTGATCTATGTCCATGCAGCTTAGCAATTGGATACAGACTTCTGACCAGTCAAAACACAACAGCCTTTATTTTAAGGGTAGAGAACAGACTCCAAGTGAGCTCCTTCCAGGGCAGCTAATGCTAAAGTCATAAAACTGTGTGAGCTTTGCAGCAGAACACACATAAAGGTAAGTCAGAGGGTGTTTTACTTTTACACAAGAAACAAATCATATCATATCACACACAATATATTTTTGAAAGTAGGTTAAATGCTTTATACATTCACAAAAAAAGGACAAAATGTCAAAATAGCATAACTGCAGTGTATGTGGTGATGATTTTTAACACATAAATGAGATCAGACAAGTAAGTATTTTGGCGAAAATCTSTGAAAGCTTCTAAGTTGGACCAGAAGGACGATTCTGTGCCAGTTTGAAATTGACATATATTTCTACACAGCTATTTCTTTGATGCATATAGAAAGCCATATTTGACACCTTATTTAAAAGATTCCACTCTGTATGAAGCAATTCTGTACTAAGTGGAAAATGGCTTAAAGTGCACACTTGACTTTTCTCTTGGAACAACGATTTCAGCAGATGGTTGAAATTTTGTCACATGTTCCTGTGATTTCCATAACCCAAAGGCAGCTGAGGAACCATACCACAGTTCAACATTCTTTGAAGACAATGTGAGCCATCCCCCAGATTTGGGATAACAGTCAAAATTTTATTTAAATGTGAACTATATTCATATTTCATTGATTTTAGATCCATCCATGACTTTTTTTTTCCAATAGCAGTCATAGAACTCAAACTATAGAGCAAATTTCCTTTCTTTTCCTTATATCTCACTTCTCCCAGTCAGGTATTGCCATGTAGTTTTGCCTTGCTGTCAATCGTTTCTGAGATGCTTTCAGACACAGTTTTAAAGTCCATTGATCTCCTCAGGAAAATGCTRAATTCAGGACAGCTGTTGTACAAGTGATGCAAACAGAACAGTAACACTTAAACTTGGATGCACCCAGTCTTGCAGGAAATGTTGGGGCTTCTAAGGTCATTAATTTTATATGTGGAAACCCATGGAATTGAAGACGCCCCTGTCTCCTGTGAAATTTTTAACTGTAAAATGCTTTATAGCAAAACAGCACTAATAAATTGTTTCCTATAAAACTTTGGGCCACAATTCTATTAACATAAATCCTGCGAGGTGCTGCAGTGTTGGTCACCAGTGTCTCTGCTGTGAGAGATTGTAATGGAAATCCTCCTTTTCCCACTATGCAGATGAGGAAAAGTCTTTCTTTAAGGCCATTGTGCAGCAGGATTCRGAATAGGCCAAGGCAGCATATGCTCCTTCAACTTTTCTAGGAATTTTCTGCTGTAAGAATCTCCTCTATTTACAAGAACACCATTTAATTCTTCTTTTTTCAAATGTGACATCAGTAAGAAGAAGTGAGCAAAAGAAATACTTCGAACCATCACTTTTCAGGAGGAAAAACATGAAAAGTACTAGGGCAAACAAAGTTTGAAAGACTTGTAGAAGTTTTTTTGTTTAGACATAATTGAATTTTTTAAAATTTCTTCTTTCTTATATTTGTACATGTTCCTGGATTTTACTTTCTCTCAACAAAAGAAAAACTATGAAAAATTAAAAGAATGACACAAACCCCATTCTTATGATAGGAAGGGTTTCCATTTCTATTTTAATGTTTTTGAAAGTGAGGAAAACAAATGAGCACAATACCTGGTCATAAAATATTGGCATTACTAGGAATGCTGCCCACTGATGGCAACACACTGCTCCAAAAAAGGTCTCGTGCACTTCCCAGAGAGGTGTTGTCCCCTGATTTCSCATGACAGCTGAACCTTGGCTGCTGCTGACTTTTTCTGCCTTCTTTAGCCTTGGTCACAACTTGACTTCCATACAAGATCCTGTGAGGGTACTATGGAGAACTTTCTTTCTCATAGTTGAAGAAATATCAAAGGAATGRCTGG
This sequence comes from Cardinalis cardinalis, assembly GCA_014549065.1. Lineage (NCBI taxonomy): Eukaryota > Metazoa > Chordata > Aves > Passeriformes > Cardinalidae > Cardinalis > Cardinalis cardinalis. Next base: position 3,142,031 of record JACDOX010000062.1, read on the forward strand.
ATTTATTCTGCTGAAGTGGTGAAACCTGCCTGAAAATGTCTTGGCACATATAGGAATAATTTATTTYGTTCCAGTTAACATGTGGAGCTATTTGCATTGCACTGCATATTCATTTAGCTGTCATCACTGGGGGGGGGTTTCCATTTTCCACTCTATGTTTGAGCAGTGATTTGGTAGAAAACTGTTCCTCCAAGAACGTAGGAAAAACTGATCTATAGTAGCCATAAAAACAGGCAAGGTGGAAAACGGTTTTACCTACAGGTATTGATATTTCATTGCACWCTTCAATCCCTGCTGAGCAATTGCTCATAAAAAGAAAAGGCTTTGGTTAAGCTGGCAAAGATTAGAAATGCCACATATTACACACCCCAGATGGCATTCCTGGCCTGGAATGTGGGTGCCCCATAAATGATAAATATGACACAGTAAATAGATGGCAGAAAAATCAGAGATGTGAAGATCCTACATCCTGAAATGGAAATAAAACTGGAATTTCATAGTAAGAGATGGCAATATGGCAACAGAAGGACTGAAATAATACTTTTTTTTCTGAAGGTTCAGAGAGTTTACTTATTTTATTTTAGATCTTACATTTTAGAGGTCCAGAAAATTGCGGGAAAAAAGTTTCTAGTTTTCATGTGGGTTTTGTCTTTTGGAATAGGTGTTCCAAATAACATGAAGTATTATTTGCTAAAGATGTATGTGGCCAGTAGAGCTCTGCAGGATATTTTCATTCCTCCCACAATGACATCACTTCTCTGCAAGCCTTCTATATAAACACCTTGCTGTTTGGAAAAAAACATTTATTTTYGTATTCTGTATTCTTTGCTTTACACTACTTGTGTGGCTGAAAATCCTCTCTGAACAAAGCAAATTACAAAGTGTCATTGGAATGGCCAAATTCCATGGAGAAGGGCCCCCAAATCACAGACTTAGAACAACCACAAAACGATGACTAAAAAATTGCAGAGAAGTACTCCCTTTTCTATTCTATTCTAGAATAAGCACTACTGTGCTAAGGAAAGGTGGGAAGCAGAGGAATGTAGAAGATTCATCCTGCCATCGAATAGTTCCAGCCTSAATGTTAAACCCTGTTCCACAAACMCATTGCTTTGTTAAAAAAGATTTTTCTTCTCTGCTTGACATTCAGAGTAGGATAAAGTTGAGAAGTTATTTTGTTAGGGCAAATAATTGGGAATAAACAGCTGGGGATGGGCAAGCTCAATTACCTGTGTTTGCTCACGTACAGTCCTCATAAAGAAAGGCAAGGGGAGCATTTGCAAACACTTACTGCCCTTTCTGCAGCCTAAAGACTTTCTCTTGGGGTGAGTTTGAGCTCTCTTAGAAAATTTTACCAGTCTAATRTTAGTGAGTACAGAGAGAGGTGTATGAGAACAAAAATATCTCCCAAAATTCTTTTRTAGAAAAAATATTAGGAAACTGCATGTATTACACTCCATTTAAGAAATATGTTAAAAAGCAACCATGAAAGTCAATGGTATGTTTGTTTTCTCAGGAAAATTCCAGTTTCAAATTCAGCTGTGTAGGTGGGACTGGCCTCTCTTTAGCTCTGTAGGTTTGGAAAATGCAAGCTATGCACTGTGAAGATTTGCCATTTTTATTTTGATATCATTTTGTCTTGCGATCTTAAGCCAGCATTGTTTCATGTTAGACACCTATGASAGTTTCCAGACATATCATAATTACTTTCAGGTAATTTAGGGATTATTTGTGCAAAATCAGCCCATTGGCCCAAGGCAGGAGGCGCTGACAGCCGTGCACTGAAGTGGAGACCCCAGCATCCTGCAAGTGTAGCAGGATGAATTCCACACATTCACCTCACCCAGCAAAAGGTGGGGATCCAAAAACTCYGAGGGGGGCTCTGCTTTCCTTGGCAATGCTGAGACTAATTTAACTTACATGATGGATGATTTTGATTATGAGAGAAAAGAAAAAGATCCAAAGAGTAGTCTTGAGTTTGATTCTGAGGGATCCAAACAAGAAATAAACCAATTTATATCTSTGCCTAATTGGAAAGACTATGCCACAGATCTAGATTAGCCTGAAATAGTGATGGAGCTTCATGTCTGTACCCATTTCAGAAGAAACTGTGCACTCATRGACTCCTGAGGCATGTGAGCTCTGACAGGGTAAAAACTGATTTATTCAAGAGCAGAGGGAAAGAAGCGAGTTAGAGAAAAGCTCTCCCTCACTGAGAGCAGCATAAGCCCAAAGAAAATAATACATATCAAAAGCCAGGGGATGATAGAGAATAACTTGGCAAGATCCAAGAGAGACTCTGATTTATTATACAGATAATGTTCTTTGGCAACTTAAAGCACAATGATGAAGAAATTTTCCAGGCTGGGACATAATTTTATACTAATTTTTCAATTTGTTTAATTTTGAGCTCAGCATAGGAACATCAGAAGGAGGACACKGTGGTACTACATTTTAGCCATGGGACACTACTAGAAGGAGCTCCATTTTCTGTATGCTTTGCATCTAAAAAAAATTTATTATTTTTTATGAGTTGTTATATGCTTACATGTTTCCCCTACCAAACTTTATTTTAATTATTTGTCTGTCTCAGTAAGCTTTTCTTAGCATATTTGCAAAACATGTGTGCAATGCATTATGCTCTGCCAATTTCTTCCAAAGCAGCTGATGAGAAAAAACAACTTAACCTAGAAATAATGGATTTTTCTTTTTACTACTATTTCAATGGTCCAGTCTTCATTCCAGTCTTATTGTGAAATATATAATCAGGAAGGTGTATTTTGACAGCTCTTCTGAAGCTGAGTAGAGAATAATTAAAGCAAATAGCAATTAACCTGTGGCAGGGAAGGCATCATAATGTAAGTGCTGCTTCAGGGAAATTTCTGTTGTAAAMTGAAAAGGATAGACAAGGAGAAAAATAGTATTTGAGGCAAGCTGCCAGTCAAATTATGTTCAGTATGGTTGATTGAATATTCCTTCATCTTCCTAGTCAGAGTCCTGATCTTGAGGAACATATTAGGAGCTTGCAAGGAGCTATAAATACAGAGAACATAAAATGAAATAAAGAGAACATTGAAATTTAGGATTAGAAAAATGAAACATACACATATATATATATATATATGTATATGCATATATACAGCCACTTACTGAAAATGAAAACAAGACTTATGTAACCAGGCTTAGTTCAGTTATTTACAAAATATGGGGTTTATGCTTTTTAGTGACTAAATTGCTGAATACACTGAGGCATGTCAGTAAAAGCTTTAAAATGGCCATACAGGGTAAAGCCAAAGTCCATAGTATGCTGTCTMAAGCAATGAGTAAAAGCAGATGTCTAAGACAGACCAAACATGAAATCAGAAACTATCTCAGTCAGAGAGAGTTTTTTTTTTCCTGTTCTTAATAATTCCTAACATTTGTCTTTATTTTTCTATTCTTTGAGCTGATGTTCTCATGGACTGCATATTACTCTGCAAGATGCAGTCTGCTGTAATTTATAACACATCATGTTCTATGTGAAATGATGGTTTATMATTTCCTCATCTATATCATCTCACATTTATTTTGTTGAATTKTATCTGCCATTTAAATGACCAGTTGCCCATCTCAAAGGGTTTTTTCTTTCTTTAGTGAAACTTCAACTTCTGCTCCTACTCTCAATTTTCAGCTCTTTTATCCTTCTCATTTGACAAGGGAGATTTTGAGAGCCTTTTGGAAAGCCAGATATTTTATATTAAGTGGATCTTCTTTATCACAGACTTTCTGTCTCCTTCAAAAAAACGAAGARTAAAGATTCATTTATGTTTTAGTTTATCTGTTTCAATTTTTCTTGTACTTTCAAATGATTTTTAAAGTATCAATATCAAATTTACTGTCTCATARTTCTGTGCCCTTCTCAGGACACACATTTATCATATTTTATGTTTCTTAGCCCTCAAGTATCAAGGTGGTTTTGATCTAGAGCTCATGAAAGAGAGCCAGTCAATTATTGCATCACAGATAAACTTGAGAGTGGCTGGAGATAGTCCTGGCAGATCTGCCTCTTGCCTAGACTGATTTTCCTGGTGTTTATGATGATTTGTTCCTAACTGTCCTTAGATATTCTTATCTACTTTATACTCCACAGAATGAGAACCAAACTGTGCTAAGTTAGACCCTCTCATACACTTCAGAGGCTYTCTACCCTCTGCTAATTTGACTGTAAATTTTGCTGCTAAGGTCAATGAATTTAAGTTGCAAAATTCCAGAATTAATTTTCCACCTCAACAGCCGAAGAATAGAAGCAACAGGAAAATCACTTTAGAGGAGCAGCAAAGTGCTGTTTCCATATGTCTTTCTGCTTGGTATGAAAAAAAAAACTGTCTGCACCCACAAGCACAGTATTGCAGAAAGTCGAGCATTGAAAAACCATACAACTTCTCCATATAAAAACATGAGCTCCTAAGGAATTCTGGAGTAGCTGGCAAGAAGAAGAGTCCCCATCTTTCATTCATCTGCCTTACTTGAGCAGTAGCAGAAGGTGCATAAGAGAGATCTGATCCAGCAGAATCTGTCACTGTGCTTCCTTTAATCAAGAAAACCCTTCTGTACATCTTAAACACAAGAGTTTTCCAAGAACTCAGAAACTATTCAGCATGCTGTGCTGACTGCATGAAGTATTATAAAGGGCTCTAGTTGGCATAAAAAAATTATTACTGCTCAGCAGCAGGGACCATGAGCTACTTAGCTGTAATGTCACGCTATTAGGTCTAAGGCAAAAGGAACAACTACAATGTTTGTTTAGTATAAAAAGATAAAAAATSCCTCAGGAGAATAAAACATTAATTTGAGTTTCTGCTGCAGGATGAGTCAGGCATTGTAGCAGCAGCCAAGCCCTGCCATGGCTGAGACATGGGCTGGTGGCAGGCACTGCTTGGAAAGCTGGTGGAAGCTGGAGTCTGGAGCCAAAGCACGCTGGAGAATTACTGTAGATTAATTTCTGTTGGTGTTGAAGGGTGCATCTGTCCTGAATCCTTTGCTTGTCATGACTCTCCTCCGCTCGAGTGGACTGGAACGAGATAAAGCTGAAAAGACATTTTACTAGGGAGATAAATACTGCTGGGATCTCTAACATTACAAAATAATATACCTTCCCAAATGCAGACTGGAGAGAAGGTTTTGTCAAAATGGTCCAGTTGTTACAGGTGAAAGACTTCAGCATTTCCAAAGAAAAATTTATTTTCATTCTGCCATGAATTTTGGTGAAGGGATTAATTTAAAACTGATAGGAGCTCACGCATTAATTTTGCTTAAATATCAACAAATAGTAAGTTTTGTTTTCAAAAGGCCAAGCTTTTAGATAGCAAGAGAAACAGTCAATAAAAAAAAGTGGGATGGAGAGGTTAAGTTATTTTTAAAACAAAGGCAAAAATTGTCTGAAAAACTGTATCCTAGGAATATGTGAAAATTAGTAGTTGAGAGATTGTTGGACAAATAACCCTCTCTTGTAGAGCTGAAAAGAGCAAGCAGGAAAAACAAGCTGAATCTTGAAGATTTAGGCAAAGCAACAGATGAGGGAGAAGACGTGAGGAAGTGAAAGTTGCCAGACTTTGCAGAGGAAATGAAGAACACACTGCAAACCTTGGATAGCAAACTGAAAGAGCAAGGGAAGATGGGAGATTCAAGGCAATGCAGGATATCCTACACTTTGTGCTCTCAGTAGGAACATGGATGTAGTTTATGGGTGTGAAGACAGGAGAGCTAATGCAAGAGGGTGTTAGTGAGAAGTGTGAGAGGAGAGCTGGCAGCCAGATCCAGGGACCTCCAGACACTCCCCCTGAGGGATTTACTGTTCCACCCCACAGTGATGAACAACCTGGCACAGAATGCTGCAAGGCTCTGAACAGGATTTTAATCATTCCTTCAGGTGTGGGTGTAAGGGGCAGTAGCACCTTTTAGCTGAATAATGTGATAGTGACTGAGGTGTGGAAGGAGATGGGGAAATGAGGGCAAGACAAAATTAGGTGATGCCTGCCTCAGGCAGGGGCAGGGAAACAAAGGGGGACAGAGACAGAAATGAAGATCCAGAAGGGAGAGGGCTTGAAAAGCAACACTGAGAACATGAGAGCAATCCAACAATGCACTCAGCCTCTGAGAGCTCAGYGTGGTAACTGTGTGGTAGCTGGATTTTAGGTGAGGCTGAGAAATGAGGCTGTGCTGGGGCTGGGAGCGCAGCAGGGAGGGAGCTGAGATCTCTGTGAAGCCAGGCAAGGAGTCTGGGCTGCTTTGGGACAGCTGTGCTGACACCACTCCTRCACAAGGAGCTGCACACAGCGACCACTCAGGGCAGGAAATTATTCCAGTATGGAGTGCAAGCTCTCCTTTTCCGTGTATTAAAGAACTGCAGCCATCCTCCCACCACACACCACCTTCAAATGTGTATTCCCATGGCCCAGATGGTCACAGACACTCAGGTGGTGACAGGCAGCAAGCCAGCATGAGAKCTAAAAGGTAATGTATAAATTATACATTAAATATTTATATACATTATATATAAATGTAAATATTTGTAAAGTATTATCTAAAAGGTAATGAGGAAAGTCCAGTGCTGAATCTCATACAAACATTCACCCACTAAGCTGGGGTGCTAATGTTTATAGTCACTAATGGGGAAAGCAGGTTTTTTGGGCTAGAGAGACACTCATCTATTACATTTGTTTATTTAATACAGACCTTGTGTGGCAAGAAAATGTAAGAGTCACAGTAGCAAGTTTAGCAATTATTTTTACAATAATCTGTGGATTTCAATCTATTTGTCATTTCCCATTCTGTAGTCAGCAGAACCCAATCATTTTTATCAGCCCTTCGAGTGCTACAATACACCATCAAGACTGGAGAAAAATGGGGATATAAAAGTAATCTCTGCAACAGGTAGGGGTGTTTACATATAGATAGCATGTTTAGCTTGATAAATGCTTCTTCATGTAGTCAGATAGTTTTCTAAATATCTGATATCAAGAAAACACACAGAAGGTGCCAAGTTCCATTTCTGTTTCCTAGATAGAGCAAAATGAACTGAATTTATAAATGCCACTGGTGTGCCACTCATTTGCCGACATTAAATTCTGAAAATTGTGAAGAAGGACAGCAAAAGAGAGGCTATTTCATTTTAATAGAGAAGTGACAGTTCTGTGAACTTTCTTTGTCATTTCTCATATGAGCTTGCCAAGCAGCATGAGTGAAAACGACACTTGGGAAAAGAGGCCAACATGGTGAACATTAACGACAATTTGTTGTTTTCTGTTTTTCCCAGACAACTTTCTTGAAAAAAAAGGGAACTCTGAAAGTCAAAAAAAATTTGAATGCAAAATAGAATTGAGAAAAACCTTATTGCAAATTGACTGTATTGGTTTACCCTGCCAAAAATCAAAACAAAATGGGGGCGGGGAGGGGAGGTTAGATTTCTTTTTTCTTTGCTTTCTTTGCATTTTTGCAATCACCTCATTTAAATAGGAAAATATATAGGCTACTCTTCTAAAAGAAAACCTATAAATATGCAGATATATGTTGGCATGATACCAACCCCCAGACACCTGAATTTACCGTTGCATTTTTGCATTTTTTTTTCTGGTAGCGTTCAATATTGTTTCAGGTAAGGGAAAAAAAAATAAAAAGACAACACCAAATATCAGGCAGAACATATAAACGAGCATTTCAAGATTGTTTTCAAAGCRCAGTATTGAGAAATGGTGGGCAGATATTCCACTGTGTTGGAGTCCCTGTAAATGGCAGCCTGGCGCCTCTCCCCTGGCAGGGATGGGGCAGCAGGAGCCCAGGAGGGAGCTCACAGGGCAGGGGAGGTTCCACAGCTCCATCCCTGCACACCCAGGGGCCAGCCCGAGGGGCACAGGGGACAAAGAGAGAGTACAGCAGCAGCTCTGCTCTGCTGGGCACCACAGAGCCCAGGGCTGGCCCCCACAGCGCCCTGGAACGAGAGCTCTCCCTCCAGCTGGGACTGCTCTCCTCATCCTGCTGCCACAAAGGTGCTACAACCCAGTGGAAAAACTGGCACTTTAAAAAAAWTWAAAAAAAAAWTAAATTTTTTATTTCATGAAGCCCTATAGATTATTTTCTCAATTTGCAATAATGGATTAATTGAAGTATCTATTTTAACTGATCACGGCCTGCCAGTACAGGCTACAGCTGAAAAATTGTATTAACAGCCTTCTCAAGCTAAGTCTTATTTTTCATGGCTCATTAACTTTGGTGTAGTCTGCTCCAGGCTGAAATTTTTCAAGATTCCAGTTCTAAAGCGTTTTCTTTAAGAGCTGAGAACTAAAAATGACTGGCAAGTTGAATGGTATATAAAAATAAATAAGTTATTAGCGTTGGACACTTCTAATTTACAGGGCTTGAAAATGTCAGATAAGAAAAAGGTGGCAGACAGTTATCACTGCTAATTACCTTCCAGCTCTGTTCTGGATACATTTAATTGCAGTAGCTGTGAATGAAGTGCTGCTCTTCAGTGTGTAAGAAATAGAGTAGAATCATTCTGTACAAACTTCAATAAGAATGTCTTTGTCAAAGGTGAATGGCACTCAGAGAATTACCTCAGCAGCCAGGAAAATGTCCTTTCCCAGGGCTGTGTGCGGGGAGAGGGATCTCTGGCGAGCTTTGGTCATTCCTTAGCCAGCTCTTTGGAGGCAGCAGGGTGCTCACAGCCGCCCCAGCTCCCCACCCTGCCCTGTCTTTGTCCTCTCTGGGCAGCGTGGCCAGGGCAGGGCTCAGGGCTCTGTCCTGGGGGTGCTTCACCTGCTGCCCASCCTGCCCAGGGCAGAGCCCAGCACAGCAGGGCTGGGGGTTTGCAGCCCCAGGGTCAGAAATAATTCTGCAGTGTGAGCTCCACGGCTGCTCTCAGCTCCTCACTCAGAGGCAGAACAAAGAAATTTCTTGTCCTGCAGCACTCATTAAAATGGTGCAGGACATCTCTGGATCATCCCAGGGCAGGGAGTGGGACCTGCCCACCTCTGGGCACCCACGGGGGAGCTGATCCCCACCAGATTATTGAATGCAGGGGGTGTTCTCCCACTCCCCCCAGCAGGTGTGCAGCTGCTCCCCAAATAWCTCACCTCTCCTAGAAAAGCAGTTTAACATCTGTGGGGCAGGAAAGGCTCAGTATGGGTTTGACACCACTTTRATTATTGCCACATACTAAGTGTGATAATCTGCAGAGCTGGGAGGGGCTTAGGTACGAAACAAAAGTATGTAAAATTTAACAAGGTTTGTTTCTGCCACCTCACTTTATTTTCAGTTTCTCAGATACTGAAAGAGCTTGGCCTTATATTTACAGCCAAACATATTAATAGTTAAATTTTTTTGYACTCCCTTAAAAAAATATTTGGAATTTGTCTTGGAGGGGGTGGGGAACTAACTGCCTCACTTAAAGAAAAAAGGACCTTTATTATTACACAATAATAATTTTCCATTTCCAGGAGATTTGAAAAAAGCTTTGAAATAAATGTTGTCAGAGAATCCAAATCCAAGTCAATACACTGTTTTATCAACATCAACTCTACTTTATAAAGGAGGTACCCATTTCACAGGAATTGAATTTATTGATTAAATAGTGGGAGAAAGGATGTTCCAAAAAAAATTGACATAYTTCAAATTTTTTAGATTTTTTTGTTCTTGGTTTGTATTTTGGAACTTGGCTTTACGTTACACCATATATCATAAGAATGAAGCTGCTTCAAAGAAAGAAAAATGGTTTCAATATGTATGAAGAATTTCTTTCCATATGTCATGAAGGAAAAAAAAAATGTTTTGACAACTGTTTTCTCAGGAGACAAGATTTGTATGTTCTAAGGAGCAGTAACATGTCACCAGCTAAGCTGGTGAGCAGCAGCAGTTTGAAATGGCCAGTGAGGATGGCTGGTCCAAAAGACATTTTTCTAAAAAACCAAGCTGCAATGCCATTTTTCATTTAGCTGGTGACTGGCAGTCAACATTCCTTTTGGATTTGAATAAACACTCTCTGTATAATGATTTCTTAGCATTTTAGTGTCCATCCTTCTTCTCTTTCCTAGCAGTTCTGGGCTTTGTTATGTCCCTGACTGTGATGTTTGGGAGGTGGTTTTCTTCCTTTCCATTTTTAAAGATGACCTTGCAGGTAAATCTGCTTTCAAAGGTCCCTTGGCTCCATTTAAAATCCAGACCTTTAAACATGGTCTTTAATAGTTGTAAAATGTTCTCATAAATTCTGAGCTATGTATTTTCTATATTGTTTCTTTATGGTTCATTTAGTGTGACATTATATAAAAATTTTTAAGAGGCATTTCCTTCTCAATCACTTCTGAGGGAAGTGTCTGGAAAAATCACTCTTAAAATTTTCTGTTTGAGCCATTAATTAACACACTTCTTGTTAACTGCTGCTGTAGCTTTTGATTCACTGGCACCAGCACACTCCTGGTGTGATGGATGAGCTGTAGAGGCTTAGATAGATAGGCTGTTTGCATGTCATAGTAACATGAGATATGGCATTCACTTTCAGAATGAACTTTATGGGATAATACTTTATAGAAGTGATGATGTCGTCCTGGATACTGCAGCTTTGTAAGTAAATACAAATAATGCTCCATGTGTTTTATTGGCCTTTGTCAGTGTAACCTTTAACAGAAAATTAAGACAAATTCAGAGCAGTATTTTAAGCTGAAAGGGGTATTAACATAATGGCATAAATAACAACTCAAGAATTTATGTAGGCAGCTATGAATAAAGAAACAAAGGTTCCTTGAACATAAGAAAGAGTCTGCTGTGAGGGAAAATCAAAAGATCTCATGGGAATAGAAGGAGCTACTGGAAATCAGAACCCCTAGAGGTGAGGAGAAATTTAGTGGCTCTGGTTTTATTTTGACTCTTCTATAAAATAAAAAAAGTTTTAATATTGCCCAACCATTTTCTATTATGTATAACAAACTGCAGAGTAGAAAGCTTTTCACCTAAAGGGAATTAATAACCAAGGAAAAAACCAAACAGAAAAATAAGAGGGACATATGTGGAGCTAGCACAGCACTGGTCACCATCCTCTTTCTTGGCCTTGAAACTGCTGAGGGCTTAAAGGCAGATGTGAGTGTAGTGAAAAAGCCAGAACAACTTCAGAGAGGAAAAGCAGCCCGAGAAAAGCAGAGGAACCACAGCAGGCTCTGCCCTTGGTTCTGTTGGTCACCAGGAGCTCTCACACAGCAAAGGGCAAGGCTTGGGCAACATCTGCTGTTTGTGCAGCATGAATGGAGCTGGGCAGCAGTGCCAGAGCTGGAATGAAATCCACCCTGGGGGTTCCAGAGGAGGGCACCCCTGGCTCACCTGCCCCTGGCAGCAGGTACCCCCAGGTACCCCCAGCCCCTGCTGCACTGCAKGGCTCCTGCACTGCCCCCTCAGAGAGCAGCAGGGAGCACAAACAGCACTACAGGCCTCAAGTGGATGTCTCAGAGAATTATCAGGGACATTGATGAATCACACTGACATTTAGCCCGTGCTCAATGGGAGCTAAAATGTGAAAAAGTAATTTCTTTCTGTAGTAGATTTTCAATATACCTGGAGGCATGTATTTCCCTGGGTCATGGGCCAGTCTTGTAACTTTCCTTCTGCAAACTCCTTCCCTGTTTGGTTCTTACATCTGGTGCTCTTGTATGTGGCATAATAATAATAATAATAACACCACATTTAGGGCAAAAAGAGCTGCCAATGACACTAATAGCACCAAGACCCAGTTATGTACAAATTAAGCAGTATTTTCTTTTGGTCATTACAAATAGAATTAATGAAAGGCAAAAATGAAAAATGCTTTTTAAAGGTGGATAAATCTAATAAATAATAGCCAGGAGAAAAATCCAAACAGAAAATGTTGTCAACTTACCTTCTACAAAACTTGGCTGGGTTTTGGCAGTCAGCAGTAAATGCAACTTTGCTCTATTGCTGTGCATCATTTCAGGACAAAAATATTACACAATGCTTATATTTCATGTATTCTACTTATGTCAGTCAGTAAGTGATAGTATGGCCTATCTAATTAAATCCAGATTTCTGTGCATCTCTTCATTTACTTACTGTGCAAATAATGGAAGCTAGCATTAAAGTATTAGAATCAGATAAAATTGCCTTTCCTATTAATACAGTGTGTGGAAATGTATAATTTAAAATGTATCTTATGAAATGTAATCTCCTTTACATATTGCACAGAGCTCTGATATTGATCAAGCTATTTCTGGGAGTGGATGATGAGAGGAGAAAATGAGTGTGTAATCCTTCCTCTAGGGATAAGCTTGCTTCTTGCTGATCTCACACTGCTTCTTTGAATCAAACTAGCTCTTGTTTGATCTKTTTCTTCTTGTTTAAGCAAGGTTAGTTTCACACAGGAGAGTTGGGATGTAGTCTGTCCCTCTCCTGTAGATACTTCGCAGAGCAGTGGGTGAGCAATCCAGGGCCTCTCCAGCTCTGTCCCTTCTCTGGCCACACTGGGATCAGTTCCTAAGACAAACTGGGCTTTGTTTTCCCAGTTTCAGACAAGCTGAGGCCGAGGGGAGCCAGCCGGGTGTGGCTGACGAAGGCACTCAGAGCCAGAGGTGCCCTTGGCAGGAGCAGGACACCCAGCAGTGGCTGCAAGGGTGCCCGGACACGTGGGATGCACAGGCCAGCGTGTCTAACTGGGCTGCCAGGTTGAAAATGCAGCCTCTTTAGAGACACAACAGGCTCTAAGTCACCCTTCTGATCACTGCATCCTTCAGGCTGGTTCATGTGGCATTCACACCAGCTAAATCCTCTGGGCACAATTCCAGTGAGAATGAGGTCCTCAATATTCCCGTGCAGGATCTGCTCTTTTCCATACCAATGTCACCTATTTGTGACCAAGGATTTGCTTTTGAAATCATAGTTTTGGTTTGTATCAGAAATATTCAAATACAGTCATTCTGGACTACGCACAWACCCATTTGTAACTGAAGCTCTTTAAAATTATCCTCTCTTGTTCCTGATGAAAATATATCTAATAATCCTGTAAAAATCCATCTACACAATCCTGAGACAGGCGCTATTAAAATTAAGAAGGACTTTCAAATTTAGGAGACACTTTAGGATTAGAGCCTTATATTTTAATATCCAACATCAATGCTTCAAAGAAATTTATTCAGAGTTGTACACCAGCAATATGGAAGGTGGCAGGTGTCTTCCTGCATTGATACCTRCTGGCTGGGGACCAAAAAGCAAAAATTAGTGATGCAGAAATCTGAAATTAAAAATTAACTTATAAAAACATGACATGAATATTGCCTATATCTCTAGAACAATAATTGTTATAGTTGTTTTGTTTTAAGCTTTTTCATTTACCAGGCACTTAAAAATTTTCAAACTCATAAAATTATCTGAGAAAAAACAAAATTGCGACTATTTTCACTCAGTGTTGTTTACCCTTGGAGAAGCAAAATTGTCTGCCAAATGTGGAATGATTCCTTTCTTTAAATTCTGACTGGCATGAAAAAAATCTGTTCTCTACAAAAATTATCTAATTTTGTATCTGTCTCAAGGATATGTCTCCTTTTATCAGATGATGCCCTTTCTTCCTTGAGTGGAAAACTCACTGTGCTCCATAAACAGTCACTTTGCATTATGTAGATTATTTCCCAAGAAAAGTAAAGGAGTGGGCTTTTGACAATGATGGAAACAACGAGGCATGAAGAATTCAGAGAAGATCAAAGGTGCTCATTAGTTTAGATGGTAGGAAATAGAGCCATTAACAATAACACAGTATCTTTCTTGTTACTCTTTCATACAGTATGAAATCCCATAATTGTTGCATCAGAAAATGCCTCATTTACTTTTCATGAATCAAATATTTAAAAGAAATTCTTATGCTTCATATCACATACAGCAGACAGACCCCCTCATTCATTGTATTTCTTTGATGTATTTTTTTATCACTTGAAAGGCTAATTCAGATTGCAGAGGTTTTATGAATATTTTATAGACTTGGTGTTGTGAATGATCAGAAATATCTCTCTCTGATATGCTCTGGGCTTACAATTCAGCAGTGCTCAAATTAAACCCAGCAGAGGAATAGATTGTGGAAGCAAAACCCCAGTTGAATCATCTTCCATATTCCTGCATTTCTACTCAGAGCATTCTTATGGCAGCTACAGGTGCCTCCCATATGTACAGAGCTGAGCATRGCAGTGGTGCAAAGTAATTTCTTATTCATGTTTCTTTGCTAAGACACAACTAAGAGAATCTAATTTAGGCAATTTCATGTTTTAACCACTGACTTAGTTCAACCTGAAACTAGTTTTGATCTTATTTATTTTCTTGCTTTAAATTATAAAAGTCTGCAAATCTCCTAGTACATGGTTTAGTAGTTCTAATATAACTCTCTCCCTGCTCCATCTGAGGTTGAAGTATAACAATAATACAACTGGTTTAATTAAATTTTTATTGCTTCTTTATGTCTCTTATGATTACCAGATTGGTACTGTATTTAGATACTGAATTATTTTTATTTAGTAGCACATAAATAGTTTTTAAATTCTACCTACTACGGGCTTTCTTCCTGTATATCCTGCAAAAGAAAAAGGGATCTGTGTATTTAAATTTTGTGATGGAATATTCTGGGCAAAGCAGTGGATACATTAGCAAAGGTCAGATAAAAAAACACCATAAAAATATATGTTCAGCATCCACAGAAAGCAAGAAATGATACTGAAAAAACCTGCCAGAATACCACTAAAATCCACTATACCTACAGAAATCACTTGTTTGTAATATAATGGATACAGTCTCTTGATGAGGATAAGAACCTCATCAAGCCATTTCTGCTTGCTCATACAAGGTCTGTGTCCCCTGCATTGCTCAGGAGGTTTGCTGTGAACCCCTTCAGGTAGAAAGTCTCAACTCTCCTGCAGGAGTCTTGAACAACCAGTCTTTCATCCTGAGCCTCAGCCAGCTGTTCCCCTGCTCACAGCAATTTTGTGTGTGACATCCAACCACTGTGTCAGATTAATGCTTTCATCTATTTTTGTGCTGATTTGAATGACAAACTCACCGATGTTTTGTGAACCAACCTTTTTTTCCACAGCAGTGAACTCCCACAACTGAACATAAGCAGAGAAATTGGGGTCCCTGCTTGCAGAGGTCATTGGGTTTTCTCCATGATGAGCAGTCTGGAGGTCAGCACTACCCTGAAGCCGTGGGGAACATCCACAGAGAAGGGATGTGGGAGGGTTTGTGCAGCTCCTTTCCCTCCTGCTCTGCTGTTCCAGAGGCTACAAAGAGCTGCCAGTGTGGTTAGTCATTACCAGCAGTAAAATAACACTGGGATATGTATGCAAAATATGGGTGCGCTGGGAGAGGATGGGAGGGTGGGAGAGAAAAAAAGATTTTAATGACCTCTGTCTACCCCCAAAGTAAAGACATACCCAGTGTTATTCAGCAGCGTGAAGATATGTTTTAACAATAACCTTTAAAATAATGGTAAGAAATAAAAATTAAATACTGCTTGCCTGTACTCCAGAGTTTGAAAAGAAAATCAGCTTCTGCYTCATTTGGTAGGAAGCCTTCGTTTGCTCCAGAGAACAGGGTGCAAAGCCACAGTTTTGCATTGTTAAACAGGTTTGGTATTCAAGCTAGCTACTGAATTTCCTTTAGATAAATATTAATACTTGGAAAAACTCTGAACCGTGTAAAACCCACCATTTCAAATTCCTTTCCAGCACTTTAGCTTATGCAAGACTGACACAAAAAGTAACTTCTGAAGTCCATAGAGGCAAGAAGGTTTAACTTCTGTTTTAATTTTTCAAAAAAAAAAAAAAAAATTAAAGCCATGCTCGAATAATCATTTTTAATGAAAAAATGTAGCTCTGTGAGGTAAACTCTGATCATAAACCTGATCTTGGGAAAGAAGTGCATCTCAAGACCATCCTGAGTAATTGCTGCATGTTTTCAAGACATCATTATGATCATTACTAAGATGAGCAGCTTTCAGTGCTGGTTAACTGTGACACTGCTGATTTGTAAATGYATGCATCTTACATTTTTGTCATGCTATGTTTCAATAGCTCCTTCTCATTTTGCTTCAGAACATGGGGCAGGTTTCTGTTTTCAATGGGGTTTATTGTCCCCCTTCCTTGCAACTCCATTAGCTAATGGAAAGAAATGGTGATGGGCTTGTGGATCATGCCCTGAGATATGCACAYCACAGGCTTTTCTGTTAAGAGTTTTCAATCATTTAACACATTTAAAGATCATGCTGAAAGGTGAGATTCCTACACACAAGCCAGCTATGAAATAGCAGACATTGTGGTAGTTTTTCTTCTCAAACTATTGGCTCAGATACTGAGGGGACAGGGAGGGAAGGGAAATTTGTTACACAATAAAGAATCTCCTGACTCAGCCTAAGGGAAGAGATATTTTTCTGGTTCTGTGATCCAGATCACTCATGGGCAAGACCAGACCAAGGCAGATGGATCAGGCAGATGCAGAACAAGCCCAGACATAAAAACCTCAAATAAATCTTCCAGTCTATGTCCCAAGCTCTTTAGTATGATGCTCAGGGCATCATTGCCTGRTAAGTTTTAAAAAGGAGAGCACAAGAAACAAAGCCATTTTCCTACCTTTTTACTGAATTCTGCATTATATTTTCCTTCATAAAAAGCAAGCTAAATCTATTAACTGCAGCCATCTTACAGCCTGAAGGCCATTTTCTGCCTGTAAGCTGTGATCAATTTATAAAGTATAGAGGGAAAAAGGCAGCCAGAGCCGGATATAAAATCTCCTGTAAAATGCCAACCTCAGGATGGCACCTCAGGTGCCCTCTTTGTGGCCAGCAGCACCTCCACACTCATGGCAGGGGGTGAGGAAGTAGTTGAAATGAAGTCATCTCTTTACAGAAGAGTAATGTCATCCCTAAAACTTTTCTTCAGTCACTTTTCTTAAGGTCCACTTCACTGACTTCAGGGCACTCAAAATTTACTTGCAGAACATCAGAATTTAAATAAAGAACTCAAACTGTGTCACCTTCTAAATGATTTCTTGTTCTTCAAGATACTGGCAACCTGATACCAGAAATTCCACATCCCTTTATCTGTCTTAAGAAGAGCTTACAGACTTAGAAGCAATTTTCCCACTCTATCAAAATTCCACAGAGGACATGAGAAAAGTCAGAAGAAAAGCTCTGGTTTCCCTGACTTTGACCACAGAGCTCTCCAAAAAGCATATTGAATATCATTGTACCCAAACAGAGAAACATCATACCATCACCTTTTAATCTGTGATGGATGGCATTATATGGCAATAACAGAGCAATACAATGTCAACCTTGTCTTTTTCTGGGTTTCATGTAAATCAAATCCTCCRAAGGAAGCCAAATTTAAAAATGAAAACAAAGAGAACTGAACTTTAAATGCTGCTGCAATGTAAGTGTGCCAGTTAGAGTCCTGCAAGGAGTTCCTTTTTATTGATAGCACATACAAGCTCAAAATACAAACTCAGATAACCACATGATTTTCCCAGGGTGGTCTCTTTGCTTTGGCGAGTCTCAGGCTTCTGATTACTCAGATCAGGTGTCAGACCAGAGAGATAATATTGGAACCTGCATGGGCCTGGCTGCATTTCCCCTGGAACCAATGTGCAGGGATCAGAAGGAAAGATCTTAAAAGTTTGCACCAGATTTCCTTTAAAGACAGGTGACTGAGCCATGGTTATTTTATAACAATGTTGGGAAGGCTTTGAATGTCTCTACATGGAAAACACAATGTGGAGGGAGGTATGATGAGCTTTAGGAGTGCCATGGAGATGTGTCCTGTCCTAAACAATGACAATTCTTCTCAGAAGAAATCATGAGTTAAATCAGTTGGTATGTTCTAGGTGTGTTTGTTGTTTTGTGATCTTCAAACAGGTGCAAGCACAACTAGATGATGTTTATTAACAGCTTAGCAGGAAGGTGTTACCTGTATGCAAGATGAAGTGTGTCTGGGAGAGGAGGAACTTTCCTGTGTCTGCAAGACAAGATGTGGATGAGCTGTGGGTTACAGGAAGTTTAATACCACAGTAAGTGATGGTATTAAAAATAAGTAAATGTTTAACTCATAAACCATGAGAAAAAGAATGAACTGCATTACTGAGCAGTTTAGAAGAGAAAGAAAAATKAATCCAACTCCTTGGATCCAGGCAGTTAGAAATGGTTTATAGTTTTAATAATCAAGACTGGAAATCACAATAAAAATTTAAAAAAAMCCCTGGACACTGTGGCCTTTTTTTTCATTCTCCCTACTTACACTCGTGGAAGATATTGTGCCTATTGTGCATTTATCAACACTCAATTATCTGTAAGATGTAAATATTGTTAACTAAAATGCTGATGTTAAACCATAAGAAACCATTGTTAARTGAAAAATGTTCCTCAAGTTCACAGAAAACAAGCATTCCATACAGATGGCTGCAGCCCAGTCATGGTACTACTGGTGTGGAATTTCTCAGTGTGGAGAAAAGGGACATGTGTATTTTGCAGTCTCCCTGAGGGCGTGTTAAACTTCACAGACACCTCTCCAGAGAGTCCAGTGWCTCAGATCTTTGTTCCCCTCACCGAGGAAATCGAATGCAGTACATTTAGAAACGAACTCTTCGCATGGCAGGTTCTGTACTGAGCAGAAAAACAACTGTGTGCTTGTCTTGAAGCAATCAAAGGGACCAAAGTAACCAAAACCTCTCAAATCTCTACGTTAGCACTCAAAGCTTGAAATGCTCGTGTCTAGGTGTAAAACACCCAGAGCCTTGGACTTGTGCAGAGTAATTGCTGAGTCCCATGGAGTACTGATTAATTTCTTCGGCCATGAACAGTGACACCTGTCACTTGAGCATTATCACAGTGCTGGAGGCCAAAAGCTCTGTTGTTGCTTTCTTTTGAGGTAATAAATGAAGTGATGCCATTCACATTTTATAGATAAGGATGTTTGCTACAGAGAGCTGAAGTGTCTTGCCTTAGGTCACGGAGGAATTACTTACTCTGAGTTGATTATCACTTATTTCAGTCAGATAAAAGAATTTGGATCTCAGTTATCAACTATTTATCATTAAATATGCCATTGAGCAAAGAATAAAGAGTCAGCATCACTGTCATCATTCAACAGAAAATCATCTTGTAAGGGTGAGTCATCACCAAGTGCAATTTTAACAAGAGCAAGGCTAGAGGCTAAATATTAGTTACAAGATTACTGAAAACTCATCTAGTTTGAAAAAGAAGTGGATATGGTGTGAATCACATCACAGGTTTCAGATTCTCATGGCTTAGGAAAACATTTCTGATTTTGGCTTCATGTTTTAACCTTGTGAAACTCTCACTTTTTGCATTTTGATGGGAAAACCAGCCTTACTTCTTTTAAATTTTTTGAGGYTTTTAAATTCCCAGACTCCAATAAAATCACAGGACAGCTAAAACAAYGACACCTAAGACCAAAGAAAAATTTTACGGGAGACTCTTATGTGCCCAAAGACAGTTGAATTTAGCAAATTGCTATGGAACATACAAACTTGACTTTTTAGTCATAATTTGTTCTATTTCATCAAGCATGCTTGCTCACCCAAGCTGGGCTGCAAGGCTGACTCAGTGCAATTACTAATTGCTACCTTATTTGGGAATTTTTTGTCATTTGCAAATTTTACTAACAATGATTTTATATCACTTTTYAGATACTTGCTACTTGTGACTCAAGAAGATTAATTACTCTGAATCAAGAGTATTTCTGTGAAAGACTTGTTATAAAATCTGCTAGTGGAGATCTCTAATTAAAGATAACAATTTTTAATCTAATCATAAYCCATTTACATTGAGGTTACATTAAGTTTTATAGACTTGTTTGAAATACATTGTTTTCTGTGTCATTAATTTCAAATATTTTTAGATTTCAGATGGTTTGGTCACTCAAAATGGATGTTTGATTTGAACTTCATTCTTCTAACTAATGGGTAAGTTTGCAACTTGATGATCAGATGCGCAGAAATAACTGACATTTTTATTAAGCCATAAACTTTTAATATGAATGGCAATGAACAGCCTAACTAGAAAGCTTATTGTTAATTTTAAACTGATTTGTGTCCTTTTAAGGACTATGGTTTTAGTGTCCTCTTTAATTTTTACAGTTTATGGTGGATTTTGGTAGTAGAGGTTAATTCCTCTGATAAAGAAAAAATAGCATGTGCAATAGAATGTATTTACAAATATTAATTTTATTGCACAAATGATTAAACTCCTAAACCTTATGATGACAAATATCCAAATAAACTGCAATGAGATAAAGATTATTTCCTCRACTTTCAGAAATTCTTAGAATGATGAGAAATAGGAATGCATTGGTAATGAGTACTTGGTGATGTACGGGAATATCAACACTTTTCCAAGTACCTCTGAAGCCTCACCAGTGCTTCTTGGACTGAAATTCCTGCATAACTAATGAGGGAACAAGGCAATCATAGAAGGGACACTAAAAGAGAAAAAAAAAAAAAGCTATTTAATTAAATGCTATTTTCAGGATAATCTTTTGATTCCTATGAAAGTCATTTCATCAGGATTTGGAAGGAGGATGTTGACAACACCAGCATTGCAGAGCTGGAATCTTTTCAGGTTATATTAATAAAAATAAAGAAAGCTCTTCAAAGGATTTAATATCAAATGATGTATTTTGGTGCAGGTAATTACCTGTTTAAATCTATTTAACACTTAACTATTCATTTTGATTCAGTATCAGAATTCTGATTTGAGTCAACAAGTTYTGGTGTGACACCCTGAGTTTTTATTTTCCATCCCTTTCAGTGTGCAGATGCATTCAATGSTTCTGCAAATCGGCCTCATAACTCTAAAGAGCACTGAGGGGTTCTTGTGGCTTTTATTTGTTTATTTGGTTTTGTTTTATTTTGTTTTGTTTTCCTGTCCATTCTCTCCAGGAAGAAAATTAATTTTGTTAAACCATTTAATTTAGAAATGGGCTGAGAAGCTACTGAACTGACAGTTATAGTGTATTGTTACATTTTTTTATTTGAATAACAAACCATTTTTAATTCTTGGTGATGAATAAATGGCCATAGAATATTATTCTAAGCCAATGTCACAACTCAGAGGGAACTACAGAGCTTGCTGAGTACTGGCTGACTGAAAATCCTGGTCTATTTTCTTTGTGAATTCAGGCTAGTAGTGATTTTACACTGAATTTTTGATAGGTCAAGCACAGTTCAGCTGTGGAATKATTTTTATTCACCACATTGTCCTACAGTGTGATATTGTTCAGCAGGCWTTAAGCTAAAAATAAAAAAACATTTCTCAATATACCAGAAAATAATATCTTAAAGTATTCAGAAATTACTTCAAGTTATTAATTGAAGCATTTTTTAGATACAGTGAGAGAGCTTGGCCATGGTGAGTTGTATTTAGCCTAAGGCTGAACAAGTATTAAGAAGACAAGGTGGCTTTATACCAGTTGTGCCTTTTATGAATTCAAGGCTTTAGAAAAGGACAATGTGGCTTCCTCACAACAGGTGCTGTGTAAAAGCAGGTTCAGAGCAGTTCAAATCACATCTGTGGGATTTGAGGAGCTGCACAAGCCAGAGACCACTGGTGACTCTTGGCTGYTTCCTACATACAACAGGGGGATTTCTAAGAGACTCTTGGAGGTCACTGGTTTCCAAATGCTGAACAAGATGATGGCAAACAGGGACAGGTGAAGGCAGCTTTTCAACCCATCAGTTTCAACAAAGTCTAATTTTRTTACATAAAAACATATCTGGTTCAACCTACAACGTGCTACAGCACCATTTATGACACTCACAAATACAAATTGGAAAGCATCACATTCATGATTTCTCTCTGCTGCTTTTTATTTGTATAAAAGTAAATAAATGAACCTCAAAGAGTCATAGAAGGAAACTTACTTCTGTGCAAGTGACTTGCATTGGTTCATAAGAAAAATCTCCATGATAATAAAAGCAAGGTACTGTCAAAAATGTCTACCAGCTTCTTGCTTCATTGCCACTTTTCCAAAACAACCTCCCAAAAAAATCACTCTAACCAGGGTGTAATGCAAGGTATCATTCACTAGAATGCCACAGGAAGGATCATGCTCTTTCATGAGCCAGGCAGCTTACCAAGGACATGGCGATGCACACTGAAGCCAGCAAGTTCTTTTTCTTTTGGGTGTTTCTGTTGGTTTTATCAAACAAATGAGCAGATAGCCTTATACATTTTTTTTTTTATAATGCTCTAGCTGTGCAGATTCTATACAAGAAAAATCTCACATTCTTTAATATTTAAAAACTTCTTAAAATACCTTTGTAGACACAAAGATCTCTGTACAGTGAAGGAATTTTGTGCATTCTCTTTTTGCCAGTGGTACTTTGCCTGCGGGAGGACCAGGAGGAGGTAATCTGTGTTCAGTCACTCCTTTAGCCTAAAAATAATTGAAAATTAAATTAGAAAATACTTTTTCAGCTTCTGCAACAATATGAAGGGGTAGAAAAGTAAGGCATGGTTTTGTAAATGATCAGCTATTTTGGAGAGCAGGAGTCACAAGTAAACTGGCATATTATTTAAAAAGGTGTTCCTGTAAAAGAGGGATAGCAAGAGAGCAAAATAAAATTGATTGTAAYAGAGATGGAAGAAGCAGCTTACTGGAACCAATAAATAGTCCATGTAGGATAAATTTAAATTTAGTATATTAATATTAAACATTTTACAACACCATATCTGAATCTCACTTTATTGTTCCATTAATCCATTTCCTATTACTTTTACTTCTTTTTGTTTGTTTGTTTGGGGTTTGGGTTTTTTTTGTTGTTGTCGTTTTTTTTTGTACAGCCTCTCTGAAAGGGAATTAAACCCCAAAGTAAGTAATTGATTATTTCTAACCAAATAACTTCTTATTAAGAATCAGGTTTCTAACTAAATTATTTCTTCTTTCCCACTTACTCTAATTTAGGAGAAAATTGGCTTGAGCTCCAATTACAGGCCCCTGCTTAAGAAAGATCTGTATAATTTTTACACTTGCTGAGACAGCACAATGTTGCCTTAGTCTCTGAAATGTCTCTGAGCTCAATTAATATTTTCCAGAATTGTCACCAGTGAATAGGGATTCTCAGTGCTGATTTGAAAAGAGACACACAGGGCACTTGGACACAAAATGAGAAAGTTCCCAGTGCTCAGCAAGGCCCATGGAACCAGAATATTTGCTGAGAATAATCTTAGATCAGAAGAGATCCTTCTCCTGGCAAAACAGCTTTCTGCAAGTGAACCTCAAATTTCAGTCTACAGCAACTCCAAGCATCTCTCTGTTCCCCAGTGACCTTTTATATACTCTACCAGGATGGAATATGAAAAGAGTTTTTTCCTAAGGACCTCATAAATTTCCTTCTGCTTGCTTTCATCCCGTTACTTATGCTTAGAGTACTTCAGGTTATCCTGAACATTTCCACATTACCCATTGATAACAACACCCCCAGTGAGACTCCTGGCTGGAGGTCACTCCTTTTCAGCCATGGTGCAATCAGGGAGGACAGTGTGGCTGCTTGAGCCCCCACAGCAAGAAGTCAGTCTTTACCAATAGAGTAAAAAATGTGGCAAGAACCAGAAAGATTAAAAAACCCAACAAACCAATCAACCATCCAACAAATAAACAAACAAATCCACCCCTCCCACCCCCACCAAATCACTTGCAGAATACTTGAGCCTGGAAAAAAAAAAACAACAAACCAAAACTGGAGTAGACGTGCATTCTTCCACGTTTTTATGGAGACAATAAACCAAGAACTGGGTAATATGYTCTGATCATCTGATTTAAGCAGACTCAAAGTACTTGCCTAGTAAAACTATTGCTTTATATAACAGTTGGTTCTTTTTGTTTTGATTAATGACTCTGCTAGTTTCTAGGCAGCAACACTTCCTACAGCTACACTGGAGAAAGCACATTTTTTGGAACTGCTGTTACCTGCCAGTGAGAAAATGGTTGTCCTGCCAGGGCATTTCACAGAAAGCAATTAAATCTTGTTCTAAAATAGGAAGTGTCTAGTGTTGTTTTTAAACATGTAAGAATTTTTGAGCATCCTGTTCTTTTTTTTTCTAATTCAATTGCATTACCAACCATGTGAATCTTCAGACAAGACAAATTGCCTTTGTTTGAAATAAATTTTCTATGTAAACACATATTCTCTCCAAATATCTTTGGAAACACTCATACTTCCTCACAACTCCTTTTGGTAGCTCAGACAGCTTTTACAGCTTGATTTTTTTTCTTTTTTTTTTTTTTTTNTTTTTTTTTTTTTTTTTTTTTTTGGGCTCAGTGCAGTAGAAGCACATTGTGCACATGTCTTTTAGTGTTTAATCTTTTTCATTTACAGAGTTTGGTCACAGAACAAGGATTCATGAAAACAGAGCTTCATTTCCCAGGCATGTAAACCAAAATGGCAGCATTCAGATAAGGAAACCGAAAAGACTTTGACTGTTGCAGAAGCTTGAATACTGTTGTGACTTTTCCTGTCTAAATCAAGCACAGAAAACTGGCACAGCTACTTTTGATCAAGAGGATGAGTTGCTTTGAAATGTGGTGGAAAAACGCAACCCCCAACCCACTGCTTCCACTTCTTCAGCTCTCAGGCAGCCTAGCAAACAAGAGTCAGACCAACATCTGCAACCAAGTACAAGCTGCTGATCCAACCTATCTTTCAAAGAAATTGGATTAGGACATATTAGGCAAAATGCTGGAGTTTCAACACGTTTTTTAAAGAAATTTCTTCAAAATTTGAGCTTGTCTTTGGAAAACAGGAAGGATTAGGAAAACCAAACAGCAAAGTTGTAGGTCGCTCTGCTCCGAATGCAAAAACTGGGAAGCAAATCTTTAAAAAATTATTTAAAGTAAACAGTAGCAAAGAAAGTGCTTTGATTTCCAATTGCCAAACTGCATGGGTAAAAATCTCATAAAAAACTSCATGGGATGAAAAATGCCAAAGTGGTAGTCAGATTTCAAGAGAGCTTCTGCCAGAGATTCATGTTCAATTGTATGAACTGGACATATGGATTTAGTTATATTAATGTGAGAAGAGTTTGGAGCACAGAAATAGTACTTCTGTAAAAAGCCAAGAAATGCAATGCAGAGGGACTAGGCAAAAAAAAAAAATCTTTCAAACTCGGGCAGAAAGTGAAAGAAAAGATCACAGAGTTGTGGGATCTCCTGTCCTGTAATAAAATGAAAGCAAATTTCTCAGAGCATTCATGAATAAATACAGAATTCAGTGCCATATTTCAAAAATAAATAACATTCTGTGYACAGAAAAGGTTAACAGCCAGTCTGTTACTATAAACTTATTTGGTTTTGTTTCTAAATCCTGGTATTGTGGGTTTTAGTTGCTGGTTTTGTTGTAGCTTGGTTTTGCATTTTTTCTTTTTAAGAAACTTCCTACTGCAGAGACAACCAGGCCAGAGACAACTCTATTAGCACAAAGCRCATTCCAGCAGATGCCAAGGGCTCTTTCAGTGAATACAGGGTGGAGAGGACACAGCCTTCCCACCAGAGAGCCAGCCAACACTTCAAGAGCTTCCACTGCCAGTGTTCTGGATCAGCCATGGGGTAGGTGGAGTCAATTTTTCACTTTTAACATCTTGCTTGCTGAGTTTGCGTTTTGACTTTTCTGCTTGGTGCCAACTTTTCCCTCAGTTTCCCAGCTTCTGGCTGCTGCTGCACCTCAATGGATGCCTCCTCATGCTCCCTCTTCCCCAACTTCTGGCTCTGGAGGAAGATGAGAGGTTCTCTCTGTTATTTTTCTGTTCTGCAGAACTTACTAAGAGAGTGATCGGTGGCTGTATTAGTTGATTATCATTCAGATTGATGCAGGCCAGAAAATATTTTTCTTGGAGACTTAAACTTGCTTAGGATATTATACACCCACTATTATTCTAATTCCCTGCAAAAGATCCTGAGCTGCTTGTTTTCAATCTATATGATCTACAGATGCTACCACATGATGTAATCAACTTTCTCCCATATTCTTGGTCTGATCAGAATTAAGAAATCTTTGCTGGTGCCTTTCTTATTTCAATAAACTCATCCAAATTCTCCTTGCAGTTAGATCTCTGCTGTATTTCAGTATCAATGGAGCTGAAAAGCATAAAGGGCAATGTAAACACCTTGTTATAAACACATAAAATATTCCTAATGAGAACTTTTAGCTCTATGATCTAATTTGKTTAGTCACAGTCACACCACCTATGTCAGCAGATGCAGTTCCTCAATAATTCCATGCTTGCCTTTTTCCCTGAAATCATGGCCAAAGAACTAATTAAAAATGGTAAAAATATCCGGATCCTAAAAATGGCGCTGTAAGACAAATCTGAGAAAATCTGGCGGTTTTAAGCTCTCAGATTCCTTCAGCCTGTCCGAGGTTCAAGAACAACGTTGTGTTTGATAAGAAATCCTAATGTTTGTCTGTTTATTCTTTCTTCATGCAGCTGTGGGCTCAGGACTTCTCAAAAAAGATGAAGACATGAAGACAATCAAACAAACAGGACTGGCAGTGCCCAGCAGAAGGCTGAAGAGCTGTGATGCAGCACAGGAAAACTATAGAGCAAGTTTGAGTGACGACTTTAACCAACTCTATCTTTGACCTGTACTCAGTCTTTTTAATTATTGTKATTTTCTTTCATTTTATTGTGGTTTTTCAAAATGTGTCTGCACTTTACAAATGCTYTGTTTGCTTCAGGAGAAGGAGTCACAACAAACAAGCAAAAAAACCAAGCCAAAAGTACAACCCCAAAGCTGGAAACTGCATATTAGGAGTAGGGAATGGCCAAACTCCTATTCGCAGCCCTGTGTTCAGAAGGGAGAAAGCAAACAAAGGCCATGCTTCTGTGGCCCTTCCTGTGACCCTGCCAGCACAACCAGAGCCTGCCAGTGTGCACACACACCCCAGGCAGTGCTGCACCAGCCTGGGCTGCACTGACCCCATGGCAG
Source organism: Cardinalis cardinalis (assembly GCA_014549065.1). Lineage (NCBI taxonomy): Eukaryota > Metazoa > Chordata > Aves > Passeriformes > Cardinalidae > Cardinalis > Cardinalis cardinalis. The sequence continues at coordinate 3,169,033 of JACDOX010000062.1, forward strand.
CTGCTGGAAGGGCTGTGCACACAGGTCTGCACAGCCAGGCTGCCTTGCCCCAGGAAAGGGCTCATGTTAAAGGGAAACTTCTTTCAAAGCAGCATTTCTGTATAAACGATAAAAAAACCAAAAAAAACCAAAAAAACATAGAAAGTTTTTACTGCTTTGTTCAGTAGTAAAATGGAGATGGGGACTGAAAAACCATTTWTGGTTTCTTTGGTGGAGCATTGCTTTGTGATGTGAAAGCATCAGAGAGGCTATCACTCCTACCATTCACATGTATGAGCGAGCTGTACTGCAAAACTGAAAAATTAATTAAACCATTGTTTATTCAATTACATGCTCTGTCCCTGCTCTATCTAGATAAATAAGCTGAATAAACTTCTGAAATCTCTCAGCCTGAAGAGGCTGAATCCTATTATCAGCTGTTAAATTAAACATTTAGAAGGCCACATTCTATGAAAGGATATTTCCAAGGAACTACAGTCCTTCTAAAACAGCACATTAAAAATATTTCAGCATTTTAAACAAAATTCCCTTGAAATTTTCAAGATCTGAAATGGGTCTACAAATTAACTACTTCCATTAAATTTTTTCCATCAAGTTTTATGTGATAAAAAATATTTTTTTATATAAACCAAGGGGAATCATCTATTAAAGAAGAGATAGTGCATTTGGCTTTGTAATATTTTCTTACCTGAGACCACAGACCATACCAAAGAGTGTGAAATTCCTCTCTGCCCCTCTACAGATCACTGAGACTGGGTGACATTTCAGAGCAGACTACAGAAATTTCACTCATTACTCAATGGTGAAAGTAAGAGGGAGGCTCAAGCCCAGCACCAGGAGCATTTACAATTAGAAGTTGTGAGAGGCAAAGCAGATGTGCTTGAGCACAGAAACCACCTGGCAAGTGTCACTTTACAGTCCTGCATGTGCAGAAATGCTTTTCAGAAGCRATGAAGTTCACAGCACCACTGGAATCCAATACTTCACTACACGAGAAACTGGCAGCAAGAGCAGCTGCAGGACAGAATTCCAAGGGGCAACTACACCTTTTTGGAGGRGGCAAAAAGAAGCTCATGTATTCAGAGGTTTAAACCAGAATATGATATGCATGTGACATTGGGATATCCACTGGTTTAGCAGCTTCAGCCATCAGCACTGAAGCCAGTGTTTCAAATTTACACTTGGCTCTTGGACAGAGACTTTATTAAAAAGCCTAGCCAAGAAGTAGTGAGAAAAAATGTTTACCRCATAAAATTCCATTTTTCTTTAAGAGACATCAAGCATAAAAGCCTATAGAAGAGTTCTCACCTTAAAACAACAAAATAAGAAAAAATATTGTCTGTACTGAGTAACAAAACAAACATAAAAGAACTTAGAATTAGATAAGACTACCTACTCTTTCTGAGTAAGCAAGAGAGTCAGTATGTGAAGTTTTATATTCATTCCACTGCACCCTTGTGTTATTTCTTTATCTGTAAACAAACTCTTATTCTGCACAAGGCTGAAAGAAGAACAGCAATTTTCCCCATGAGTGGATAAAGGCCTCAGAATCAGAAATCTGACTTCTATGTCAGCCTGTTCCCAGTTTTCCTTCATTACTTATGTGATTTTTGCCGTGAGGAAAAACACAGCATCTCTGTCCCAGAAGCAGACTGGAGACTGACATGGGAAGGTTCAAGAAGGTTATTTATGCAAAATAACAATTTTCCAGTATAATGCACCCCTTGATTTAACACTGGATGCAATAATCTTTGCTCAGCAGTGGGAGTGCCAAAGCATCACACTGCTGCTAATGCAGTCTGAAAAAGAAGAGCTGATTTTTGCAACAGCAATGACAATACAAAGGCATGTCAGGACCCCGAGCCCAGAGTGAGTCACAGCATTTTTCCTCTGTGTCTTGTAACAAGAGGACAGATCCTGTTCATAGCAGAGGTTGGCTTGTTTAGCAGGGGCTTTAGCAGCAGCTTGGGGCTGAGGCAGTGCCAGGGGAGCTGGGCAATCAGGGAGGTCCCCAGAGCCACCACTGTTCCCTGGTCTCACTGGTGGCTGCACCAGAATCTCACCATCAGGCCCAGGGCCCAGGCTGMATTCAGCATAGGACATTTTCCATCTACAGTAAGTCTGTGTTTGAGAATGAGTGTGTCTCTAGCCAGGGCACAGCCACCTGTGACTGCCTGTAGAGACTTGTGTGATACCACTGGGCTTTGCACAGCCATTCAAAGGCTCCCGATCAATGTGGGAGGGATGATGGGTTTGGCACGGGAGTGTCAGGAGGAAAAGGATCATGGGTTAAGCTCAGGTGCACAGAGAGATTTATTCTGATGCTTGAAACTGAGACCTGCTCAGATTACAGCTCAGACTTCACCCTTTGGTCCTTCTTGAACAGGGCAGGCAGAAATCTGACTTGGGTGATTAACTCACGTTATTAAAGTTTAGAAAAGAAAATAAGTACAAGTCAAACGAAAAAGCTCTGGCTGTGACTGAAACCAAGAATTCAATTGCCACTGTTCTGCAAACTGAGCAACCAGGGCTGTGCCCCCATGACCCCTGGGCAGCAGCAATGATCTGCACTGGCACTTGAAGGCACTGTAAATCATCTGCCCAGGGCAATATTGTAGACCTCAATAGATCAGATTAGCCCTTACTGTCTTCAGAGYAGATTTACTAGGGCACTAATGGGTTTTTAGCCCTTCCATCTCACTCAGTGACACTTCCCCAGGAGTGTTATGCATATTTCTGGATAAATGGCAAACCATGCTGAGCAGTAACTGCTGTGCAGCAGATTTGAACTTGGTTTTGCTTGGTCTCTGCAGGTGCACTGCAGAGCTCAACCAACAGTCCATTGATATCTGTCCTCACCTGGCTAGGGCCTGCCCACAAATCTCAGTCTGATCAGAAGCTGGGCTGCATTTCTGAGAGGCCAAATCTCTTCAGACATGATGCCCTCTAACTTCCTAATGGAGCTCTGAAGGAAACAAAACACAGAGCAGTCATGGATTTCTACCTAAGTTTGCAGCCCGTCTATAAAGACTGAAATTTCTATAGCTCATGTTAAGACAGGCACAGTACATTGTAGACATGTACTACAAAAAGCTGCTAGCTTTAAACAAGACCTGTTTTGGAAGGGGGAAAATGCAGTAAAAGAAATTTCACAGACCACCTGCCCACAACCAAAGAACCTCTGTTTCTCTGCCCTACTGCACAACCAGCCTGGCAACCTCAGCACTCTAGAGACACAAATACTTCTTCTTTAAGAGGATGGATTTTTTTMCCCCCATTTTTTATGTAATTCAGAATGTTAACTGTGAATTCCTTGCAGCTGTGCAGGCTGAGAGGGGCAAAAAGCTTTAATCCAAATCTAAAGTGCCCAAGGAGGTTTGTGTGTGAGCAGCAGGGCAGCTGCTGGCRGAGGGTTTGCCAAGGCTGCCGAGGCTCCAGCAGGAGGCCGGGGGTCAGAGCTGCCTGCACAGGGCTGCCCAGGCAGCTGTGCCACAGCCACCACAGCTGGCCCTGGGGCCTGCAGGGCCAGCTTTACCCTCAATGCTTTGTAGCTTGCTGCTCACCTCCTTTTCATGCTCTGTTATTTTTTGAAATAATCTGGTTTCCACACAATRCTGTGGAACAATATTGATCCGGTGGTGGTGGGGTTTTTTTCCAAAGGGGTAACCTTTGGGACTCTTTCTGGGTCTTGAATAACCTTTATCACTACCAGAGCAGCATAAAGAAGGGTTTATGATACAGGCAACTGACCTATTTTTGATATTTGTTTCTACAGAATGACCTTTTCTTTTCCTTGAAGTTTTACTCTATTTGTTCCAACTATTCTCAAAGCATTGCACTAGAGATGAAAATAAAAATGGATGATGATAATAATAAAAGAAGATATGGCATCCCTAATTTCCATAAAGTGAAAAGAGTTAACTTTTTAGTCCTTTCCAAAAGAAGAAAATCTCTCCTCTTTTATTCCAACTCTGACTGCTCTAAAAGACAGGGCAGAAGGAATCCAGCAGGCAATGGATATAACCATCTACCTATTCTCTTCAATCTAGCGCTTCATTCATTTAAATGTCAGGCTTGTTCTTTGCAATAGGTACCAAATTGCTTCTGTTGATTTTATCAGTAGATCTCACACTGTCTATTYATGAATGTGGTTTTTTCCATAACCAATGTTTAAAGAAAGAGCAGAAGTGTCCTATGTACATGTTCAGWTTTCTGAAGATGAAAAATATTACTTTTGTTCTTGAATAGTTTTACCTTACTCTATTTGAGGTCAGTGCAATCCTCCTCTTTATAACTCCACTATAATCTTGGAGAGCTTAAAAGAACTCTTCAACTCTTTTAACTATTCCCTTGTGATTGAACTTTCATATAACCTGTTATTTTCTTGAGTTTCCTTTTTTATTTTCACAAAGGATTATGAAATAAACTCCTACCCAAAGCCCCTGCATGAAAATAATTGAAAAGACAAMCAAAGGTGACCCCAATAACATTTACTTTTGTGGTTTGTATGGCCCAAAGAAGCCTTACTTGGGAATTGACTTTTCTCTGTTTGATAACAATTGCAGCACATCCAGAGACTAGAGCTATCCCAACAGCCTAACCTGCAAAAGTAATTATAAAACATCAAAATACTTAGCAAAATAATGCATTTATCCAACTTGTCCATTGTTTACAGAACAACATGAGAGAAGCAACAAAATATTTCATTACTTTCTTATCTCTGGTCCTTTAAACTTTTCTTGAGGYGTATCTTTGCCCTGTAGAATGGGAAGCTTCCCATTGGGAGCCAGGTATGAGCAGGCCTTTTGAATGCTGATGCCCATCAGGGCTTTCAGCATCAGTCCCTGCTCTGCACTGAGCACCCWCCCAGCACGTTCTGTGCCACTGCCCCCACTGCCCCTCCTGCAACACCAGGAACTCAGAGAGGCTCCCATCATTCCAGGACCTCTTTTGAGAGATCCTCTCCAGGGCTGAATGCAGCACACAGGCACAAAGCTACAAAATCCTCCCTGGCTCAATTCAAGCTGCCAACACTGAYTCAATTCAAAGCTGGGGGTGTCTTAGTTAAATTTGCACTGTCTGGCCATGAATTATGGCTACATTGCTCTGTCTTTGCTGCTCAATTCAAGTGCTCCAGTTTGCTGTAAAACGGGGCAGAAGGAGGCAGTGATCCATCAGAGCATTTAAGCATTTCTTCAGTTTACAGTCCCTGCCCTGCTCATTGGAGTTGATGTTACACCTCTCCCTACTGGAACTCAAGGGTATGACTTTGTCAGTTGTGCCTTACCTTGAGTTTAGAGTTTTGACACCTCCTTCAATGCTCATGGGAATTGACAGAGAGTGTTAACACCCAGCCACAAAATCCAGCCTGCTCTGCATGGTAGTTTTGAATACAAAGATACAGCAGAGAGTTTATAGGGGGCCGGATTTGGGCAGAATCCTCTCAGAAGGAAATACAAGAGATCAGAGTCCAACATTTTTCACCTCCCCATATCYATCCTAACTAATTTCCCATTGTTTTTGTTTTGCAGTCTAATACATCACAGTTGGCTCTGTTGGCTGATGTAGTGTCACTGAAATGCTCTGAGACAAGTGCTGGTGTGTAAGTTATGGAGATGAGAGTGTGTAGGCAAGCCCTCATTAGCCTTAACTAATGATCCTCTAACAAAGTCACACACAATTGAGAGGAGCACAAGTTACTGAAGCCTTGAGGCTTATTGCACTGGGTTTTCAGAGAAAGGTTTTTTGTTTGTTTTGTTCTGATTGAGTGAAACTATTCTCTGCCTTCCTTGCTTTGTAAGAGGCCACAGTCCCTGAATATGTTCCTAAACTGAGCTGTGGTTTCTGGGAGACCTGACTTATGTGGAACAAAAGCCAGATTTGCCTGGGAGTGATCTGACTTGCAGTCTCACTGTGCTGCAGCAGTAATAAAACAAGGTGATCCTGCAGAGATATACAGGTGTTCTCTTCTGAATATATSACTGACAGCCCCCAAAAGCTAAATGAAGGAGGTCTTTGTACTCTGAAAAACAATCAGGCCCCTGCAGACCTCAGGGAAAGCACAGATGAGCTTTGGTTTGTGCAGAGGCTGGGAAACACAACAGGTTCCAGGGAGGGAGAGCACTGTGGAAAGCTGGCAAGAGCCACTCTCATCTTATGGAGATTGTTTCCCCTTCATTTCGTGCTTAGTTATAGAGACCTCTTCTCAGAGCTTGCTTCGGGAGCAGTTTTTTCCTTAGATACAGTGATTTTCTCTACTTTCCCCACTCAAAAAATGACCTCTRCAAGGGGAGGATTTTAGCTATTTCATATTAGCATTTTATGATTACATGCTTTTTTTTTTTTTTAATTCCTTTCTTTAAAATTCCTTCCAGAAATCAATGGGTCAGGAAGAACAAAGGGAACAGCATCTTTTCTCAAAAGCTGCTGATCCAGCTCAGGGTAAGAAGCTCCAGGAGATTTCAGGGGCAGGGGAGCCAAGCTGGAAGCTATTTCCATTGTATTTCCATTGTTTCCAGAGTTCATACAGTTTGTCTAAGCAGGTCTCCTTCAAAGCTCTGCTTGAATATGTCCAGGGCTCTAAAGACMTGACCAGGCATGGAAGGCTGCAAAGCATTTCCAGGGAACTCTGTCATGGCAATGAAAGCACAGAAGAGCTAATGATGGCTTATAAAATCACTATTTTCAAAAGGAGCAAAAGCAAGAGGCCTCATGGAGTAGGATTCGAGTACAAGAGAGCTGGACACAATTTCCAAYTTCACCAGGTGGGAATTCACTTAACCCATCTCCCAGTCAGTGCCTCCACCCATACACTGGGGATGTAAATTCTATTTCTTGGACTTTTCTTGTTACTAGCTTGACTAACATTGCTAATTTACTGACTGCTATTCCTCAGAAGCACTGAGAAAAGGAGCTTAACTCTTTGAAACCTTTCCAGAAATCCTATCTCCCTTCCCCTCCAGCTTCAGTTTGAAGCCATGGGGTGAGCAGGAGCCATCTCAGGGTAGTGGGGAATTCTCTCTGCTTTGCTCATGCTCAGCACAGCAGGAGGAAGGAGCAAGTTCCCTGCTCAGCMCATGAGGATGTGTGAGGAGAACATGCACCTTCCTCTTTCTGTCTTATTAAATTAGAGTTACACACCTAAAATAATATATTTTTCCTGCCAGAATAGACTTGCTTTTCTCTAAGTATGGCAATAACATTCTGACCATGGGGGAGTAAGAACTTTGGTAGGCTGTGAGGGAATAAGCATGAGCGCTTCAGAGCATAAGTTTATGCACAAAATAAGCCACCTGCAGCAAGCTGGATGACYTAGCACTAACCAGTGGATGTGTAGAATGATTAGGGTAAAGCACTGCCAGCACACATGGAATAACATACCAAGTAAACCACACACCAGCATAAATAAATGAGACTTCAACATTAATAAAGTACATAAAGAAGAGTACCTCTAGCATTAGCAGGCAAATGCTATGTTCAATCTGGATTTCATTGAGGATTCATTTCACAGTTTGAGTTAGAAAACTAATCCTGACATCTCATCTTGATTGAATGACGTTTACTTGGTGCGTTCCTTTATGTGACTGGAAAATTATATATTTTAGCTAMAATCCTTCCTAATCAAGACAGTTTGTAGTAGAAAAGAAGGGGAATTTAAAATAAARTTTATTCTTGGAACAGTGGTTCTCACTGAAAGATCCTTCAGTCCCTACACTTTAATCCATGGATGAAACCACAAAGATCACGGAACAGCTGGGGTGACGTCCTGCTCTAAGGAACTATTCCTGTAAACATTCWCCAGTGGGCAATGAGCCCAGAGTGTGAAAAGTACAGGAAAACYGTCCCCTGCATCCCCCATATTCCTGGTATGGCAAAATCTACAATTTACTAAAATTACTKTTATATATTTCTTACAAATACATAAACTAAAAATGAAATGCTAAAATCTTCCTTTTAAGGGGCRAAGGGAATAAATACAGTAATCTGGCTGTCAAATCAAAAAGCCATAAAATMTCCATGGAAATATAAATTGCCTGTTTTTAGCCATCATCTCCTTGTTTTACAAACCAACAGAACTGGAACATGATGTGAAAGTTGCAAAAGGGCCAAAACAAAAYTGAATTCCAGCTCTCCAGTAGCTTCAGTCTGGGATGGAGGAAGGCTCCTGGGGAGGACACACCTCCCTAGGCTAGCAAAGAGCTCCACTTGCTGGCAGATGCAGCCCCTGAGTTATTGCTTCCCACCTCATAAACCACAGCAGAAATAAACAGCCGTTAATCAATTGCCCAACCCATCAAGCCAGAATAAAAGAATTGCATTGTTTAAGAGTACTCTGTGACAGTTCACATACTTTCAAATAGACTTCCTGGTCTGCACTGAAACTTTGAACAAGTACAGGGACAAAATGGAAAGTGGTTCTTAGGCAAGGTGGAGAAAAGGCTGAGGAATGACCCCAGACCCACTGGAGTCCTCCCATCCATAGCTCTTGGCTGAGCTCCAGAACAGAAGTGAGGAAGGGAGATTTGGATGCTACCAGTTCTTTCTGTGAGCCCCAGATCATTCTAGTCTGGTACACTGACATTTTGTGGTTAAAATGAGAAAATTAACTCAGATTATTCCTAATCTCCCTATGCTTTGCTRTATTTTAGTGCTCAATATACACAAGTTACAGGGTTTTTTTTTCTGAAAGCAGCATAATGCTGCATAAAAAGATGGTGCTCTCTATAAATTTTATTGTAAATGGCCTTTCTGAGTATTCTCCCACATCTTTATCATTCATTATAACATTATTCTTTTCACCTTTACAGCAAAGTTGAATATGGCTTGTAATTTTTGCCCACAGTTCTTCAAAAGCACCTCATCAGCATTCACTCATGTGGATAAAATTACATTTCATGCTGTGCAAAAGGTTATTTTGCACAAAATGAATGATCAAAAACTATTTTTTCTGTATGCCAGAAGTATATATATATATATATATATATATATACACTAGTCTTCATATTAATTTAATTAAAAAAAATAAGTTGCTTTTCAAATATCTAGTAGGGTCCCATGGAATAACACATTGACAGGGGACTACAGCACTTTTCTAGAAAGGAGATAAGAATGAAAAATGTTCCGTAGAAACAGAACAGGGACCAGAGATGACCCAAAAATATTATAAAGGGAATTTTGATTGCAAAGTATTTACATACCATCAACTCAAATTACAAAAAGTAAATACAGAAACCTTGGCAGCAAGGTTTCTGTGATGGATTTGACCAAGATTGCTAGGAAGGCATTCTGATTTTTTCAGTAAGCCATCTAAATTGATTTGAGGGGGGGGTTGTCTTTTTTTCCTTTTTTTTTCCTTTTTTTTTTTTGTGGCAGGGTTTTTCAATCAATTAGTGAAGGACAGACTGTGACACATTGCCAATACTTCACTCACTTTTTTCGCAGTGTGCTGTGTCACAGGGACTGCTGATACACCAGYGGAATCTCTACCCTGTAACTCCGTGCACACATCCCAACAAGCAGATTATCCTGATTGAGACATTGGAAGAGCAGTGCTCTCCATCCCAGGAAACATTTAATGTGGGGAAATCATTGTGCAGCAGAAGCAGTGGGAAGGGCTCAGCAATCTCWGTTCCTGCCCCTGCTGTGCTGAGCGCTGCTCCTTTCCAAGGAAACCGCTTTGCGTGGCTGCCCGCAGGTCTCCCCCAGCAGAATGGCCTCTCTTGTCTCTCAGRGGATTTCAGATTTGACTTTTCACACACAGGGGCATTCTCACTGTGCCTGAGATCAGAATCAATGCACACAGTGGGGAAAGGAGTGGTATCCCTGCTGTTTGGCCTGTTTAATTAACTCCTTGGCAATACTACCACAAATGGAAACCCAAATTTCTGGTCCCTCAACCGGCTTCTGACATAAAACACTTGCTTTCTAAAAATAGTTTTGGAAGAAACATGCCTTTAGGAGTTAATTTAAGGCTGAATCAGTGCATGCAGAAACTCCTGCTGCATTGCTCAGTTCTAAGGAAGAACTAGTTTGAAGGAGAGAAAGTACAATAATTATGCAGCTTTCACCACAGACAGAAGCATGCTGGCAAGATAATAAGCAACAACATGAGATAAATAAGCTTCCTTTATTTGTAGGCAGCGAATTGGGAGACAAGTTCAAATCTTTTTTCCCTACCAAATATTACACAAATGGCCTCTAGAGGGATCCAGGTTATTGCTTTTCTGTTGAAATCCCTTAAGCTTGGTTGTCATTTTTATTGGATTGGTTTTTTTCRTTCTTTCCCCTCTGTTACTTTTCAACTAGTGAATCATTCATCTAGAAATAATGATGCAAACAACTTGCATTTAAACCACAGAGTTCATGACCAGGATGAAGGCTTTTGAAAATCAAGAATTAAAAAAACTGGAGGGCAAGGTTCACATTCAGTAGAATTCCAGGCTCAAACAAATCAGCTCTCAGCTGATCACATTCAAYAAAAAATACAATTCCAAAGAAAAGCCTAGGCATTCAGCTGCCTATGTGAAATGCAGCTGAACTGGTGAATCTGCAGAGTTAGGTTGGGAATGTGGCAGGAATTGGGCTCAAGTTTCTGCAGAATGAGTCAGTATTTCCCACTTGAGCTCCTAGAGTTCTCATGAGAAAGTATATTGCTTCCAAGTTATTGTATCTGGCTTGGGCTTTGTTTGCCTGAATTATTTCACCTAGTTAGAATTTTCACAGCTAAGTTTTTAGTAAAGCAGGAGTCCCAAGTTAAACAAAGAGCAAGAATTTAATTCTATGATGTCTATATTCTACATATTCTATATTCTGGATTCRCCAAATAATGGGTAGAACAGCCAGCATCAAGCCAGCTTCAAAATTCAGTCTACAAGCCTTTTTTACTGAATGTGCACTTCMCATGTAATCAAATGCAAATAAAGGAGATGTACTGACCTTAGGAATGTGGAAATGACTCTGTGTACAGGTATGAAGGGAAGTCAAAGACATGTTCCCACTCTGCAGCTTTGTTTTCAAGCTCATGTTCTGCAAAAAGAGCATTTTGAGGGACCCTCAGGCACCCAYAAGAATCTTTGAATTCAAAATATTTGAAGGTACTATTCTTCTGTTTGGTGGAATTGTTGTTTGGCTTGCGCAAATCAAGATGGAGAGTACAGGAGAGAAGAGAAAGGTTATGCCAAGGCCTCATTGTTTTGGGAAACACAATCCTGCCATTGAAGATGCTTTGCTGAAACTGCACCCTGAAGTCAGACTCCATTTCAGTCTGTATAAYAGAGCACCACACAAAGCCAGTCTCCAATCTGGTTCACTGAATTCACAGTTTCACTGCATTCCTTCTGTTAGTSCACTAATGGCACATCAGCACAAGCCTTTTGTGGCACAGGCCTTTGGCTCAGGTACAGGAGGTGTTGTTCATAAACACTGAACACAGCCCAGATCCACAAAAATATTTCTGTTTCTGATGTGCCTTGTTCCAGCCTATGAAGTGCAGATAAATCAGCTTCTCCCAGACAACAATTTTGTGAAGAATATTCATTAGTAACTGCAGGAGTTCAGCTGAGTGACTAAACCACAAACTCAGCTAGCAAAACTCAACTAATTAAACCAGGCTTTAGATAAAAGAGAAAGACATAACCATCCTTTGGTGACACCAATGAGAGCTTTTGTYGCCAGCTCAAAAGGAATGCTGTACATTCCTGCTGCTGAATTTTGGGTTAAATTTTGGTTTGCAATGAAAAGAACAAAACATTACATTAAAAATGCCAATGTAAACTAGGGCAAAGTTGCCTTATGCTTTACGATGAACTTCATAGAAAATTAGAAATGCTASAGAATTAAATATTCAAGCTTCTTCCTGGCAAAACAAGAAAACAAACAACGACAAACTGGAGTCTAAACTGACATTTCTTATTCCACCAAGTCAGCTGCCAGCTAAATCACTTCATTACACCTTCTGACATTCAGTAATCCAGACCAAAAAATACCTCTTGAACCAAAGAGCTGCAAAATGATTATTATAATAATTCAACAAAACCAATATAAAGTGTGTTTTTTTTTTTACTAACAGATGAAAAATTATCCCYTTCTAAAATGGAATTGTTTCATTCATTGTACAACTTGTTATTCCCACATAAATTTTCCTCTCCCTGTAATTTTTTTTTATATTTTCTGTAAAAAACAAACACAATTATTTTTCCTCTAGCTGGAATTCACAGTAATATGGTTAGGTTTCTGAGGCATGATTTTTGTTGGCTTTTTTACTCTCTGGAACTTGAATCCACATTTCTAACAATTACCAAATTTACAACTATATGGTGCTCTTGAATGGTTTGATAAGCAAATTCTACCTATTCCCATTCCCCTGCATTTTCTCTCAAGACCCCAGCTGGAAAATAATGAGTTTTTTTTTTACTAATGAAACTCTACTTAATGAAGTTCTCCAGTGAGATTGGTCTCGCACGTTGGGCCTACCTGTCAAAAACAACAACATCAAAAAACCCCCAAAAACTAAAATAAAACAACCAAACAAAACATAAAAAAAACTCCCCCAAAAAAACCCAAACAAAACAAAACAAAAATCCCAACTAGCCAAAAAACAACAAACACACAAAAACACAATCAAAAACCGCCCCAAAACAAAAAAACAACAAGTAAAAGAAATCAAACAAAAAAACCCCCACAAACAAAAAACAAGACAGAAGGGAAGGAACCCTCTGATATTAAAAGGAGGATTTCTGCATGGAAAATAACAGCACAGCATTCACAGACGGCTACCGAGAATACTGCACAAGATGTTTGCTGCCTTAGAGCAGTTAACCTTGCAGTGGGCTTGGGAATTCCAGTCATGCTGGGTCTGTGCTGTGTCAGTTCAGAGCTCCTGAAKGCCACTCAAGGCAGTTCTGTTTACCAGCTCCAGTGGGCTGCATCCCAGGGGTAAAGCTGCTGGACTTCTGTCATCACAGCACAGCACTAATCCACGTGGCTGGAGGAAAGAGAGGATAGCAGATCACACCTGTCTAGGGAAAAAAAMCAACCCAAACCTAGAAGGTATTGTTGTGTATTCTCCAACCTGCAAATATGGAAAGAAAACTAAAGGAAAAATTGATGCTGCTATTGATATAATATTCAAATACTGATATCATTGAGCAGGGAATAGAAGAACCAGATAAGGAATTTATGGGAACAGCAAAACCACTCCTCTCCAAGCTCAGAGTACACCCACTACAATTTTTAGTAGCACATCTGTTAATGAAACTCTAAATGCTTTGAACAGCACGAACTAGTGGTGCTTGTCTTTAATTTTTGGAAAAATCTATTGGCTCATTCATTTTTGTTTCAGTACTTGATATGCACTGTTACATGGGTTTTAAAAAAAGAAACAACRACTCCATAATATTGCATGAAAAGAGAAAAACATTTCTTTTAGTGTTCTTCAATTAGCAGTAGTACCTCTGGTAATTAAAGAGAGTATGTGCTACACTTYTAAAAACATGAGAAGCCATTTCTACGTCTTCTTTACACATGAATGTTGTTAGTAGCTCTGGTTGTTGGATGAAGCCTCTAGGAAACAGGTGCTCACTTTTGCAATATTTCAGCATATCTGCTCTTTTGTCTAGATTCTCTTACCTTTTCACTGCCATTTTGTCTCCTTACCTGTTCTTTGTYACAGATTTTCCATCTCTAGATGAAACATGAGCAAAACAAAAGTCAGTAAAAAGCTGCAATTTTAAAATGCAATMAAGCCTGAGCATAGAACCTTTCAGCAGAAGTCTAAGGTTGGTTTGTGATGGATGTAAATAATGCACAGAAGATGACCTTTCCCATTTACAGGAACTCTGCTCCTCAGATCTTTAACTAGATTCTGCCATGGAGTATAAAAATATCCATCTGAGAACAAATTCTCTTCCTATTTTTAAGTTTTTTTTCCCATGATCTTGGACTGACCTGGTGTTGTTACTAATAAATTTCCAGTGTCGCTTTTTATTCCCACAACAGATGAAGTCAGAATGTGTCAGGGGGTGTAGATGACCAAATTGCTTCTTTTAAATKTGGTGTCAAGCCCTAAAAAAACCCCAGTATTTCTTTGATATCTACACATATTTTGGATTTACCAAACAAGGAATTGGGCTGAAGTTTGAAGAATAGGGTTTAACTTCTGACATTTAGTTTGATCACAGCAGAAACACAGGAAATTTTTTGTTAAGAAGTTGGCACATGAATAATTGCTTAGCGAAACTTCAAATGGAGAACTCCAGTGACTATTTTATACTCCAGTTTCTAACATTTCTTTAAAGATTCTTGTAGCTAATCACAAGGACAACTGTCTCCTGCAAAAGGAGCACTAGCACAAATGACCAGCAATATTTATGGTCAACTTTTAAGTTTGTTGTCAATCAGCTCAACCCATATAAATGTGTTACACCTTGTAATCCACAACCAGAACCCTCTATGGCTTTCTGGTTTTAGCATTACTTAAAAATGTTGATTTTTCTTTTTTTTTTCCTTGTTTGTTTGTTTTAGTGGAACAACAAATTCTGATTCTGGGTCTTCCCTCTTCCTATAGCCAGCTTTGGCTCAGCTCAACACTTTCCCAAAAAATGCACAAGAGCCTGGAAACAAAAAACCCTGAATTTTTTTTGTAATCAAGAATTTGGATTAGACAAGTACAATTATAATAATATAAATATTCTCTTTCAATTGTACTAAATTTGTAAGTAGGCTTCCCTATTCATGAAATTGATTTTTTCTGATATGACTTTTTCTAGTCAAGTAATTTCAGTTTTACAATGTTGGAGACAKAAAATGATTTAGGCCTCCAGCCTCGTGCTAATGCTTACCTGCCTTCTTGACAGCAAAATTCTCACTTTAGTAGAATAGTGGAATTAAAGAAAGAAGAAAAATGTGCAACATAAAGTGATGTAAAACCTCCCTCTCTGTGCAATAAGTTGTTTTACTCAAGGAGAACAAGCAAACCTGAAACTATTTCAGGTTGAAATAGTACCTGTCACACACATTTGTGATTTACATCATGTTTTCCTCTATTCTCAGGATACTGGGTGATTTCTTGCATAACTCCTTAACTAAGAATGCATTGAAATCTTCACTGCACCACATTTTCCATTTCACCTGCTGACATTTTGTTTTCTTTGGCTTTTGTTTTATCAGGAAAAGAAGAGACATCATCTAGTAGATAAATTTCCACTTCCTAGGGAGGAATAGAAAGATTTTTTTCCTAAGGAGTGTTCATGGAATTTTTCTGGAATATAAGGAAGCCCCAGGAAAACATTCTTCTTGATTTAAATAAAYGTTGTGATCAGAACAGCAGCCTTGGCAATTTCCATTTCATTTCAGCCCCAAGCAGCTGYGATTCTGCAAAACCTGATTGGGAAGTGAATTCAGAGAATTTACCTGACCCTGTTACTTGGGTCAGATGGACATGAAAATGGGACCTGTTATTTTTACATTGCATAGAAGAAAAAATGACTTTTTCTTCCCTACAGCACAGCATATGTTTGAGAAGGTACACTGCCTCTCCCTCTTCTACCTGGCTCTGTATTTTCTTAAATTTGCAGAAACAACTTGCACAAAGATCTGTTAGACTTCAGTTTAAATGAGTCAATTGCTTCAAAAGCAGGAGAATATAAACAAGCACACACTGAGACAGAGCAAGGGGCAAGAATGAGGGGAATCCCCTTAAAATCAACACTGCTCAACAACTGATGGGCTCAGAACAAAGCCTGCCAAATTTTATTACTTAAATTTCAAGAACCTGATTCAGATATTTTCTATAGCCACTAAATGATTGTAAAAATACTTTTTTACTGGCTTKTAGGCAAGGCTTTTCAATTTCTTGTAATCAAGATAGACTGTAAAAAACAATAGACTTGCAAKGAGTAACAGGGATTGAGAAGCAGGTTTTTCCTAATGACTAAGGCATAAAAAGTGCATGGGAGCATATTCAACCTTCAAGCTAGTCAATATACTTTCTTTCTCATTAAAAAAAAAAAAACAAACTAAAAAATCAACCAACCAAAACAACAAAAATAAGCTGCTTAAAAAATACTGTGAACAAAGTAGAATCTTGATCACTGAATTCAAAATAAAGAGATTTCATTCTTTCCTTCACTGGGATAACAGACAAATTTCAAGAGTGTTTTCTATGAAGCAGTGGCTTCATGTCACTAACATGCATTATGATAATAAACCAAGAACAAGGAAAGGAATATTATTTTATTAGCAAAGCTAAAGCAATATAGCTACCCAAATGCTACATGGCTTTTTGACAAATTCCTTGGCACGAACAAATGCATTGTTTTCTCCTTGTATAATGTACAACCGACATATGCACACATTATATCTGGCAATTCAGCAAGACATGTTTTCCTAATTAAAAAAGCTCACTTGGTTTTTACTCTTTTCATAGAGGGTGTAAGGATTCCTGCAGTCTGCATTGTTGTATTTGCCTGCCACAACAGCAGTTTGACCCTTAATATTGCAATGGAAAAGGCTGCTGTAAAATTTTATATGCTCAGGGCTACATCTGTAGCTATACTACTTTATTGTTAATATTATTGCCCACAAGGCAGCATAAAGAGAATTATTCTCAGCAGCAGTATTTGCATGTGTTTATTTTTAGCTCCTGAACAGATGAATACATCAGCAGGGATTGCTGTTGAGGTTGTTTCACTGACATCAATCAATTCTTGTCAGATGACAAATCATGACCAAATGAAGCACCAGTGCAACCAATGGCTTTGATGGGTAGATGTAAATTTAGTAACAAAAGGCCTGATGCTGCAGCAATTGCAAATGTTGCCCAGCAAATACTTTAGTTCTTACTCTTGAATAGTGGATAAGAGCATTACATGGCTTCTATATCTTTTATTAAGCATTTACCTGAATCTCCATGGTTTTTATTTTTTCCTAAGTCAGCATTTTTAATTTAAAGAGGTCATCTGAATTCCTCCTCTAGGTGATATGATTTACCCTCAGGAGTTGTTTGCATTTTTATTATCTTCTAAAATTATCTTCTGAAAAAAATGTGTCCAACCTGAGTTTGAACCACTGCCTCAAAACTAAACTTAGCCACTTGAACTRACTGTGATTGGGATTGTAAAATTACCCAGTTCCTCCTGCCATAATAGCACTGTTCACTTGGGTGCACACAAAAATAAACAGAACATTCTTAATTAGCTCATCTGAAAGAAGTAACTCCTAAGCATGTCTTTCCAAGCTCTGTTTGTAATTGTGAAGTTGTCATCCTAAGGGGAAAARGCGTAACTCTCTTCATGTTTCTACTATACAGTCTTAAGCTAATGAGTTTGCACTTGGATTTATTAATTAACATGTTTTATATTCTTTGTATAAAAAACTTGCCCAAGACTATGTTAGTCAGAATGTAATATGTGAAGATTTAATGTCTTTAATTGTCTAAAAGACCATGGTGATTAYTTGGTTGAGCAATATAGGTCCATATCTTGGTGAATTTTGAAGCTGCTGCAATTCCCACTGAAAAAAGGTTATTTTAAGCAATCACACTGATTACCTCTACTTATATGTTTAACTTGAGAGAGAAACCTGTAATTCTAAATTCCTTTTAGTATTAAGGTAAATCACTATCCAAGTTTTAACTGCATGACTTGAGAACATCTATTTCCCCATTAAAGAACACTTTTTGTTTTCCAAGACAAAAATAAAATTTTAAAATTAAGACACTTGGGATGCAGGAAAAAAGGTCATGTAGATAAGCCCTTCATACTTTTTTAATAAATAAAATATCTATAAAATATCATTCAAAATGTGCCTTCAGAAATGTGCCATTTTCAAAATGTAACACAAATCATACTGGTTGAAGATCAAATAAATTTTCTGGATGTCAATACACCTTGGCTCATACTGYCACAGTAGAAACAATAGCATTAGGTATGAAATGTACATAATCTCACGTGGTCAAGGGCTAGATGAGCTGCAAATGGTATATGGAGTTGGAAAACCCCAGAAAACCTAGTGCTGCACTGGAAATGGGCTCTGTTGCCAGCACTCTAACACAGGGAGTTAGAATAAGACAGGTGCACATGTCTCATTTCTAAATATGAGTTTTGGCAGGGTCTAAACACTCTCTTCATTAAAGTGAGTGAGAACCATCTCCTCTGAATTTAAAGAACTTAGTGAATTTCAGAGATGGGTGAGAGTAAATAATTGAATTTAAGACTTCAGCTATTGCCTCTTTTCCAAATGTCTGATTTAAGGTCTTTGTTAACCTTATAAGTGCATTTAAGAGGATTGAAAATGAAAAAAAACCAACGTTCATGGAATGTTTGAAATAACCACATATTTCTTAGCTATTCTCCGATGTTAAAAATAAAACTCAATRCAAGTACTTCAGAAGGGAGAAAAAGAAACTAAGCATGATAAATATGCTTAATATGCTTTTGCCACTCTGCTTTCTTTCTTTGTGATGTGATGATTTCTCATAGAAATAATGTGCCTGAAAAGCCATATCTGTGTAGCCTAGCCTTTGATCAGTTTGATTGTTGTAGCATTACACCTGAAGGCTGATCAATATCAAATTACCTTGAACACAGCCAAGTCTGYAGCACAGCTGGGCCATGGTATTGTGTTCAAGGTAAAGACATAATCTGCAAGCACAAATGAATTGCCTTTCTCATCTGCCACCTCATCACTGAACTTGTACTTTATTCTCATATGTGGCTTCAATTTTGCTCTGTTATTTCAGAAAAAGGAAATACAAATCACAGACTTGCCTCAACATTGTCCCATAACATTAATGCCACATGTCTGAAGTAGTCTTTTTTCCCATAAATAATGTTCATACCTGTCTGAGACATTAGTAAGAGCAGTTCACCAGCTCACACTTGGGCACTGAAGGCCTCTGGATGTGCATGTAGTGGTTGCACATCAGTCTGCCTGAAGGCAAGTGGCTGTACACAAATTTTTCCAATACAAATTCAGCTGGTTTAGYGCTTTTCATCTGGATCTTCCAAACCAAATTTTAACTGAAACTGATCCAAAATTGCAGGAAACTCAGTGTGGGCTTCCCACACAACTCAGGGAAGTTGTTTTAGGCAGTCACTGCTGTCAGCCCCCACAATAACTGTGTTTAAGAATATTCTAGATATAAACACAGTRTTGAAAGAAATTTTTTACTGCTTTGCTAGAGTTTGGGTGTTCTGTATTTCACAGSACTAAGACTATCATAGATATATTTAACTATCTTGTCTCCGATTCAACTGTGTTATTAAGATGGACCTAGCAAGCTCTTGCTGATAGAAAAATCCATGGGTGATAGTTCCAGTCACTGCTTTTTGCATATCCACTTCACAGGAAACAACACTGTCATACTCGAGTTTGACACAGTCGTAGACAAACAGACTTCCTGCTACAATCCTAGATGATACAAACATGCCTTGAATATAAAAATTGAAATTCTAGTTATTCAAACAAGAGCTCTTCCAAAACCTGAGATTACATCTGGAGTGAAGACTGATTTATAATTAATTATGATTTAATGATTCATAATCAGTCCTCATCCTTTTTAAAACCCTGCTAAAAATAGAAAATCACCTAATATTCAGGATTACTATGCACAAATACATTATTTGGTTTCTTATCCTCCCTCCCTCTCACTYCCCCCTTTCTGAGTATGAAAATGTTGCACTGTTGGGGATGCAGGCTATCCAAGCCTTGGAGCCCAGCACAAATTGTTACAGACTTCACCCTTGTAAAGCACCTACCATTTTTAAATTTAAAAAGTCAGGAGTATTCCACTTGTTGGTTGAAATTTATCCCATCAAACTGSATGTTCTGGAAGGTGAAGGTTATCTTTACTCCTGGTGATCTGAAGTCATTCCTCTTAGGAGAGACACACGTGGCATAGGCTGACCTTGGGAAGTGCCTGTGTCTGTTTGCAGGAGTAGGATGGCCAACAGAGAGAGCAGTACCTTCAGAAGGGGATTCTTCTCAGCTGAAGATTCTAGTAAGGTGAAATAACACCTCTCCTCCATAGCAGCTACTCCTAAGCTGGGGTTTCAGATAACAGACTTTTTTCCAAGGATTTAGCTTGCCAGCAGTACTTGATACAGATGTGAATCTCAAAAAGTCTCTGAAGAAACAGGTTGTCTTCTCTGGACCCACATGAGAAATATTGCACACCTCCAAAAGTTACACATTGCCCATCAAAGGCTGTGCAGTGTGCACAGTCCCTGGCWGCTACACAGAATGTATTATTTGATTATATAACACCACCTCTTCTCAATACTCAAGCTTTAAGAATGAGGGTGACCTCTCTCAAACCATCATCTAATTTCTGTGTATCTTGCCCTGTATTTTCATATCACTTTTTCTGCTCTGCATGTTGTTTATATGAGGATTTAATAAAGACCCTAGGTGAGGCTGGCCAATGTAGATCTTTCTTATGGTGTATTTCATTCCACAGATTAAATAAATAAATGAAGCTAGGGCCTGGAGTTGTCAATGAGGTGACTGAAGCCTGCTATTGTGATTAAGGTGTCTTTCTTCCTCAAGCAATCTGGAGCTTGTTATACACAAGTSAAGCTACAAATCAGTAGATATTGGATGACTCAAAAGCTATGGAGAACATAAAATTATGTGGCTTCAGCTTAAAGAATCACAAGCAGAGAGAAATTAGTGATGGAAAGCTTATTAAACTGTCTAGTTCAATCTCTGCCAAGATGGGAATATTCCCTGGAATGTATTTTACAGCACGTTATCAAAAATTGTTTCCGTATGAGATTCTGCCCTGGAAAGAGCCTATAAAAGTGGTCTGGTATAGTACCATTCTGACTGAATCTGTGATTGCTTTCAGTTCCAGAGACTTCAAAGAAATATCTTTTTTTCCTCTCAGCTGAAGACACCCACTCTTTCAATCACAGCCACAATCACTTACAATAGATGTTCTGAGAGGCACCCTTGCCTTTATTTGCATTGTGTAAGTGCACATTATGCCTCCACTCACTCCTCTTGCCTTAGGCACCCTGTGATGCAGGGCAGAGGATGGAGGCAACAGCAGAGGGAAATGCTTTATCAGAGATGAAGTGATACAGGTTCTTTGTATGGTGTGCACTGAGACTCACAGCATCAATACCGGATCTTCCACAGCTGTTCCTCTCCTATTCTGAGCCCACAGGCTCTGAATCCTGACCTAATGAGGTCTTCATCATTCTCAATTTCCTTCTGATATTACTACTGAAATMATTCAAATATTACTGCCACTCTCCCCAAGACACCTGTCTTTTACAGAGTGAGGTGAAGGAATGAGTCAGTTCCCTGAATCCTGGAGCTGCTGGGATTATTCTTCTGCCTCATAGGAGGCTCCTTTGCTATTCTTTTAGTGCCCCTTCAGCTTGTCTTTGACTCTAAGTGTGACCTTTTCATTTCTGTCTTTGATTTTATTCATAGTTCTTTTCTTTTTCCATTTCACAGTTTTAAATTCCCTTCTAGGACTGGAATATGATTTTGATTTCCTTGACCAGAGTGACCAAACAGGCCACACTGTTTAGCTGGATAAGATTTATCTCTGTCAGCTCTGCAGGACTCATGCCAGGCTTTATGTAAGTGGTTCTCCTGGCTTTGTTATCAGTGTCCATGCTTTAAGGTCAGATTCAGGCTGGCTGTGGGTGAGTGATGCTCATGCCTGCTGACAGCAGGGACAGAACCATGCTCATCTGAGCATTGACTGGAGCAGCTCAGCTGGGATCTTCTCAGGGTTTTCAGCCAATTAGCCATTTACATTTTATCTCTTTCCCAATTATTCATCAGATTCCTCTTTGAAAGTTTTGCATATCCTAATTTTTATGCTGATTTCAAAAAAGTCCCAATTCTAATGCCATCAAACTTTAATTATTCACATTCTCACCACTGCCAGAGGATGTCAGCAGTTCTTTCACCATGACTTTAACAAAAATCATGCTTTTTTTCCTCACTTTTCCACTTGCCTGTCAACATTACCCTTTCTGAGCCTCTTCAAAATGTCCTTATGCTGTTYCCACACTGCAGCAGGCAGGCAAGCACAAGGCATAACACAGACATCTTCTGGAAGCCTGACTTGCCCTCTCAGCTTGAAGCCTTCCTGCTGACAGCCTGTTCAGGCTCTCTGGTGCAGGAGATGCTGGCAAATGTTTGATGTTGAGACCTGAGGGCCCTGAGRGAGGCGCTTCAGCTCGCCTGCATTTGTGTTCGCTGGGTCTCTACCACCAGTCAGGCTGGAAGATGCAGTGTAGGTATAATGGTCATTATTTGCAGATTCCCTGTCACCAGAGCAGGGTTCACACCTCTTCAGTTCACTGCAATCATATTTTCTCACAATCACAACAGCATCTGTGGGGTTGGAGCACTTACAATCCCTCTTCACAGAAATCCCGCTTTGCAGAAATCCCACTTCACACTTTYCCCACTGTTTTCTAGGCTGAAACTCATCTTGACTACTGCAGCTTCTTCTCTTCCTCTTTTATATTTTACTCTGCCTCATCTTTCATAATTTACAAGAGAAAAATTAGCTTTGTCAGTCCTTATTCTTGATGCTGGCTGTGCCCCAGCCTGAGGCCTCCAGACGCATTTCAGAGAGAGGGCAGTGTTGACTGCAGCAGGCACAGCATTAGGCAAGACACCCTGGGAACTTCAGCTTTATTTTTACTTTGTCACAGTCTTGCTGAAGRACTGTGGCTATTGCCTGGGGCCTCCTTCTGCTTTGGTTTCAACACCTTTYGTACAGAGTCAGAGAATTCTGGTTTAGTTTGGAAAAGATCCTCAAGATCATCAAGGCTGACTGTTAACTGCACACTGCCAAGCTGACCCCTAAATMGTGTCCCTTGAGCACCACATCTACCTGTCTTTTAAATACCTCCAGGAATGGGAACTCAGGTACWTCCCTGGGCAGCCTGTTCCAGAGCTTGGCAACCCTATTTGGTGAAGAATGCTTTCCYTATATGTAATCTAAACCCATGTGCTGCAGCTTGGGTGCAAATTTTCTCTTATCCTATCACTTCTCACCTGTAAGAGGCTGACACCCCCCTCCCCCACCACTACCCCCTCCTTTCAGGTAGCTGTAAAGAGCAATAATGTCTCCTCTGAATCTCCTCCTCAACCACCTCAACTGCTTTCATTGCTCCACATAAATCTTCTCCAGACCTTTCACCAGCTTTGTTATCCTTCTCTGGACACTCTCCAGTGAATTCATRTTCTTCAAATAAGGGTCCCAAGACTGAACACAACACTTAAGATGTGTCCTCAGCAGTGCCAAGTATACAGGGGGGTGGTCATTCTTCCTAATCTTCCAGGAACCTCCTAGAGTGTTTCCTCCCTGCTGTGCTGTATTTCCAGCAGATAAGTTGAAGTCCTGCAGGAGAACAAGGGCTAGAAATTGTGAAACTTCTCCCAGCTGCTCACAGAATTCTTCACCTGCCCCTTGATGCTGGCTGGGTTATCTGAGGTGAGTCCCACCATGRTATCTGCCTTGTTGGCCTTCCTCCTGGTTCTCACCCATAAACACTCAGCCCTGCAGCCACCATCATCAAGCTCTAGACAATCAAGACACTCCCTAAAATGCAGGGCTACCTGCTGTCCTCTCCTTCCTTGCCTGTGCCTCTGAGGAGCTGCAGTACTCYAGCTGTGGGAACCATTCCACCATTTCCATGACAGCAGCTGTGCCACGGTGTTACTGCTGCACAAGGGCTTCAGCTCCTCCTGTTTGCTCCCTGTGCTGCTTGCACTGCTGGAGATCCTCTTCACCTGGGCTGCTGATCCCACCCCTTCCTCAGGGGATAAAATCTGAATTCCTGCAGGACCATTCTCAAGYGCTTCCATGGTTTCTAACATCAATAACCTTTGTGGTTTTGCTGCTGCATGGATCTCCATCCCASAGGCTCACAGACCTTGCCACCAAAGCCACCCTTCAATACTGCTGTGCTATGCCTAGGCTTTATCTCCAGGGAGCCTGGTTTTGTCCCTTTTCCCCTCCAAATCAAGTCTGATCTCTTTCTGTGAGCTCTGCTAACACCTGTGCCAAAGAACCTTTTCCCCTTTGAGACAGGTGTACCCAATCTATGGTGTTGTGTAAACTGACCCTAAATTCTTCCAGTGACACCAGGTTTGTAGCCAGATATTGATCTTAAGCATTTCACGTTTTTTTCCCCTCATTATGTCCTGCAATCACAAGGATAGAAGAGAACACTAACTGCTCTCCTCAATCCTGATGGTATTGGCTTCCTTTATAAAAAGCTTTCAGGCCTATAGAAGAAAAATAACYTGGGAGAGAAATGCTATTATTGCTTGGCTGATGCAGTCCTTGCTATTTCTCACCACAATCACAGGAACAGAAGAGTTGCACTGCCCCAGTGCCTGAAAGCTCAACAACCTGAGGAGGAGGCTCCTCCTAAGCCTGGGAGTGAAGAGCTTGGAGCCCTCCTGGACTCTCTGGCTTCTCACCAGCATTGCAGTGGGTCTGCCAATACAGAAAATTTTTTAAATTTCTGGTTTCCAAAAGCTTCCTTCTCCAAGCATCTATTTACTTTTAATCCTGGAAGGGAAAATAAAGGTTGGTTAATTTTCATCTCACACATAGAGGATTTTTTTTCTGATCCAGTTACAACAGTAAACTCCTCCTGTTGTGCCACCCAAAAAGGCTGGAAAATGTCCATTCTAATTGCTTTCCCTAGGCTATGCTGAGTGAATGTTCAGCTCCCCGAGGTTGGAGTGTACTGGTATAAATTTACTGTGMTAGAGCCTCACTGCTGCTGATTGTTGCAGAACTACCACTGAGTAGTAAATGCTTCACTGCTCTGTTACCCRGGGGGGCTGAGCATTAACTACACTATTGAACAGCAAATGCTTATCATCCCCTATAATTCAAACTATATAAATCACTGAAGAGAGACAATGTGCCTACAGGGAACTCACATGGTCTATAAAAATGTAAAAATCAGAACTATATTTAGCTGACAGAGCAATASTTAAAAAAATAATAAAGTATTCAAAATATAACTTCAGACATTAAACTCATCTTCATTTCAATCTACCCAAAGTTTTGTGGAGTTTAATCTCCTCTGGAAACATTTTCATCATTAACAACATTAAAAAAATAGGATTAAGAAATAAAAGCAATTACTCTTCTCTCTCCCCCATCCTCCAACTATTCATGCWGCATCAGAACAACCTCTTTTAAGCCCATCCTTAGAGCAAAGCAAAATGCCAGCATTTTTTATTCACTGAGAAAAGCATTTCTACTTTGCTTAAAAAATAATAGAAGGCTTAAGATATGTTGCTTGTAAACCATGTAACCACTGAAAGTGGAAGACACAGTTCCTTTTGTCTAAAGACAGTTCTTCAAATGCAGGGCTTATGCAAGGTTCATTACCCTGAGAAGAAGGCAAGAAAAAACATTCCTCCAAGGAACTGTACTGTGACTGAGGACATAAACTTTCATTCCTGGGTAAGCAAAGACTTTATGTGAAGTGGACAAAAGGAGTTCCATTACTGTCAATGAATTACTCGTGGCTGTGAAGTTAAATACACATGAGCATTTGAAGCACCACAGAACTTTATAACAAGCTGGTGCTGCATATTCCTTAATGTGTACATAAAATCTGTTTTCTGTTCCACCCTTAACCATGCAATAACCTCTGGAAAGGCCTCACCATGTATTCATAATGCAATTTACTGCAAAGCCAAGGCCTTCAATATATTCTATATTAAAAATCAAAACCATCCCCAAACCACCATCCATAGAGAAATAAAACATAGTAACCTTTAAATACATAAATGCAATTRCAGAAAAAGACAAGGAGCAAAACCAGATGAGAAAGATCTCAGGGGAGAAGTGGTATGGGAGTTTCTGAGTGCTCCATGTAGCATTCAGAGAAATGATGAAAGAGAGGTATGAGAGCAGAGCTGGAAAATGATCACAAGCAATCAATGTTTCAAAGAGGTCAGAAAAAAATCAAGTAAGGCTACTAAGCTTTATTCTTAATCCATGGACAGCTTAGTAGCATCCCACTAAGATCTATCCTTCTTGAAGATRTTCTAAGGAAACAAAAAACATTTTGATTTTTTAATCTTATGAAAGATGATATCATCAACAAGTTGTGTTTGTTCTTTTTTCCCTTTACAGAAAAAGTACCTGTACCTGATCAGCATGTGTGTCCTACCACACTGTGTGAGCCTGAACTAACCAAGAATAATGAGGGATTTTAAACAGAAATATAATTAAACCATGAAAACATGTTTGAAACACTAAGAGAAATAACATGGGGTATGGCTTAATTAGACACTCAGAAAAGAGTTCTCCCAGCACACCAAGCCACGTATATACAAGATTGCTTTGTAAGAATGAAGCAAATAATGCCAACATACTTCAGATATTCTATCAGGGCACCTCATATCAAAAAGGGAGATAAAGATTTTCTGTATGTATTTGTAATGTGGCTTGAAAGTGTTGCTTTCAGTTGTCTTCAGATGAAGAACTGATAATTAGCTCAAGGAAGCTCAGAGAAAACCAATGAAATCTCTTAAAGACTATCTGGTCTTCTAAAGACTATGATTTCATACAGTCCATGGCTTTATCTCCTAGGGGATATTATATGTCCATCAGTGAGTCAACACTGAGGAGAGAGCAGAGCATACTAAGAAATTTTAGTGAAAAAAATGCTTAATTTGTGATTAAGGGCAGAAAAATTAATGTGATGCAGCAGTAGTTTAATATGCTGGCAAAACGAACACTTACAAGTAATCCTCCAAAATGTACACCAGCTGCAGAACGCCAGATGAATTTAAGATGTTCATCCCACAGGAGCACTCAATGAAAATGAGCTCATGCTTCAGGATTTTCAGATCAGAGCCATATGCTGTACACTCACACATTTGCAATATTAGTACCTTGAAGTAAATTTCTTAGAGCATTATTGAATCTAATTTCCAATGCCCACAGTCAGCAAACTTCTCTCATTTCCCTATGGAGATAACCCTGTTGGATCAGCCTTACATGATATTTCTTACTCTGGCACTAGGTTGAGAGTAYACTCCATGTTTGACTAAACATTAGATATCCATAACTTCAGGTGATGAAGAATTTAACTGATTTTAAATTTTTTCTCCTGGTGTTACTCATCAGTTGGTGGAAGCTGCTGCAGTGCCAGGAGTGGAAATGGAGGGTGACATCTCACACCTGTGAGGATCAGCTGGGCAGCCTGCAGTGCCCAGCACCTGGGGGAGYGATGGCACGAGTGTGGGCCACTCTCATGCATTAGAAACAGGCCTTTTATTTTATTTTGTTTGCTTGCTCCTAAACATTTTTAGCTTTCCGTTGACAAAAAGTAAATATCTGTAAGTGAAAAAAAAAGGCCTCTTAAAACTTAATCTAATTTACCTTCTGTTCAAGACCCACTATTATGCTTCTCACTCTCATTATGTCTGACCTAAAAAGTATATTAAAAATCTTATTATTTTGTTGCTGGCTTTTCTACTTAATTATTACCACAACAGGCAGGTACTCATTATGATAATTAATCAAGACTGAGACATAAATAGCTCACATAGGGGTYAATAATCAGATAATAACAGTAAGCACTCTTTCTGTATAATTAAGTCAAATGACATGATTTATACTGGTGCAAACCTACCTCCAGAATGTAACATTTAAGGATTTCACTGTCTTTTCAAACAACCCTACACTTTGCAAGCCTATAATATCTGAACATTGCTTAAACTCTAAAGTTTTGACATTGACAAAATTTGAAGTGGGATTTTTTTTTTCAAAATGGTAATAATCTATTTGCCGTTGATGTTGGCAACCATTAATTAAATTTTCCTTTTTGATAGGCCACACTTCACAGAATCACAGAATGGCTGAGGGTGGAAGGCATTTATGGAGATCCTCTTGTCCAACCACCCCAGCTCAAGCAGGGCCACTCTAAGTGATTGCCTCCAGAAACTCCATCATCGTTGCATCATAATATTCCTGTAGCAATGAATAGGTTAAACTTCTAATGTTGCCAGTGACAAAAAGCACTCATTTTCTAAAAACAATATATGATTTATAACACAGAGACTTTCTTGTATCCACTCATAATTGGGAGGGTCAGTTGCAATCCTTAATAGTTTTGTAAGCACCAGCAGTGCTATGTGTGAAACAAAATAATGCATTTCCAAATCACAAAACAGGGAGGAATGTGCCGTAAAAGCAATGGTTTTCTCAAGCTATAGCCACTCAAGAAAGAGCTAAGTATTTTTATATTAGTACTAAAATAACTTAGATTGCTGTCTCTATTAACTCAAACCTCTTTTTCAACTATGTGGAAGTAAATGGTAGGGTGCAAGAAACATTTCCTTGATAGAAATTCTGTTTRAATGATTGCTTGAGAGGAATTCTGGAAGCTACTAACAGATCTGCAGTTTTTCTAMGGGCCAGATGTGAACCAATTTCTAAGTTTGAGTCAAATCTTATTTTTTGAGTAGTCCTACTGATTGAAATAAATTTTGGGGAAGGGATGGGTTTTCATTTACATGTCTTCCTAATATGGGAAGATTTTCTAAAATATTTTTTAGGTTTATTTGTCTTTGCAATTTGTTATCCTTTGCTCAGGATAAGAAAAGAAAGAGATCTCYGTACATTGTCTCCTCTCCACACATTTTAAGCTAGTTAAGATTGTTTAGACATTTTAAGACCATTAGAATTAATATAAAGAAATTTAAATGAAGTGTCACTTTCAGGAGGGGTCTCTACTCCTCCTCAGCACAGTGTCCAGGGCAATTCAATGAGGATGATATTTTTCCCTGACACTTGTGCTGCCAGGGGACCAAGTATCTATGAGCTGGTCAGTATTCCTGGGGATATCTGGTTGAATGAAGTTGTATCCAAATTTTAATGCATACCTAAACTACTAGTGTCAGCTTTCCACCTTGCACTGAGGTAAAATATTCACTTCCATGGGACAGCACCTGAGCAACAAATGCCAGAAATTTTTCATCAGGAGCTATGCCTCATGAGCTAAGAGGTTTTTAGCACTTTTACAATCTTGTTTCCTTTCCCTACTCTGCMTTTTTCACTGTTTCCCCATATTTTATTAATGCCAGTCTGCTTGAAAAGGGCACAGGGAAAAGCAAGCATTCTGCAGGGTAAATGGGAAAAGAAATGGACAGAAGCTTTTCTTAAAATGTCACTGCTCACAAAGAGCTCGTGGCAGCCCAGTGTTATATAAGGCTGAGGTTTAAAGAGGTGCTGTTAAATATGCCCTGATCTCTCTCATACTACTRGCTTCCAATTTTAATCCTCTCCACATTGAATTTTAATTTAAAAGTATTTTAATCTGTAACTTGTTACAATCCCTTGTCATGTTTTGTATGCACTGGGAGCAATGCTATCCTGAATCAAGACAAAGTAGGAACATCATGGTTGTCAAGAGATGTATCTGGCAGGGCCAGTTATTGCTTTAGCAAAAAACCTCAAAGCCCTCTGTGCACAGCCTGACCCACTACAGGAACCTGTTGTGATGGTATTTGGCATGCACATGTTGTTAGAGTGTCTTTTATTCTATTTGCACATGGAGTGTATTGTCCTTTGGGATCAGCACTCACACTCTGAACATAGCTACAATTGTCATCAGAGAGATGAAATTTAACATGAATGTGGCCCTGGCACCAGTAGCTTTATTCTAGATTGTATAGAAGAAACTGAATAAAGTTAGAGACTGAAAAAATACAAGAAAGACATATGTATGCTGTTTAGTCTAATAAAAATTATAGGAGGGATCTACATCACAATTTCTTTGACTTTGTCTCCTCTTCACACATTTTTAGTTAGTAAAGGTTGTTTAGCCATTTTATGACAATTAAGAATTAATATAAACAAAATTATATGAAGTCCTATTAGTATAATTWATTCCTCACATTAAAGTTTCATAAGAAAACACTTTTCAAAGCTTTCCTCCTATAATGGATCTAAAATGCAACTAAATCATACAGAAAAGAGTAGATACTAGTATTGGGAATCTTCCAACTTTAAATAGTTGTCAGGGAAGAGGAGGTGACTATTTTCCAGTAAATTTTTTGGTATAATCAGCCATTTCACACCTCAACATCAGAGTGCTTTGATAGCCTTTTCAGCAGCCCTGAGGTCTGTGTCCCTCTGGAGTCAACAYCTTGGTCTGTTCTGGGTCACTGTGATCTCCTTCAGGGGAAATATATAGGCASAGATAAGGATGGGATTTCCTTAGCACAGAATCCAAAGGGGGAGAGGAAAMATGGATTCTGGAGTGGGGCCATTAAGGGCTCTGTCCTTGCCTGCACTGCTCCCTCTTGAAGGCTCCCTCCCTTTAAAACCAGCCAATTCTTGCATTTTGCTTAGAGCTTGAGYCTCTAAGTCAGAGGAGAAGATATCCAGTGAGGCTTATTCTTTGAATTGTTCCCAGTTTTCAGACTGGAAAATTCAGAGATTGAGACAACTCCAGCAGTAAGGGCTGAAAATGCTCCTGGGTTTTCATTCCTGTGCTTTGTTCATCCTTTACCCTCACCAGCACCAGCACAAGCCCTGTTCTAATTGTAAATCTAAATCAGCTGTGCATCTGTCCCAGGAGGTCTGATTATATGTATCCAAAATAATAGAGAAGCATAGAGATGACTGTRAAGAAAACTCTAATCTTCCCCACCTAACAATTTAGCTCCCAGATTAATGAGCTCTTAATTAATTGGGTCAGCTATAAACAGGGCTGTTTGCAAAGACAAGAATASATTAATCTGGAAAGGTCATATTGCTCATATCACTGGGAAGTATTAGAGTATTTATAACCCAGTTTTTAGGATCAATTGTTTGCAGTCAGATTTCATCTGTTCCCTTTAAATATATTCAAACTAAAGAGTCCTCTGGAGGTTTCTTCCATGTAGTCCACAACACAGAGTAAATACTTTGGGTCAAGGCAGAGCAGATTTTGTTTAAGTATCTCCTATGAAGAGTTGCAAAAACCAATATTGATTTCTGCATGTTTACTTCAGGAAAGAAGWAAAGGTTTTCCTGGTGTTGGAGGTCTAAGGGTTATTATAGACAAGAGAAAAACTCCCAGGATCTGTTTCTTCAGTAGCTGTCTGATAAGGGATAAAATGTTCTCCCCAAACCTGGGTTCACCTTTGGGACGTGCAGGGACCTCTGCATTGTATCCCCTGCTGTTACAGCAGCCTTTCTTTTCTCAGCTCTTACAGGAATTCTGTACAAGGCTGAGGAATAAATTCTTTATTTGGGGACTTCTGCCTTGTCTGACTGAACCTACTGTCCCAATGGTCTTGGGAGGTATAAACTACAGTAACTTAAAATGGATGAGATTTTACAGCTTTCCTTGTCTGAGCTTGTTGTGGGGATATGGGAAACATCAGCACTGAAACACTGTGAATTGATTTGTTTTACTCCCTAAAATACTCAGCACATGCTCTACATTCTATCTTGTAGCTTCCTGACCTCCTTGACCAGGTTATTAGAGAATGAGAATTGAAGTGGTTTTCTAAGCCATTCAATTAGAAATAAACTGCATAACATACTGCTGTCTTCATCAGATTTCTGAAGGGTTTCAACCACATTGTTGTAGTCCTTATTGGATTTATGCAAACAAAACCCCTTAGTATAAAATGCAATTAAAATAGAATAATTTATTCCATTAATCTTAATCTATATACAATCCTGCTCAGTTGTTAAAAAAAAAAAGCCAGATTAAAGCTCCAAAGCTTCATGTTTTGCATTGGGATCATAGRGGAAATGGAAACATGAAAACAGTCAAGAAATCCAATTAAGAACAGAGGTACTAAAACAGGCAAGTCTTAAAAAGTGTAAGAGAAAAGAGCAGGTAGCTAAATCTGAGAAAACACCTCATCAACAATTGTTTCATTATTTCTATCTAATATTTGCTGTTTATAAAATATGTATGACATGACTGGGAAATTCTTAAGTATAAACCTTATTTAAAATATATATGTGGATAAACTTCTGTGAAGTGCATAAACATTAARAACCATACRTTCACCAGATTACACTGGGTGAAGCATTTGGACCAAGTGATAACTTTAATATGTCAATAAATTTATTACTATATAATCTAAAAAGTCTTATTAAATGTAAAATGTAAGTATTTTAAAATTCCCATTTCAAAATACTTGCACTTTTCATATGGTTTGGAATATTTGAAATTCAGTTTAAACATCTCTAGTATAATTACAGAACAGAAAGTTTGTAGCAGAAATAGATGAGATAAAAGAAAACATTAAAACTATATCCAAAAAGCAGAAAATTCAGCCAAAATAGTAATTAATTACAGAATCACAGCCTAGTTTGKGTTGGAGGAGACCTTAAAGATCATCACCTGTTCCAGCCCCCTGCCAAGGGCAGGGACACCTTCCACTGTCCCAGGTTGCTCAGAGCCCCATCCAGCCTGGCCTTGAACACATCCAGGGATGGRGCATCCACAGCTTCTCTGRGCAGCCTGTACCAGGGCCTCAGCACTCTCACAGGGAAGAATGTTTTCCTTATATAATCTAAACCTACTGTATTTCAGTTTGAAACCATTCCCCRTTGCCCTGTCACYACCTGCCCTTGTAAAAGGTCCCTCTCCAGCTTTCCTGTAGCTCCTTTAGGTATTGGAAGGGGCTCTAAGGTCTCCTTGGAGACTTCTSCTATCCAGGCTGAACAATTCCAGTTCTCTCAGCCTGGCTTATAGAGCAGGTGTCCTTAGTCAAATAGTCTCACATCTGGAAAATGCAGCTTTAGGTTGATTGAATGTTTTAAGTGTTCAATAGGCTTTGGTGTGAGATATTTAAGTGATGAATCTTGATTTTACTTCTCACTTGACGACCTTCAGTCCTGGAGCCACCCCTGGATTTTGTCACTCTCCTGAATTAATTCATTCTCATTCCAACATTGTCTTCTACAATTGTTCCAATTGTAGAATGAGGTTCAAAAGACAYCAAGAATGCCTTGCCAAGAATTCACTATTTTTGAAGCTATCCCTATCAGTTTCCCCTTCTGTAAATGTGCACATATTTGGGGGAGTGAGGAAAGCCCAAAATATTCATCACCATGTGATGCTGGCTGCTAGAAACACAGAAAATGGTGCCTGTAACCTCCAGGGAGTTAGTTCATCATGAGATTAACCACCACTAGGGTAAGGCCATACATCATTAGAGATGACAGGCGCAGTGTCGGCAGTACAAGAATAATAAACAGAACAACTTGCACTGTCACTGTGCATGGGGATGGAGGAGAGGTCTTACAGATGCTGCTGAGGAAGGGGAGGGTGAATAGGTAGTCATTACCTCAGGAGAAAATTTGCAAGCTACATTCTCATTCAGCAGATGTGGCTTTGCTTATCAAGTTTATCTGCATTTACAGTACACTATGAGAACCCAATACATCAGTTACTCAATGTCTAAACATGTTTTTCCAACATGAAAAATATGTTGTCTATCCTGATAAGAGCTTCAATGCTTTTCATTTAACCTTAGCTTTCYCTGCTTCAGTTTTAATGACAAATTGCTCTCTAAGTGAAATGTTTTCCAGCTGAGCTCCTTAGCACCACATTGCTAAGGAATACCACAGCAGGAATCTCCCTGTTCCCCACAGGGGTGCTGGCCTCAGGCACCTGGGGTTCAGTCTGACTAGAAAAGGCAACCAGCTGAAGCCCTTTTGCACTCAATGGAGTTTAGAGTGTTCAAGGATAAAACCCTTCAGAATCCTGGATAAGCAGTGGGTCATTTTTTTAAATTTTTTTTTTTGTTAACAGAAGGGGAAGGTTTCATTTTGARAGTTCCCCATGGAGAGCAGACATTTATTGACAAGGGACAGTGCACACTCCCATGGCACACAATGTTCAGCATCCTCATCCTTAGTTTAGTTTCAGCCTATCTCTACCTTTTCCACATGCTTCAAAGTTTCATTAATTGAAATAAGGATAGAGAGCCAACATAGGTCAACTCTTACTTCTGCAAACTAGCAACCTCTTTACTGTTAACAGCTTGGCATCCCTGCCTCCCACACAAAGCTGACAGGTCTGTTTTGCACACCCAGTTCATGTTGGTCATGGAATGCAACAACAAATAAACAAAGAAATCRTTTTCTTTTTATGTCTTTCTCTTTTTATGTCTTTTACCTGTGTCTGAATCTGAACTGTCCTCAAGCATCTCCTGTACTCCCTGTCTGCTAAGCCCGTCTCATTTGTAATGTACCAGAAGTTGTAATGCTGTAGCATGTGAGACTCTGGGAACATTTCAAACCATTATTTCCTTGGCTCAAGTCAAYGTAACCTATAAAAAAAATCTAGTTTTAGCAATGCAAATTAGCACTGAAGTGCTTTTTCAGCAGGAGATCARAACTAGAGATCAGAGTATGATTATTGACTTATGAATGTGAAAAAGTATATAACTTGTATGCATGACAGCAATCCTGTACTTAAAGGTTCATTACCAACTTAATRTAACAAACCATTGCACTCCTCGTGCCTATAATTCCATGAACTTCTGAAAACAAAGTATGTCTTCCTCTCTCTATAATGTCCACCACTACACTWCTTAATCAGTAAACTTTACAGAATGGAGATAAAAAGAAGCCAGAGAGCCACTAATTAGTTTTACAAGCTTTCAAAATTTKGATTTTTGACAGAAAAGAAACCATTTAGATAGTTAAATCTGTTAGCACATTTGTGTAATGCATCTAGAAAGTCGATTTTGGTGCACTGGCAAAAACCTTCATCACTTGTCCACTTTGTGCCGTTMCTGAACTCTCCAAGTTGAGGGTACAGAAGAAATGTGATGCTCATGGTCTGTCCTGAATGATGCAGCTGAGCCTAGAGAAGGGTGACAGTGCCACCTGCCATGGTGGCAGCCCCCAGGGCACTGAGACAAATCCACCACAGCTCACACTTCATCTTGCCATAAGCTCTGCCCAGACAAATCCCCCACTCACTTACAGGGCTCTACAAGGAGCTGTGTCTGCTCTTTCTATTTCCATGTTCCCTCTCTCCTCCTGTGTAGTCTCCTGCACACTTTAATAGACAACTGGTCCTAAAAGTGGAGCTCTGACTAAATAAAATACACTGAATTAGTTCAATCACTTATCAATCAGGAAATTATGACTTACTGCTATAAATATTAACCAGCCAAAACAGGTGGAGCATATTATGACTTACTGCTATAAATATTAACCAGCCAAAACAGGTGGAGCATTAATGAACATAGTGCAGACACACACAACAAAAAAAAAAAATAAATTGCAGTGTGAAAAATAAACAAGACCATTGGGTAACTGCTGAAGATTTACTAAAGTAAGAAAATTTGTTGTTTATACTTTTCTCAGTGGCCTGTGTTTTCAATTAATTTTAAAAATCAGAATAGGGGRAAAAAACCCACACCTTAGTATGTGTATTCTGAAGAGAAAAAAMCCCTATTTAATTAGAACAGCATATTATTTATGTATCTAGATTTTAATTGCACTCACTTGAGATACTCACAATTATTTTCATTACAATCAAGCTTTTTACTCTTTTCTAACTCCATTAAACTCTACTATTCATGGAATGGAAAAAAAAAACCAAATTCTGAATAAAATTATGGCACCAGGTGTCCCTTGAATCTGAATTGAACCCCATTTCTTTTCATAGGAATACTAATTTTAAATTGATACTATACACCTCCAAAAGCTTGCACACATTGGCAGGGCCAGCCCATGGCCATTTCTTCTCTGTGCTCTTTCCCAGCCTGACAGGACTCTGTGGGACCCCTCGGCTGCTCCAGTGAGTGGCAGTGGGGCAGCCAGCCGGCCCTGGCTCTGAGCCGCAGCAGGACAGGGGCATGTCCTCCCCCCTGGGCCGTCCCTCGGCCCGCGGAGGGACCTGGCAGCTCCGGGGGATCGCGGCCCTCCCGGGTGCTGTGTCTGTCAGCGCTGCCCTGTGCCCGCGCCACCGGGGCTCCCTCAGCAGAAGCCGCAGCGTGAGACTCGGAGCGCGCCCGGGMGCCGCCGCCGCTGCTCGGGGGCCCGCGCCTCCCCAGGGCCCCAGAGCCACGCGTGGCTGGGGTGCGACAGGCGGGCCAGAGAGCGACAGGGCTGCACAAACCTGCCCGGGAGCTGGTCTGGGAGCTGGAGGGAAATAATGATAGTCAAGTGGAAACAATCCACAGGTGGTGTTTTTTAACAAGCTGCTTTCCCATGAGGATGATTACCAAAAGGGTGGGTTCTTAATTAACCAATGCTGATGGTGTTTTGAACAAACGACCAATCAAGACCACCTGTAGCAAACTAAGAGATAAAAGAGGAGAGGATCAAATAMATGGGGCTTTTACTATTTGCCTTCTGAAACAACTCTGTGTCATCTCTGACACAAGTCACACAGAGTGTTTTACAAGAGAATCTTTCATAATATCATAATTCTTATTCTGTTACCTTCAATCATCACATTAGTTTAGGTTTATTTTTCAGAAATGGTCCCTTGGCCATTGCCATCACTGTGGCTGCTGAAACAAATAAAATGGAGCTTGATAGACCTCAGCCAGGCCAAGTAGCTAAAAAACCTGAAAAGAAGCATGGAATTTCCCCACAACACTTCATTTTTTAGAAATAACCAAATGCCAAACTCTTTAGGTGTACCAAGTCCCTTGTAGGTGCATAGTATTTAATAACTGCCTCCTTTGAGTCAGTTTGTTAAGTTTCCTGCATTATTGAAACACCCAACAATCCTCTGAAAATGTGTAAAACATTTCTGAATCACTTTTCTTTTAGAAGTTATAACACAAACTCTTAATTAATTTCATTAACTTTTGTATTAGCTTAGTTTCACTTCACTGGAACAAGTCTTTACTCTCCATTTCTGAAGAAATTTAAAAGTAACTAAAGGGTGGGAAGTAGAATATAAAGTAAACTCACCAAAAGCAATTAAAAATAACCTTTGGACCACAATTATTTACTAAAATCATTAAATATATTAAGTATTTTTTTCTAAAAAATTTGGTTATTTTGAGTGTTGAGTGTTGAATTATAAGTAACACATTTGCAGTTTGTGCTATTTTGTCACATTAACCATGTGGCCCACTAAAGAAAGTTCACTTTAACTACTCACAAACATGATTTACTGCTAGGTTGAATTAGTATAAAAAAAGTTTTAGTGTGCATCATTTAAACATCTGGTATTGTAAATAGCATTTTCTTCCTGAGGAAATCGTATTCATCCCTCTTTCTTCCCCTTACAATGAAACATGCTTTTTTAACGTGTTTATTTCTGTTCACTTACAAAGCAAAATACAAAAGAGCAATTTATGTAATGTCTCTTTCCTTTTTCATAAACAGTTTCATTTGATTTTATTTAAACAAAATCTAAAATTTACACACAGAAAATATATACTGTAAGACTTCAAACACAAGTTAAATAACAGAGTTGAAAGTTTTAACA
The DNA here is from genome assembly GCA_014549065.1 of Cardinalis cardinalis. NCBI lineage: Eukaryota > Metazoa > Chordata > Aves > Passeriformes > Cardinalidae > Cardinalis > Cardinalis cardinalis. The sequence continues at coordinate 3,206,472 of JACDOX010000062.1, forward strand.
TATAAATATACATATATACATACATATAGATACATACATATATATATATATAGCAGAGCTATAAGATTTTTCTGGAAGTTAGGGAAAATCAGATCGATAATTTTAACCTCTGAGTCTTCCCAAAATACCAAGAAAGCATTCACCAGCAACTGTGAGATTTCAGCATCATAATATTCTTCAACTATTACACACACAGACACACCACAAATATATATTCTTAATAGCCAAGGATAATTCTGATCTGTCTTTCAGTTTTCACCAAATCCCAGGTGTGTTGCTGCTGGGAGATCTTGGTCATCAGAAAATCTGACCTTTGGGATTATTCCATTTCCAAGAGCTTTGCTGCTGGTGGGGTAGATGTGAGAGGTGCATGAGAAGCATACTCACATTTTGTTCCCTATTTTTCTATCAGTTTATTTAGATCATAGCCCATAAAGACAGTCATGAATTTTGTAAGGTAATTCTCAGCAATGGCAGTTCAGGTGAYTAAATTCTTCTTAGTCAGATTTTATTCTGCCTAATTAAAATATATAAAAATGTTTTGTTGTTTTTGGTTTTCTTTTCCCCCTTGTACATACCTGGGTTACTCATCAATTTCTTGGAACCCAGCCTGGCTTGGCTGCATGTGCTCTGTGTCAAACACACAATTCGAGCTGTTGGACTGTGGCTTACGAGGTCAAGGCTGAGAATAACCTGTTCTGGTTATGAGAAGTTCTAAGAGGCCCAGCACACGAAGAAGTTCCCTGTGATCCCAAACCGTGCCTTTCCTCTTCTCTTGGTCTCTGTATTAGAGAGCACCAGCCAATGTCTCCTGCCTGTAAGACTCAGCAATCACTGACTGAAACCTCACTGACCTGGATGAGCTCTGCTGTGAGTGGACACTGAGCAACTCTGTTTTGTCAGGAGGTCAAAGAACTCTTTCATATTACTTATCCAGCAGGATTGAAGGGGTTTATTGTCCATGCTTTTTGAAACAGAAATTAATGGGAAGAAAGGGATTTTCTCCAACTTTCATAACATGTAGAAAACTCTTCACAGAAAACACACATAAGCAGTTTTTAACACATTTTAAAGACAGGATATTTTTGAGGAAGAATTTCAGTCAGAGTTACCTTTCATGGCAGTATCTTGAAATCCAGCAGACTTTCTCTTCAGTACAAACCTGCTGAACACARCAGGGTTGACTTAAGCACACCACCAAACCCCTTGATTGAGGGGATGTCCTTCACACTCCGTGGAGAAGGTTTTAAAGATGATTCACAACAGCAGCACACTGACATGGTCACTCCCAAGAGTTTTGTCTCTGAAATCACCCATCATCTGTGCTGATTAGTGCAGGTTTAGGATCTTTGGCAATCTCTTGCATCTCTGGGTAGATGTAAATCAAAAGACCACATTAAGTATAAACATTACCAAAAGTCCAGGATACAGTGCAACACAGTAAGTGCAAGAATCCATTTCACTGAATTCATCTCAATGCTAAAATTTTCAAACCAAATGCAAAAATCTGTTCCTGTGTATTTATAATAAATATCTGTGAAGCCAGTATCAACATTTTCCTACTACAGATGGCACACTGTTCTTTTTTAGTTTTCTGCATCTACTTCTTCCAAGGAAAGATTTGCTCAATAGTTCTCTAACTGAAAATATCCAAGAAACAATGATATTTTCAGTTATTATTCTTTGTATAAAAATTTTAATTCCTCTGAAATATACTGCCTTAATAAGAGAGAATTATTGCATTTTACAGACAAGAGAAAGTGAAATAATTGGAGTTTTCTGTTTGAGTATCTCTGCTCCTCTGTATTAATTCAGTTTGACTGTTGGTGGAGTTAAAATTTCATTATAGAGTGAGTTATTAGTTCTAATAAGATATTACTGAAACATTATTTCTAGTTTGAAATCATGTTTAAATGATGTACCTTATGAGTTTAGCTTTCAAGAGCTAAACCATCAGGGAAAAATGTTAAAAAAGTAATTCATTGTACTGGGAGGTTAAAACTGGTTCTTGGCACAGCCTGAGCAAGGGCTTTCTGCAGGCTGGTGAGGATGGGAGGCAGACTGACCATGGGGTGTCTGGGTGCCAGCTCCTGCTTCTTGTGAAGGGGCAGAAATGTGCCAGGKGGACATTCTGCCATTGGTCAGCAAACCCTGCCTCTCCTGTGAGCCAGGGTTGGGCACTGCAGGGGAAAAGTGAAGCTTTTTCACTTGTTTCACACACACAAATTAAAAGATACTTAGCACACAAATATTAATACACTCTCATTTCCTTTCACTTCAAAGTGTGTCTGGTACTATCTGCAGTCTAGTCCATATAATTTAGAGGATCTGACATCTATTGCCCTGATCTCATTTATCATGAGCCCATCTTCATTTTAGAAGCACAGATACTCAGTGTACAATTTTTACTGTAAAATTGAATTTGTTTCTTGTGACAGAGTAGGCTTGCTGAATTTATGACTCAGTATTGAACATCCTTCACCTTGGAAGTAGCTCTCCTGCTGTAAAAACCAGGCATCTCTCTCCTGAGGACAGTATAACATCATGATACAGATGCCCATCCTGGTAGACAAGGTCGTGCCAGGAGAAACTAAACTTAATTTTCTGAGACTTTACAACACTTAGCCCTATATTTCACTTTACAAGGATAAATACTGGGAAATACTTTATCCCAATGTAACAACTCTCCTTTTGATCAGAACAAAAAACATTTGATGTTCAGTTCAAAATGGCTGAGAGAAGGAAAATACAAAAGGTGTACTGAAGACATGTTACTTTTCTATCTGATGGTTGCTGCCTTTGTCTTTACATCACAGAAAATAACCAARTTATCTCTCTTGGATTTTGGACCCAGACTCTTCATTATGTGTGGGTATTTTATTCAAGACTCTCTTTTTTGACTTTCTCAAATCCTTTGTCACTGGGTTCATTGCTTTCCTCTCACCTTATTCTAACCACTGTAATTACTGTCAAGTTCTCAAATAAAASTACCACTAAATTGGTCTTAATTAATTCATATTACACAGAAGCAGGGACATCTTGCTATTTCCATCTTGTCTTCAGACTTTCACAACCTATTCCAAGTCTGCAAATCATATAATTCCTCTTTTTGAAGTACTTCACACACTTCTGAGGTAACAAAGTTCTGCGCTGACTCGGCCCCTTTGTCATGCAGGGACAGCAGCTACAGAAGCCCTGATTTGTCCATCTGGCTCCAAATGCAACCCAAGAGGTTGCAACTCCTCATTTTCCAAGAAGAAAACACACTTTTGTCTTTCACATCATGCCTTGCCTTCCTCCCCTGTTTCACCTCATCATTATTTGTAGGGTCCCCAACCAGCCACAGCTCAGCTCCTSCATGCAAGAAAGCAGAAACCACCATCCTGATCTGCTGCACCTTTTGTAGCTCATTTTCCCTCTCTAGAGAAATTGCTGCTCCCAGCTGTTCAAGGTGCTCAGTAATTTTCCAGCCAAAGTAAACACCTACAGGCTGTAATTACAGCCTGTCAAAAACCCTCTCAGCCTTAAGGAACTGAGATGCTGCAGACTAAAGCTCCTCAGATCTGTCTGGATCCTTTTACAACCCCAAAAAGGAAACCAGTTCACAGCTGGGGAAATATTTTCCCAATTATAATTTAAATTAGAGTCTGTGTGTTCTGCATTTGAATGAACTCTCCYGGGAGAGCAGCTGGATTCTGCTGTACTTGAGAGATTTTATAGAAGAATTAGTTAAATATTTTTTTTAAAAATATGTCTATTAAAAAAAAAAAAGATACAAACAATCTCAAACCAACCAAAGCACAAAAAGCCCAAACCAAAGCAAAAAAACCTGCAGTTATAAAAACCTCCACATTCTYGTGCTTTGTAAATTACAGCTCGTTATTTATTTTGCATTGCTCTAGATCATCATTCATAGCACTTTCCTGGACCACAGCAACAATATTGAGGAAAAAATGCATGGTGTTTGATGCCCAGGTTTTTTCTCACTTTTAAATTCATTAATTTCTGTGGTTGCAAAGAACATTAGAGGATCATGGACCAAATGTTCCACAGCACAAACTTGCAGCAAACCATCAAAAAACATTCAAAGGCTTAGACCAAAGTGTAAAGCCTCTTTACAACAAAGAAGTTGGCAGCCTGATGTGCTCTTGATGTGTTTCTTCCTCAGCTCCACGAATGTGCATCCTTGGAGGAACTCTGCCTGATTATTCTATCGTAGCACAAGATATTACAAGCAAAGGATGTRTAAACCTGCCTTTACCTGGGAGAAATAAAAGATTATGTTACTAAGGCTCAAGTCTTCTCAGACGTTCTGGGTTTTTTTCCCCTTCCCCAAGCAGTTCAAATTCTATTCTACTAATGTTTATTTCTCCCTTACTAAGAGCAAATCACACAAAGAAGCTATTTTGAAAATGGCTTGGACATATTTTAGCCAAGAAATCCAGTGTAATCAGCAGGCTCAGATTCCCAAAGTTGAAGGTTTATTTTAGCACAGCATGCCATGTTTAATCAGTTTTCCTAATGCTGCACATTGCTATCTGCTTTGACAAGAATATGTTGATCATATTACAGAATGATTACTGCTAATGGAGATCTTTTAGACAAGATTAGATTTTGCTTCTGTCCAGATGCCTCAAAGAACATTATTAGTTTTTGGTGTCATATTTTTGTACTATTAATATGATCAGCTTATGGGCTTGCTCATATGCTATAACTGCAGCAATTTATCTGACAGTTAAGCTGTCAGGACCATGCAGCATTKAACCCAGTGAGCACTGCTGCAATCTGGATCAAATTAAGCACTGCCCACRCAATCTTATCATAGCTGTGAGGGGACCAAAGAATATTCTGATGAGCCCCCACCTCCAAGGTTCAGAAATTTGCATTGTGCARCTCAATAGCTGTTTCCAAGAAAGTTGATTACTTAATGGAAATATCCCTAACAATAAATCTGCATACTTTTAAAGGAATGTAGGTTGGGGGTTTTTCCACATAAATCAGCAAAATGGGATTCAGAGCTGTGCTGCTTTCACAGCTAATTAATGTGGCACTGTAGCCTATTAATATAACAGCTAGGATGATAGTAGGTTTTCTATATACATACAGGAAGAATAAATTACTTGAATATGAGGCACTTTTCTTTCCTTCTTTCAAAGTTACTGAAGATGTACAAGGACCTTGCATGACCTGTATTTACTGGTTAGACAAAAAATAATTATAGAAGCTGAGAAGTATAAAGATGAGTTTTAATACATTTTGACTAGAGAGCCTTACAATATCAACTAAGCAATACTATTGCCCTTAAGTTCAATACATACTGATATRCACTCTGATGGCATGCTTCATCCCTTTTGATAATATGCCTTTAAAAACCATGTCCTTTAGGGTCCAATGGACCATGAAATAGTCTCTACAAAAGTACCAGTGGTGCCAATGCTGAGACAAACATTCATTTTGGCTGTCAGCTTTAAGGACTGCAGAAGAAATGAAGCACATTTATTATATACTGATGTATTCTGACTAGATAATCCTTTTCAGTAGTAGGCACTATAAAGACAAGTGCAGATTACTGTGGGGAACATTTAAAAAAAAATTGGGATGTGCTGAAACAGTTGAGCTTCCAATTTCACAGTTGGGTAATTTGCCTTATAAACTTGTATTTAAAGGAAAAGTTTTACTGGCAATGAAGTACGCTGAATAAACAATCTATAATTTGAATATTAGCTAGTTGGAGATACTTACACAGAAATTGTATCTACTAATGCTACATTTATTAATTAATGTTGGAATTTGTATTTCTATGCTGCTAGCATTGTCAGGGTTTTTTCATACATAACCATTGTCATTCAATTCTGTAAAATTTTAGTCCTTTGTTACCATTTTATGGCATTTTGATTGCATCCTTATTTCTGYACAGACAAAGCAACTCATCCTAGACACCAACAGGACCTCAGGATTCAAAAGTAGATACTTAARTCATAGTATTTTCAGGATTCAGTATTGGGACCAGTGGTATTTTTTAAAAAAATTATATAATTTAGGTTACTAGATTTGGGTTGGGTTTAATYAAATTTCTAGACAAGAGATTCGTAAGGAGCTTAGGTAGGAGTGGTTCCTTTGAAACCCACTAGAGGCCTAAGACAATGCATTTTACCTTCAAAAAGAAAAATAAAGGTAGTTTCTGTAAGCAAAGTTTGGATGCTGGACTACAGACACAGAAGTCACTATAGTTCTGTAAGGAAGGATGCTTGTACCATGAGGGGCTTTGGTCTGCAAAATTAATAGACAAGGAAGTCAATTCCTCTGCTATATTRTTCTCCATGCTTATGATATATTTTGTCCATGTGCAAGACAAAAATAGCCCAAAAGATATTCATCCACATTATTTTAATCTCTACCAAAGGAGATAGTATTAGAAAAAACTCATTATAACAAGGAGCTTAAAACTTTTAGACTTTTAACAGAAATATAAATTTCCTGACTCTATACTTTCACAGTTTCAYAACACCCAGTTGGCAGCAGCAACAAATACGTCTGATATTGTTACTATGACAGCACTGAAACAAAAATTAACTCTTTTAGAGTAAAGAAACTTTGCTCTAAATTTACTTATTACATTTTATTAAAACTCACTTTGTAATTAGGGGGTAGTATCAAAGAAAAGAATGGGAAATTTTAGGCTGAGGTCTGGCCCTTCCGAGCAGCACTGGTAGTGCCCAGCACAAGCATTTGTAAAACGAAATTATTTCTTATTTGTGTGGTGTGAAGAGCAACACAAGCAGAGGAAACAATCTGCTTGGAGTACATCAGAACAAAGCTGCTACTTTTGTTTCCTACCCAAATGTACTAGTAAAAAACACACTGAAAGCTGACAAATTATCTTGTTCTGTTAAAATACTTTTTCCAAATTCTGACTCCTTAGGCAACAAATTTAGTTAAATATTATTTCGAAATGTCACAGCAAAATGGAAAACTTGAAACATATGGTTTAAGAATGTCAAAACAAAATCTATTTTTTTTTCTGTTGTCAAAACAAAATATATTTTATTTCCTGTTACTGAACATTATTTTTACCTTTGTTAGTATCAGCCACAAAAGGCATTGAAATTATTTTTGGTATGGAGCTTGAAATGGAGTTTTGTGAAAAACTTTAGCTTCACTAACTGCTTAAATAAATCTACTTAGCCAGTCTGTTTTTTCTGTATAGCATGTTCTCTCAGCCAGGAAAATCTCCATGATGTTTATTTTCTGTCCCACTCTCTGCATGTCATGAAGCATATGTTGTAGGAGACTGATTGCATCTCAGACTGACAGCTGCTCTGCTCTTCCAGCTCTCTGTCACAAAGGAAGATTGCTGCCATTTAAGCWAAGAAATTCTTCAGTAATATGTTTGGACACTTCCCTTTAGAACTTAACCATTCTAAACTCTGGGGTTCAGTTTGCCTGAAATCAGCATTCTGATTTCCTAATAGGCTTCTCTGTCAAAAATTCTAATCCACATTAATCTCAGTTCTTCTAGGAAACTGTATCCTGTGCCACTCAGTTTATAAATTAATTCCTTCCACTCATTTTATTTGCAACCCTTCTGGCAAAGCTGGAGCTGCAGAGAGCACACCCTGTTCGAACACACAGGATCAGATTCTTCACTTGACATCCCACAGCCCTTCAGGGGGAGCTAACTCTTTATGAACCATTTCCTTCTCTCCAGAATTGCAGAATGGGCTTGGAACAGAGCAGGGCATCAAACAGGTGACCTACTGACAGCCCTCTGCACAGGTTCATAGTACTTAATATTTCATATGAGCTCTGAATTGCAGGTGTTGCRGTGCTGTGATTGCAGCAATTAAAACAATTAGGGTTGAAGAGGTATCATTAAGTTATTAAAATGCACCTTTTTTGTTATTTGCAGAACACATGGCTTTTTGACAAGATGAAGGAAGCAAGAGGGTGAAACTGCAAAATATTAAAGTGACCAATCAGATCAGAAGTCAGATGCCTCTTAGGAGAACTGTAAAAMTATTACCATATACACCAGCATAGACACTCGTGGGGTTTTTGCTTTTAAAATTTTTTTTAAAGTTATTTTTATGAGTGTATTACATTAGAATCACACCCTTAGGTRTTTGTATAGGTCACAACAAATGTATTGCAGATGAAACAAAATATTCTCTTTAGTAAGCCAAGATGATCATCATGGCATTTCCTAGACTGGGAAGGTGACCCAAGGAATTCAAACACAAGTGGTTATCAGAACCCATCAGGCAAAACAAAGTGCTGTAATGTCACTAACTCTCTCTCTGCTATGAGTTGACAACAGATATGGCTTCCAATAATCAAGGTACAAAAGAAGAAGCATTTCCTGTTTCACAGAGATCTGTAGATACGGGTATCAATATGACAAATGAGGAAGAATATCACTGCAGAACATCTCAGCAATGACCAGCACATAATTAGTCTAATTAGTGCCAAATTTGGCCAGTGACCTTAAGTTCTCTCCTCTAGAAGCTATATTACTTGTCCAATCTTAARTTATAAGATTATAATCCTGCTTTATTTTTTTTTAATTTATTATTATTCCCTTTTGTTATCCCAGTTGCATTCTCCTATGGTGATCCAAGTACATTTTTGCCACAGGCTGGAAATTACCATCAGTAACCATTGTGTATCTGTCCATGTACTGTACATCTGGAAAAACATTCKCCATGCTTGTGCTAGGAAGGAAAAGTATTGGAAGCAGACATGACATTCCTGTCAAGATTTCTTGAGAAGAGTTATGCAAATATAGATGGGTGTCAACAAAAGAAGTTCAGAAAACYTTAATTTTCTCAGCTGTCTAACAGGAATGCAGATTTAGTAWTAAACTTTTAAACTKTTTTTTCTTTTTAGCCCTGGCCTATTCTGAATGTTCAGTGTATTCAGCCATCTCACTGCATCAACAATGAACTAAAAACAATGAAATTCTAGACCGCTTATAGAAGCAAATAGAGCAATTTATCAACATTTTCATTTTGGTAAAAAAAAGGAGAMATATATAGCTGGAATAAAAGCAAAATAAGATAGGTCGTCATAAGATTGTTTAAGTTGTGCTCTATAAGCCACAATTCATTGATATGTACTTTCTTCATAAACAGCTGTAAAGTACACAGAGATTTTTTTCCAGGCTTCAGATTGACACATAAAACCTGCCTGTCTTTGCACAAAACTAACTCAGATTTTAGAATGCATTAGATGAACTCATATTTTCCAAAGATTAAGTTAATATTTGTGAAAATTATTTTAAAAGAGATCAAATTKATCTATAATTTTGTCCAGGTTGATACAATGGATTTTTATTAAAATGATAAGACAGTAATAAATTAAGCTTAAAACCWGAAGAAGAAAGCCAGTGATTTGAAAACTAGGAAACAGTTTGGTTTGCAAATCAATTCTACTCCTGCTGAAATAAACAGAATTCTGTCACTGTATTCACTGAAAATGAGATTCCACTGCTTTTTTGGGAGTAACATTTTGAGATTCCTAAAAATTACAGGGAAAAAAAAACTGGGAGATATTCACTTTCATTAATGAATTCAAGATGCCTTATTATGAAACATGTATGTCTGATACATACATGTGTATATATGTAATGAATATAGGGATAAGATTGATTTACATGTTAATATGAAGGCATAAACAARTACTTGAATGGACAGAAGCAGAAAGAAACCAATTAGGGTATATTGGRTCTTGAAATTGATTCTATTCTGGGTTGGGTTTTTGGCACAATTACTGACACTGATTATTTCTGACTCCAAAGGTGAGACTTCCACTGTGTCCTTTTCCTGCTGGTCCTACTGCATAACAATTGCTGCAATGGTGGCATGGAAGCTTGCATTTAACTACAGCCAAGTTTTCCGAAGGAGCACAGTTTTTATGTTTATATTACAGATTTMTTTACTTGCTAGTTTCTGGCTATGAGGACTTGCCTTTTTACAGTAATGTTCATCATTTGACAGCTTCAAAACCTGACTGTTCATGCAAATAAAGCAAAAGGATTTTGGCTTTTGACGTCAAATGATACAACTGCTCTTATGATTGGCACAGACTTTCAGCCCTGTTGCCTGTCAAAAAGGCAAACACTTTCCCTTATAGTGCCACATCAAAAGCTCCTCTGTACATTACAATGCAGCCTAAACCCAAGCCAATAAAAAACGATCACTGTTCAGTGGAACGATCCATGTGATCTGGAAAAGAAATTCCATGTTGGAATTTCAACCATTCTTTGACAGTGAAAACTTCTGTAATTCAGGAGAAGTTCAAAAAGAATTCTTCTTTCCACATACTTAGGAACACATGAAAATGCTGGAACAAAAAACAGATTGCCTTCTGAGAAGCCCCTGATATTTAGCTGAATGTCTTGGGGTGGACTAATGCTGATGCTTCTGTGGAACAAGAGGCACTCTAAATGCCTCKTATGGGTATCAAACATCACAAACTCCCATAGCAAGAGTAAAATAAGGACCTGGTATCTCATGAATCTCTCAGTCCAGCAAACAAAATTTTGTGGCAGTCCCAAAATTCTTCCCTCAGCCAGACACATGGCAAGGGAACATCTGACATGCCAGCTGATAGAATGAACCTGCTCTGAGATGACAGGGAAAATCAGTATTTTACATCTACTGCCCACGCTGGCGCATCCTCAGCCAAGTGTATTTTGTGAAACTGGAATGTGCTAATAAAAAAAGTGTTTGCAAACCATAGCAATTTCTGAGGAGCTCAAGAACACACTGTCAGGACTGCATGTATTAAGAAATATGACCATGATAATGAAGATCCAAAGCAGAAAATGACATCCTTTCAATTACTGGAAACTGTTTTCTCCTTTAGAAGATGAATCAATTTTCAATTTAGGTTGGGTTGGTTTTTTTTAGTACAGTGTCTGAGTATGCAATATTGAATAATGCTAGAATAAAAAATTGTGTCTGAAAAGAATTAAATGGTCTACCTTTACCTTGAGGGGTAATTTTCCACTGAATTGAGGTTCTTAAGATAAACTTTAATCTCTCAACTCTTTATTTGTCCTTGACAAGGAGAAGCAAGGAAAGAACAATAAATCCATCTTTGTAGATGTAAGATAAAATGAAACTACTCCAGTATTTACCTTACATAACCARAAAGGAAATCCAGCTCCTTAGAACCCATTTGCAGGACCTCTCCCCCTTACTTACCATGCATTTKTCTAAAATGAATTTTTAGGCTAGCTTAGAAAAATGCTCCCTACATGAAAGGTATTAAAAACCTTGTCTAGATTGTACAGAGAGCACTAAGAGTTGTTGTTTTTTTCCATTATCTGATACAGTGTTAAAATAATGAACATGTTTCAGAGATACTTGGGGGGGATATTTACAAAGACAAATCTGCACTGTAACTTGTAAATCCGTGTTTGCCTCATGCAGAGGGCAGACAGAGCCCATAAGCATCCCCTGTTTGTTAGGCTGTGAATAGGCTTGAGTACCTGGATGGATTCTCACACTTTCCATTATAAAAATACCTCACAGTCATTACAGTTCTTGCCTGTCAAGCAGAGCAGCACCCTCGGCTTGCAGGCAGGGAAATGGAGCCTGAGATTACATGTGATTTACTCAAGGTCAGAGAGGAAATCTGCATTAGTGCTTGAACTCAAGTTTTGAGCCCTAAAATCCAGCTAATTCAACCATTATATATCCTGTAGCTGTGCAGGCTGTAAAGTTGAGCACATCCCCATGGTGCTTTCTGAATTAGAGTGAGAACCCTCAATCTCTTGCATGCACATATGCTGCAGGAAAAAAAACTGTAAGGAAAGTTGTTTTATGAGATGAAATATTTAAGTGCGCACTCAGGCACATCAAACATTACTCTTATATACAAGCCAAAACCCCTCAAATAAAACAAACCTTAAAAATATAATAAACTCTCCATACTCAACAGGCTCTTGGGTAGAAGACTCTATCAAATTCTGCAGGTTTGGGACAGGGGCTGACTGGATTCTGTAAGGAGAATCAAAGCCCAGCTGACAACTAAAGCTAGGCAATAAGTTGCAGCATCCTTCTGATCAATCCAATTTTACCAAGCCTGTGAATTTCYTTCTTATTAGTTTGAGGTGAATCAGGACCTTGAGGAAAACATAGCAGTTTTTTTATAGTGCATTTAGCTACAACTCTGTCTTCAATTCTTTCTTGGTGCCCTCAGTTTTCCTTGCAGTTTTAGCAAAAAGGATAATTTTCCCTTCTCAGTGTTTTTACTGGCCAGCCAATCCCTGGATAGTTTCTCTATAAATGTGCCCAAATTCTAGAGGGGTATGTTGCTTTCCTGGACTTTGTGGCCAGAGTCTTATTTTTACTGATATTTTCCATCAGCAGGTATCATGGAAAAGATGTAAGGCTGGAGAAGGCGCTCACTTTGCCTTTGTGGAAAACCTTAAATGTGCCTATAATGCCTCTGGCTTAAACCTCAGAGCTCTCTTGAGGACTGGGAATGCTTTTCCCTCCCCTGAAGGACCTTGAGGCAGATTCTTTCCAGGCCAGCAGTGCTGCCAGAGCGGGGAGCTGGATGTGACAGCAGACTGTCCTCCAGTGGAGAGCAGCAGAACTGACAGCCCTGCGTCCTGCACCAAGGTACAAACTTTTCTGACCAATGTACAAACCCCAGGCTTTCACGGCAGAAAATTGTGCATTTTATTCTGTGTCTCATTCTGTTCTTCGGCAGACTTCCAAACTGAAAGGGCCCGCAGCAGATGGATCTCTGACAGAGTTGCAGGGATCATTTAATTAAATGGTGCCCATTAGGGCAGCATCCAGGAATCTGAAATTTCACAGCTGGATTTTCATTACACAGAAACATGGAAGACGCCAATGAATTGCCATCTCTATTACCTGTTAATGTAGAATGAATAAATTTAATGAAAAAGAAAACCCAACCATCTTTGAAAGTATGTGTTTAAGTCTTCTTTTGTTATCTGTAAAATAAAATCTGTGCTAACCTTCAGGCAAGTCCAAGCACCTTCTCAGTCCATTTGATCTTCTCAGAAAGAGAGGTAATCACGGAGATTTTAACACTATAATTGGTGTTGCCTTATAGAAGCACCTGAGACCTACTCCTTCAATTTAGGCATCTTTTTTGCACATTGATAATTATTTCCAGTAATCTCATTCCATTATAAAGAGGTTGCTTATTATTTATTTTTTACTCTAACACATGACAGAAAAACAGTGGTCCTTGCTAAATTAATTAATATTTCTTATCTTGAGTCCCAACAAATTACCATGGTAAGGGCTTCAGTCTGGCTTCTAAAAGAAGTCAAAAGCCATTGATACAGGGAAGAAAAGGATACTGTGAGACAGGTGCTCTATAAAGGATGTCAAATGTCTTTATAGAGCACAAAGCCTTCTAATGTATTAAGATCAAGAACGCTGCCTTCAAATAATCAGCCAACYCCAAAACCAAAAAGGCAATCAGTTAGAAACATTGCATGTGTTTTATCATCTTTCTGTGATAAAGAAGTGGGAGAGAACTACTTCAGGAATTGTGTTAAAACCATCACTCAATCTATTACAAAACTATTGATGCAGTAATGTGCCATTAGTGGCAATTAGTGAGAGGTTAAATGCTGCATGGTACAGTGATACTGTGCATTAATTGGAAACCACTCATGGAAAAGAAAATTCTTATGAAATTAGGTTAGTATTTCAGAATATCTAGTCTCTCCTTGAAAAGAAGAGGCCCTTGATAGGACTCCTTGAAAAGAAGAGGTATATTTTTGATGATTTCATTTATTTTTTGCCAATCTAATTTTATATATTCTATGTTCCAGCTTGCAGAATAGAGTGGAAGCAGACTTGCAAGCACRAGGCACTCCAGTGATCTAGGAGAGAGAAGGAAAGGCAATTCACTCTGAGACAAGTGGATGGGTGACCAGAGTAAGGCTCTGAAATACTCAGTTGGGATCTGACTCATGACAGTCTTCAAGCAGATGCCTTTTATTGCCCTCAAGCAGATGCCTTTTACTTCCATTCTGTACCTATAAAGGAGAGTAGGCAGTAAAAATAATCTGAAAAAAAAGAATTATATGATGCTGAGGACTGTGCACATACCTAAATAGATATTGCAAGCAGCAAAAAAGCCTGTAAATGCACTTCAGAGGATCATTCCTTCTGATCAGAGAACTGTGTGATGAGGAAAGAGAAGCCCTTAGACAAGGGAGAGCTGCAGAGCCTAGCAGAATAACACAGTGATGCCCTGCAGCCTGTGCCAGGGCACTGCAGAGCAGAGCAGGCTGGCACAGACCAGTCAGTCCCTGCATAAGGACATGAGAACAGTCCTTATGGGGCTGGTAAAGGCTCCTCCAGTCCAGCACTTGGGTCCAAATGTTGGCCAAGGAGTGGATATTTGTGAAACAGATAGACAGCAGTATTTTTCCCAGAATGCCCTTCCACAAGGATGAACTGAATTTTGCTAAACTGAAAGATGAACCTGAATGATGAGCGAATCGCGCCTGTTTCAGACGCAATAAGGCTGTTGTCACTGTTCCTTGCTAAAAAAGCACTGCAGGGCTGTTAGCCCAAGGTGAGCCTAAAAGGGGCCCAGCCTTAGCCCAGACCTTGCCCTAGCACCAGGGAAGTTCAGCCTAACAGCACCAAGGTCTCACAGAAATAACACAGCCCTCATGGCAGTAATCTCCATGTATCACAKCCTAGCTTGTAAAATAGGGACAATGCTGATGCTGTACCCAACTGATGTGAGGTCCCTCAATGTCAGAAACTACAGAGAAATRAGAGAAATTGTTTTGGGGKTTTTTTTTGGCAGTATTAAAAAGTAAATAATCCTTTAAGAAGGTTATAACATTCAAGTGATGAATCATGTCATGGACYTGCTTCACCTACATTCCATCTGCTGATCTGCCTCTCTGTGCAGCTTGGAACAAGTTGTGCCAGAATTCCTCAAAAAGAGAAACAAACAAACCTCCCCCTCCAACTGTCATCASCTGAGAGAGGATTTTCTACTTTGGACTCCTTGTTTAGAATTTCACCACTGCAGAGCCTGAGTTCCAACAACAGTTGTTTTACATTTTATGGTAATATTGAAGACTGCAAAGTTAGAAAGGTGCCCCACCCCCAAAAAATATATTATGTGTCACATGAGGAAGACACATTTTATTGCATGGCTAATAATGTGCTAAAGGTTCTGTCATTCATGAGTAATTTGGTTATCAAAACTGAAAGGTCACAAGATATTTGCTKGTTTCACATACTACCTGTGCCAACTCTATATAAATATAGATGTATGTACAAAGTGAGCMAATTTATGGACATTGTTCTGTATGATAAGTCTGCTTTTTCAGAGTAGTCTGAACAYAACTTTCTGATAGAGTTCATTTGAGAGATGTGAGTGGGATCCCAGGCTGGAATAAAGGAAATTCTGGTTTCATAAATTCCTTGGCTCCCCTGATTGTGTGCTGGACATTWAAGGCAGGCTGTTGGAAATTTTCTGGGTTGCTAAACCAGTCAGCCACATCTAGAGAAGTGGATCCCAGGTGTTCTGTCAGCTGAGATTCTTTCCTCTTCCTCACCTGGTAACTTCCACCCCTCTCCWGTGCAGACCAGGCACTGTTTCCCTCTGGCCCCATCCCACCTGCAGCAGCAGCAGCTCTTGCAATGGGCACAGGAGAGGAGCATCCTGGCCCTGAGAGGGCCCACACCAAGAGCTCTGTGACACTCAGAGCCTTTGCACCATCAGTGAGGCCCTGTGCATGTTAATGAGCGAGCAAAATGCACCAAAGGACATTCAGCCCATGGCAGTCCTCGAAGGCAGGTGAGCTTCAGAGTTTTCTCAGCAACTACTCTGCCTTTCTCTCAACTGTTCTTTATTCTGTTTTGTTGTTTTGGGGTTTTTTTAGTCATCAGAGATGGGGATTTAGTCATCAGAGATGGGGATTTAGTCAAAGGTCTTTACAAAAACCCAACTAAGCCACCTCTCAGAGCTTAAAATGTATGAGCCAATTTAGGAACATTTTATACTGATACACACAAATAGGCAACCTACAAGTATGTTACTTGCACAAACAYTGTGTCAAACATGCCTGACCTAAGACATTAGGAAGTTTTTCAGACTTCTGAAATTTTCCAAGAGCTTGGATGAGAATTCCTCTTGTTCCCTCTTAGTTTACAACTGCATTAAATGATGTTACTATCTAGCTCCTTTGAAAAAACACATATTATCCTTTAAAAAAATTATATATGAATTTATCTTTGTGACTTCTGTTGGGTTTGTAGGTTTTCATCATTTTTTGTTCACTAACTCTGAATTTGAAGTTATTCACTTATTACTACAACATCTTTTTCAAGTTTCAAAATTTGGTGTTATTTTCTCCAGACTTAACATATATCAAGCACTAGCACTTTTACACCAGTTGCTGAACCTCTCTGCCATCCTTATCCTGCCAAATATAAAAGAGGTAGATAAACATGGAAGATGAAAATGAAATGGGAACAGATGGGCCCATCTGCAATAATACCTCTGAAAAGACTGAGAGCCTCACAGAGATTTATAAACCTTCTGGAGCCCAGACATTTGGTGATCTCATAAAATGATCCTCGAAGTGTTTTAAATAAGTAATTGAAAATAACAATTTTATGTGGAATAAAGGAAACTTCTCAAATCAACASTGTACCAACAAAGAGAAAACAATTAAGAGCTCAAAAGCTTTTGCAAGCGTATATAACATGAGCAAGAAAATGGAAGATTCCAGGAAAGGTGTTCTTCCCACCTTTCAGCCAAGCAAAAAAGAAATTTTTAAATGACTGTGATAAGAGGACTTGACTAGCTGATCCAGGTCTGTCCTTAGGATTTGTCAGTTACCAGTTTTGGGGGTTTTTTAGCAGTCCATAACTTTTACTGGTCTGGTAAAATTTCCTCCATCAAATCTGTGATATTCTGCCATTTTTGGASTAAATAAAACTGAGCAACTATTCTGCCATCCTCCTCCTCCTCTGCTTCTCCCATTAAGTTTTGGGTTTGCTTCTGGATGTATTAAAGAAGCAGTAGTGCATGAGGTGGTTTTGTCCCTACAAAGATATACCTGCTTATCTGTTACATGCTCAACACCTTGGTGAGGGTGAAGTTAGAGTTAATGGCATTAACAATTCAGGGAATATYTCCAGGTTATCTCCTCACTTTCATCAGAGTTTGTGGCACTGATTTTCTTGTAATGGCTTTCTTTCTAAAACAYCCCTTTTTTAAGTAGGTTGTCAAACAGCCTAGACAGGGATGATTTCAGCTTGTAAAATGTTGGCCATGAAATAAGAACAGAAGTATTAAATAATATAATTTGTATAAACTGAATTTAAAATAGCAAGCTCTACCTCCATGAAATTTCATACAGAAAGGACTCATATCTCCAAGGCAGTCATGGGTAATGGATTGATTCTCAAAAATCCAAGTCAATTTTCAAGGAATCCAGTAAGAAAATTAAAGCCCATGCCTTTGAATACTATGAGCTGAAGCAGTTGAAAAAATTCCAGGAAATTTCATCAGCTGGCTTCTAAACTGTGTGAGATGTAGGAGATGCTCAAAATGGAATTGCTCCAGGGACAGAGGTCCATCCTCTTCWAGCAATAAACTTGAAAAATTTTCAAGCAATAGAAAAAAATATTTGGAGAAGGAAATTTTCTAGGAAATGTGACTACAAAACACAATAAATGTTAACAGAGARACTGCTTGTTTATGCAGTAATAACATTTGCTGCGACAAGTTTTTATGCTTTTCCCAGCATTAACCAAAGTTTTGACCTCAAAGTMATTAAAAACCCTTGAGAGACTTTGCAAAGAAAATAAAACAAAAAATGGGACCCAAAGCTCAGCATCACCAAGGGAAAATGAGAGAAGGAACTACCCTGCTGTGAAACAATGACTTATATCCTATTTCTCCAAAACTGCTTTTTCATTCAGCCATGGAAAGAAATTTTCAGGCTAAAAAACSCCAAATTAACTCAGTCTGCAAGAAATAACATTTAAAAGAGAGRGAAAAGGTTACAAGTTTTTCACAAGTCAATGTCTAAAACTTGTTCTGAGAGACAGAATTAATACAAGTGCATTGTTTTACTCTGTTCTTTCCTATTAAGTCACAGGTGGAGAGGACCTGGTTTCCTAAAAACAGCTTGAAATAAATTCCAAAAGTTATAAAAGAACCAAGAGAGAAAGTCTAGAAATTGAAGCTCCATTTAGAAAATGCTACATTCTTTTAATGTGAACAGATAAAAAATATTTAGAATATTTTGTGAAAAGGAATACATTTTTAGAACTTCAGATTTTTAGGTAGATATTGTAACACTAATACCCTAAGTTTTCAAACTGTAATATAATAAAAGACAGACTCAATGATTACAGCAGACTCTACAGCTTGAAACTGATGAATTTGTTAGGAGAAATGATTTTGAGATTAGGTCAGGGAGGAAAGTTTTAGTGAAAAATAGTAAAAATTTACCTACTTCATCTTGAATCAGCTGTAGGTGTGAAAAATTACTAGTTTCTCTAGGCAATATTTTAAGGCAATATTTTGGTAGATACGCAGAATTTGTAACCATTATTTTTTTTCTCTGTTGTATCAACAGTGGCAAGGTTCCAAATCTTTTTTTCTTTCCAGTACTTCTGCCACCCTCCCAGCTGGTACAGATCTCCTTTTCTGTCCCTTCACTTGTGCTTCCCAGGAAGAAAACTGCCTACTAGTTCACTGAATCCTTGCAAACCACGTTGTGATCCAATCATTTTTATTTCTATAATGCTGAATCATGCGGGGAGCCTCCCATGCAGCATTTATTTGCAGCAAGGAAAATACCATAAAGTTGCACAGCTATTTGAGCTCTGAGKTTATTCAAAGCACAGTGGAATTAAAATTAGTCTCTGCCACAAAACCCTTCAGTAACTGAGGCATGGAAAAAGGGAGAGGAAACTGAAAAGATGGAAATGCAAGGGGTATTTAGGGCTGAGGTTATCGCCTCAAGAGTAAAACAAAATGAATGTAGATAGGTAAGGTCAAAATGCAGTTTGATATTTCTGTGCAGCTTAAAGGACAAAGGAAAAGGATTTATCTGAACCTTTTTCCTTCCAATTCTCCATAAAGTATTCTCTGCCAGATAACCAGGTGGTATAGGTTTAGCAGGTGGAAGTGTGGGGATATCTMTGAATGCGCTTGAAGGGGCTACAACCTCCCTGCCACCAGCAGTGCCTCTGCACAGCCTGCAAGGAACATTCATTTTCTCTTAAAAACAAATACTCATACATCCTGCGTATTAAATTCATAAACCTCATTTTAATTGCATTTTTGCATGCAACTTTTCCCTACACAGAAAGTAAAACCACTTAGTAGGTCGGGGAAGGCTGGTAAAGGGTCAGGAAAGGCTGGAAAGGTTCTGCTCCTCCTCCCATTTGCATGTGCCCTGCCTGGGTAAACAGAWTCTTTGTACCACACCACTTGAAGGATCACAGAGTTCTCTCACAGGTACCCCTGACACCCTCCCAGATAATGCCAGGAGCCAGGGATGCAGTAAAATGGAACAACAGATTTCCTCCTTTCTCACATCAGTCAGTGCACTTCCCACCAGCTTGGTCTGCTTAAAGTAAATRCAGCCCTGATTTTCTCTTTTCCCTGTGCAGAACATGTGTCCTTTAACTCAGGAAAGGAAATGAGAAGGTTATCTCTGAGCCTGTCATACTACAGGCCAGCCTGTCTGACTTACAAGGTCAGAAGATTCAAAAAGGGAGGTTTTTCTTCTCTTTTTTTGAAAGGAAATGGAGTGATAAGTGCTTACTTGATTAAGGCAGTGGATAAGAACATCTATTGTAATTCTTTCCTGTCTTTTCATTTCTTCCTTTGGCTTCACAAGATAAGAATGGAGAACTTTTAGCCTGGCATTGATCCAAGCTCTGAAAGGACTTGCTGATTATGGACAATGTCCTTATTCAAATGAGCAGTCCCCTTGAAGCAAATACTAATGTTGCCTGACTGTAATGAACAGAATTTCATGTGATATTTTAAATGAATTTTTATCACATGAAAATATATTTATATATTCCAGTCTTTAATCTGACTGGATTTTACCATTGACTTCTGCTAAAGAATAATTTACACYACATGAAGTCATCAAGTTAGATACAGTTAAATATCCTTCCCTTAGAAGTATGTTTCCATAAAGGAAACATAAACAGTAAAGGACAAGAAAATTAGGCATTTCAAATTTTAYATTAAATGTATTAATAGACCAATTAAAAATTATACTCTAAATAAATATAAATATATTATATATAAATATATAATTAAATATATTTAAATTCTCCCTCTAAATTGTCTCCTTGACAACAAAAAATCCCAGCATACCTAGCAACTTCATATACACATAAATAATTTCATTGCCTTATTTCCTTTCTTTAAAGCTTTTAAATTCCAAAATAAGCCTTCTGAGATGGAGAGACTTCGGAAAAGTACAAGGCATTCACAGGGTTGATGAACAATGTATTTATGCAGAGATATGGGATTTGTTTCTTTTTTATTCTTCCCCTAATAATTCCTAAAAGGTGATTTCTTGTGGGCACTCAGCAAACACTGAGCTGATGCTTTTCACCAGCACTATCTGTAGCTACCCCAAGGGCTTGCTCTTGACCATTAACAATCCAGAGATCATAATTTTATATGTGCAGCTCAAGCACTTTTTTTCCTCTGTGTCACTTTACATTTATCTACACTGAATTTCACCATTTTAGTGCCCAGTCACCAGTCTTAGGAAATCTTTCTGTAATTATTCTTGATCATTCTACCTTAAATCTCCACTAACAGTAAATAACACCACAGCACTGCCCATTCAAGGTCACTGATAAACACGCTGAAATATGGTAATACATGGTTTTTTCCCAGTACAGAAATCAGAATCTGGAATTAGCAAAGGGGCAYAGTCTCTTATAAATGTATCTACATCTAAATGGTGAGATAGGAAACAATATAATAATCACATTGTCTCTAGCTATAGATCAATAATGAGTTAAATATAGGCTGATTTGATACAAAAAATGAAATGTTTAAAAACATTTGAAATCTTTTTAATATTTAAAAAGAGAAAGGACCTAAAAACTTTTAACAAAAAGCCCTCTCCTTTTGCAAGATTACATCACAAATTTTCTGCTCRAAATGTCTTCAAAATAGTTCTGAGATAATTTAAGAATGATTCCATACTTTTATCTTATTCATAATATGTAATTCAAGTAAAGGCAATGTAAATCCACTGCCTATGCTGAAATAGCTGGATCTGTACTTTGTTATTGGGTCAAAACTGTTTGATCAATGCAAAATGGTTGCTAGTTCTTGACAAGAATACTCACTTTTAGCCCTGTAAACACATCCTGTAGTTGCAACGTTACTGGATGTTCATTTGGCACGTTTAAGGTAGATAAATGACAACTTGCTAGTATAACACACAATGTGTGGTTATCCATATACAAGTACTTCTAATACTCCCTAGGAATTAAGATAAAAGCAAGTTTTGACTTGAGTAAGACCACATATATATACTAGTTCACAAGGGTTTTTGTCTTTAACAAAAATCTTTGTTTTCAGAAAAATTCAGTCAAAAACTCTTTAATTGAGAAATACGAGTTCATTTATAGAAATCTGAGTCTTTATACAGTTTAAAAAAAGAGGGAATGGTATTTCAAGGGGCAGCTGAGAATTTTTTTCCATGAATACATTATTATTCATAGGCAAAAACCTTCAGCCTTTTGGAAAGCTTGAATATATGAGAGAAGTAAAATGCTGGATTATTCAAAGCTGAAGAGTTCATTGCTTCAGCTTTCTCAAAATGATGGAGCTTTTGATGAGCAAGACTCAACTGCTGACAAATTATTGACAAAACCCTTGTTCTTTCCTAACCTAATAAAATAATTCTATCACAAACCACAGTGAAATTATTTATTCAAAGCAGGAGCATATGGAAGTTATTCTCACTATATCTAGATATGAGTTGAAATTTTTTATTCAATGTCTTTGATATGAGCTTGAACCTTTTTCTCAGTTCAACAATTATTAAAAAATTTCCTATACAAGTGAGATCCTATAATAAGTAGAATTCTTTTGAGTAGTTTTTAAAGTTATCTTTCATAGTTCTTAAAGTCAGCTAAGGATTAGGAGGTGTCAGCCTGGAAACCACTTGAGTCCCTGAGTCAAGGCCTGTGACTGTGGCTTGTCCTGGTCAGGGTCTGAGGGACAGCCAGGACAGCAACAGCTCAGATTCCATCCCTCTCCACAGCATCCCAGAACTCACTCGTGGCTGGAATCCAAAATTCTTAATAGGAGAACAAAGTGAAGCAACCCCACTGGATATAAAGACATAAAAAGTATTTTTTGCCATGACAGGTCATACACCCTAAAGCTGAGTAAGGTTATGAATATAAAATATACTTAGTGTGAACTTCAAATCCTTTGCTGGGAGGTAAAAATGAGACAAAAATGGAGCTGATGACATTTCAGTCAGACGAGATGGGAATGGGATAGCAGCTTTGAAAGCTGAGAGATAGCTCAAGGAATGCAGAAGAGTCAGCAGCCTGGTATAACAGAGTGTTTCAAACAGATTATTTTCAGAGCTGAATCAGGCTTTAAAGATAGAAAAGTAACTACAAGCCTTCCTTATCTTTCATAGAAAACAATCCCTTCCWAGTCCATGAGGCTATGCAGATCTTTGCATTTCTTTTATTGAAATTCATGAGATTCAAGGTGTATTTATAAGGATTTGGCAGGTTGGGTGTAGCAGTCTCAGCACACATTAGCTCTGGAGCGCCCCAGCTCAGCAGCTGAGGGGGGACTGTCCTGGCCACCMCACCCAGATCTCTGTGCCATCATCCCTCTCTCTTAACAGGGAGCCTATCATGGAACAAATCTTGGAAGCAGCTCTGACTTACCCAACAGATCTTCTTTAGCTGTTGTAAGCATTCCAACTAGTCACAAATTAGATGGATTCAAATGTTTTTTCATCATTACTGCCAGGATACAGAATTTCAACTAAAACCAGTGATTACCTGGTGGACATTTCTATTTATATAAACATCAGTCAAATCAGCTCTGCAGTAGTTACCAAGTAGCTCCTATTGCCCACTAAAATCACTTTGAAGAGGAGATCCTCAAATGAATATTTACATCTTCCACACTAGATGTATAACAAGCAATTCCTATAAATAATGTCCACATGTCAGGTTTTGCTGCTCTCAATTTTACTGCTCTTCTCTCTTCCAAGAGAACATGTACCAATTCACACAAATGCTGCAAGAAATTTATCTATAACTTAGAACAGAATTGATCACTAAGAATATTTTTGCCTGCTACTGACCTCATAAACTCTATCTACAACTGATGACCAGCATGGCTCTCTACGTGTAAACTCTCACAAAATATGTACTTCACCTGATTTCTTTTTCTTTTTGAGAAATTCCTCATAATAATTTGCCACAGGGAAGAACAAAGAAACAAAAATTGATGTTTTTATGCTCATTCAAATTACACAGTTTTGTGGAGGCAGTAAAAAAATGTACATCTGACCTTCTGTCTTATATAGCACAGAAACTAAAGTGATTTCCACGAAACACRAGCAGAAATCAAAGACCCCAACACCCAAAATAAATTTCACAGACTCCATTTCCCAGCCTGGCTTCTTTCAGACATGTGTTCTATGGTTAAATGCTTTGCCTCTGACTGAGGGCTCTCCTCCAGTGGGGGCATTTTCAGAAACATTCTCTTCCTTTCTGGTATCTGGTAAGAATTGATGTCAACATTCATCCATTCCCCCAGGGAAGGCACTGCCAGGGCYTCTCTCTGACTGATCAGCTGCTCAAATGCTGCTGAGATTAATTCAGGACACTGAGGGAACTTCCTTCTGTTAAAGCCATCTGTAATTAGGCAACAGTTTCAAGAACTGTAGGCACATACATGGAAAATCCTCCTGAGAAATGAAAACATTGGTGAGCAATCTAAATTAGTGATGCTTCTT
This sequence comes from Cardinalis cardinalis, assembly GCA_014549065.1. Taxonomy (NCBI): domain Eukaryota; kingdom Metazoa; phylum Chordata; class Aves; order Passeriformes; family Cardinalidae; genus Cardinalis; species Cardinalis cardinalis. The sequence goes on from JACDOX010000062.1 coordinate 3,230,506, forward strand.
TTACTTACAGATTATATTGCAGTTGGTATCAGTGGYTGCAAAAACTATTTATTGAATCTTAGCTCTCTTGAAATACCTTTCTTTGGTACCTAAACAAGTCATCCAGAACAAACAGAATTCCATTTCTCAGACAATCCAGAGCAGGTCTTTAAGCTAATACATGTGTGGCTACACACAAGTATGTGCAAAGGTGTTTTCATTTAAGTGCAGAATGATTTATTAAAAACTTCCATTTCTAAATCCTGTTGGAATTCAGTCTCTAAACTTTCCATGACTTCTTTCCAGTAAGTTCCCCATCTCTGCATTACTGGTAAAGGCAGCATTCAATCATGCTGATATTGCACAAGCACTGCACTGTGCATCAGACAGATGTATTACCTGTGCATGCATATGAAAATATTAATATGAAGAGTATTATTAAAGTTCACAGAAAAGAGTTTATGTCTTTTTGCAATACTGCATACTAAATACTCTTATAGTGCAGCACACATAAAATCAATTCTAGAATTTATAAAGGTCTAAGAGAAATAGAATGAGGCAATTTGAGCTGTAGAAACAGTAGAAGATTTTTCTTCTTACGCTCTACATAAGGATCAAACCTTTGAAAGAAATATCAGCATTTAGGTTACATGACATTACAAGGATATCATAAACTGGTTTTTGTTTGTTTTTGTTTTYCTAATGTGGGCAGTAAGGCTGAAGTAGATGGAAAGGGTTTTTTCTCCTAATTTTCCTTTCTGTCTTGCCTTGAGTGCAGCAGTAGCAACTACATTGATGTACAATGATACACTTGACATCCTCACATTAATAATTGGTGACTCTGCTCATTTTCCCCAAGGCCTGCTGGGTAAATCCCCTGAGGTCAAGTTATTTTTATAGAGTCTCTCAGTAGGAGGGAGGGCTCTCCACACCCTCTTTCAAATCCACAGTGTGCTGGCACATCACAGCTGCTTTCCCAGAGATGGGACTATAATCAGCGCTGCAGGATCTTCTGCAAAAATCAGAAAGATGTTTTAGCTCTCCCCAGAAGCCCAAGCAAGAGGTACCCACTGCATGGATCTGAACCTCCATCCATCTTTTCTGCAGCTGAGGGAGTTCAGAGAAATGKCCAAGTCTAACCTGAATCTGGCAACTGTTCAAAAAACAAAAGTAYCAACCAAGAAACCAATGCCAACTGTGGTTTCTTTAATTTGAAAATAAACCAAGTAAAAAATTCCCTGGATACCTCACCAACAGGACAAAGGGGAAAARCTATAGAGCCAGGACTAGCTGAAATGTTTCTTTAGCTAAATGCCAAAGAATCCTTCATACTTTTTATCTGTTCTACTTTTATATTTTAGCCTTTTTTGTTTTTTTTTTTTTTTCAACTGGTATATGACTGGGCTAAGAGTTCACATCTAAATGAGAGAAGCACCAGTTGTAGAAGTTACTGCATCAAGGTATCAGCAACGTTTCTCTGCACTGTCCTGTGGTCATGGGAGCTCTAATAGATCAGATGGTGACTGTGAAGYATCTAAGACACACCCACCTCCCTAAGGAAAAAAACAGGGAGAAAAAATAGAAAAGATGCATGTGCTCCCATGTGTGCAAAGAAATTAACAACCAATAAGGGAAATAAAAGCAAGAGTGATTATCCAAAGTTTAGCATAATTTTCATAATCACTGCAACCTTTGCAGTAATACTGGCCCTGTTGAGCAGTTGGCTTTTTTTTTTCCCTGTAAAGATTTACAACTGTTTGATAAATAAAAATTTTWAAAAATACTGATTTRCAGAACTCCTCAGTATCAGTGGATGCTGATATTTGTTCTACAACTCCTGGTAGTTTTTAATTATTCCTAAGTTACCATTTTCAAAGGAAACTACAACTTAGAGAATTTATTATTTTCACTCAAAACTTTATCTCTGGACACAGAYATTTCTTTTTCCCTCTGTCCTACATCGCTTTGTCCCCTCCTCCTTCAGAGGGTCTTTGTATTTTAGAGGATATCTGAAAGCTCCTTGGCTATTCTGTTTACAGTGTTATTTTGCAGAGCTCTGATTGCTAATGTATTTAGCATTCTGAGTCTAGAATTCTAGCCTTCTGACAAATTATTAATCATGGATATGAGAAGCTCAAAAATAAGGAACAAAAAGCTTATTGTGGCCATRGGCTTGTTAATCTCTGTTATTCAGCAGCCATGTGTGTTGACAGGAATACTAACACAAATCATGTAATGGGGAAATTTCTACGTGGGAACTTCTTCTCCTGAGTGAGATGTAGATTAACAGAACCCCTCCTGCTACTCTGAGCTGTGCATCAACTTCCCTTCAGCCCCTYTTGTTGAAACAACAAATCAATGTCACCTTTCTCTACCCACTGATCTGGCCTCCTCTAATCTGTTTACTGGAAAGGAAATAAGAAACTAAATACTTTACATCATATTATTTAGAAGGAAAAGAATGAACTTGATAAATTTAATATACATTAAATAAAACCCCTCCWAACCCACAACCCTAAGATCCCATAAACTTATGTAGGGAAACTCTGGTTTTCTTATTCTCTCCCTCGATACTGAACAAAGAGAATACAAAATTTCTTTATCTTTCCAGTCACTGTGCTGAGAATTTCAAACCTTAGGAAAATTTTACTTACTGGCAAAGAAAATAAATGTAAAGAAAGCTGCTCCTAAACCACAATTATTTAGTCTTACTTAATTCTCTGGCAAAAGAAAAAGAGAAGGGGAAGAAAGGAAAAGGGGAAATATGTTAAAATRAAAAGACCTTTCCAGAAACTTGAAAAATCTATAGGCAATTGATGTTCAATCAGAGTTTCCCAAACTGACTGTTCCATTACACCTTAAGAGCATTTTCTCCTGCCTGTATTTCCATCAATTGCTCATGAACATGGCAGTGAAGAGGATTCTAAGCCTTATCCAAATTTCCAGTTCAGCACATTGACTGCTTCTCCTCAGARCCTGAGCTTTCCATCAAAGAGGAAAATCAAATCACTTTGATGCTATTAGCTCTCTCTAAATCCATTTGGCTGTTTCTTATAGCCTTATTAGACTCATAAGTATCTGGTCATTGCTAACCTTTTTGCAAAGACAGAAGAGGGGCTCAGAATTCCTCCTCCCTTGCATTTACACCCTGATTAATTGACACCCTGCCTAATTCCACTCTTCTCTTTTTAGCCTAAAGTGTTTGCAGATCCCATTCCTTTCCTCGCCCCTAGTAAATATCAATGCACTTAGCATTTTATCTTGACTGATTTTTTAACCCAGAGGGTTTTGATACCCTTTGAGAGCTGTTTTTTCCATTTGTGTGTCTCCTTTTGTACTAAAGATCCCAACACAAMACAGCCAAATTATCTTTCCTTGCCTTCTACATTCCTCTGCTTTTAAACAGTTGGCTCCTTTGCCATTATGACCTGAGGTTTCAGATTCACTTATCCAGACACTTTTGTACCATCAGTGATTGTTGGTTTGTCAGTTTTTCTCATAAAGCCCTCGTGCAGCACTGCCTGTGCCCTCAGCAGCAGCAGCTGGAGCTGGGAGAGCTGCAGAGCCCACCAGACATTCTGAACAAGCCTTCASACAGCTGTGGTTCACATCCCTCCTGTAACGATAACTTCACCTGGGAAGCACTGCAATTTGTGACATTTTCAATTCTCACTAAAAGCACAGGCACATTATGATACTATCTGAAAATGAAAATTTAGATTTAAGTGTTATTCCTACTAAAAGCATATTACAGGCCCAGCTAATCACTTCAGTCAGGGCCCTATGGTGCTTTGCATGCAAACTCCAGACCAATTAACTGTCTCTGCCAGCTGCAGGTTTTGAACAAGGTACAAATACTATGTATTTTCTATTCATTTGAGTAATTTGGATTGCTATTGTTCAATAACTGCAAATCATCCAGACCCTTGCAGCCAGACAAGTAGTTGGCTACAAACAGCAATGACCCTAATCCTGCTAGTGCTAATTCCTGTCTTTTCTTCTTTATTACTAATACAAAACCTACAGGGATGGATGACCATTATCACCAGACACATATAGACAGTTGTTTTATAGTCAGAATTTCAGATGACTAGGGCTAGTAAAACAAAGATGATTCAGGAACATATGTTAGCTGTTAATGCAAACAGTATGAAAATGTGAAACATATATTTGGTGTTCATACACTGACAACAGCAGAGTCTCAGATGTAAAAAGATATGAAGCAATTTAGTCTATTGAAGATGCTCTGCTGCATAGAGCTGCTCAGATGGGACTCAGCAGAGATGGTTTCTGTTATGCCAGTGATTTACTCTGTAACCTGCTGTTGTATTATTTCTTTCCACTCACTGGCTTTGATTAAGGGAAAAGGATTACTTCTGCCTGTGAATTTGTGCAGCACAGGATCTTTCATTCAAAATAAGGCCCTGATCCTAGAGAAAACAAAACAATAAAAAACCCATCAAAAACATCTTCCCAGCCATACAAAAACATCCATTCTATACAGCCATACAGCATTATTGGTTGTTAGCTGATAAACCCATGGTAGGTGCTGCATCTACAATGCACAATAAATAGGAGAAATCCAGTWATGTCCATAGCAATGCTTCAGCACTGCTAGAAACACATGCCTGAGCTAAAGCACCAGYTTCTATCTGTGCTATGTTGAAAAGCAACAATTACAGTCATTTAATTGACCTGATCCAAGGCAGTTCTGGAGCAAACATATACAAGATATCATCACCCAATCTATTAGGGCAATATTGACATTTCCAGGAATTGCTTTCTGAAGATAAAGATGAAACAAATTTGGGATTGATTTAAGTACTCAAAAGGGTTTTATTCACTGGTTTTACAGTGTAGCAACTATCATTTTTGAAAGCCATATGGATTTAAATTGATTTGAAATAGAGTTCTTATTTAATTATCWGGCACAATTGCAGTTTATGAAACTTACTGATTACTGTGAGAGGCTCTCTGTGGCAAAAGCTTACAGCAAAGAGAGAAGGAAGTCAGCAGAAGAGAGAAGGATTGTTAATAGGCTGATGAAGAATGAAGACATACAAGGCTAAACCACCAAGGAGTGTGTTTTGAAGTTCTTGTGCATTTCCAGATTGGCTAAGGATTAAGAGCTTTATGCAAAAAAGAGATTGAATAATTTCTAGGAAAATGAAATCATTTAGACTTCAAAGTGAAGCAGCAAACTTAAAACCATAAAGCTGTGGAAGAAATGATGCTCTTAAAGAGCAAAAAYATCACAGCACTGTTAGAACATGCAGAAGTCTAGACTTGTATGCTCTCCTCTGCCCAGGGGGATACAACAATGCCTTCTTCAGTCTGTACCTCTCAGAGGCACTGATGTRGTGTGCTCTGCTCCTGGCACCCTTTCTCCTGACTTATTTTCACACAAGGGCATCAGCAGCACTGGGATAGGTGAGAAAGTCACCCATGCAAACGCWTTCAAGCAAGATGTCATGTGAGGATGTGTGGAAGGGAGGAGGGGGGAAAGGCAGCACTGAGTGTTTATGGATTTCCTYCCCAGGTTAATGATTGGCCTCATCAATATTCTCAGTGATGATACTGTACCTAATTCTGCAAATGTGCCCTGAAAGACATCCTAAATTTTAAGCCTCTCAGTGTTTTAAATGACACAAAACCTGGTTAGACTTTTTTCTGGATGAGACAAATCAGGCTCAGTCACAAGATGTTCAGCTTTGTCACAACTGAGGTAGCTTGGGACATACCAAAAAATTAAATTCTAGGAGTCTACAGAAAGTCTTATGCCAAAAGAGAGTCAGGTGTAACTCTGGGGTAACGCAGGTAGTTGGTGAAATTTGCAGAGTCACAGTTCTGTGGTTGCTGGCTAAATTTCAGCCATCTTCAAGTCATGCAGAAACACTTGCAACCAAGCTGTAAATGCAGTGACTGAGAGCTGAGCTCTAGAGCATATGTGGCACCACAGTTTATAGGATCACACCCATATCCACAGGGGCTGGACGCCTTGGTGAAAAACATAAAGTTGCTCACAAGTGCATAAGAGAGAGCAGACATTTGTATCAGTTAAATCAAAAGTCTGATTTGTTGCTGACCAGCCTCCAGATGGTCAAATCCTACRGCATTTTTGGGGTCTGAAGGAATTTTAYTGAGCCAGCACCTGCAGTATTTGGTTCTGAAGAATTAAATACATTTCTGGCTATGGAACAAAACTCTACTAACTTTAAAGACATACTTGGCCAACTGAAAATGTAAACTCAGAGGTCTGAGAAGTATCAAATTTGCTCTGGCAATATTTAATTCTACAGAAACTCCTCCASAAACCATGTGTCTGTGGTTGTTTTTGCTTGAGGCTATGTTGCCTCCTTCCAGTTTGAGGAGATAAGAAATAATTGTCATTTTTCAGCCATCACTGGAAGCAGTCCCTAATACATAAGGCCATGGTATAGCTCCTAGTATTCAGACTGATGCTTATTCTTGGAAAAAATAATGAATCCAGCTGTGTCTCCCTTCAGCTATTCCTAATTATAAATGGGGGAACAGGAAAGATGCTGCTGTTTGCTGTTTGAAGGGATAAGACATTGGGTTTAACAGCACTATATAAGGGAAACTTTAATATCCTTTTATTTCTCTGTTTATTTCCAAAAGGAAGGGGAGGAATTGGGCTGAAAAGGGCTTTCTAGATCAGTGTAGTAAGCTGAACTGATTCTGTGAACTTCATAGCAAAAATTTCTGCAAACTTTATTTTCTAAAATATGATATACACGACTTGAGGGAGCAAAGCACTGGAGGTGTTTGTTGGTTAGGCAAACTGAGAAACTAATCCAAAAAATCAGACTTCCTTCTGAGGAAAAACTAATAAGAAAATTAGGGATGTAATTTTGCCAAACTTCAAGTTACCATGAGCAAGATAAAACATGTCCTTTTGACATTTTTGTACTAATTCAGAAAAAAAAACAACATAAAGCAAACCAAACCTCAGGTTACAACAAAATTTTGGCAAGATTGGTTTCTCTTTGATCACACAGTATTGTTTCAAAGACAGTTCACCAGAAATGCTGTTCTTGTTGAATTTGCACTAAAATTCTGCCCTCTCACCTTCCCATGATTTGCAGTGAGYTAAATTACGAAGGAGACCACTTCAGTGTAATTAAAATTATGCTGCACTATGAAGAAACATTCATTGCAGAAACTGAGGTAAACTCAAGTTCTCAGATTTTTAACAAAGCCAAATAAGTTTAATATTTTCCAGAGTTTTCCTGCAAGGGTCAGATAAAATTATTTTTTGACCATCTCAAGTTCATCTGTCACTGGTAAAATAAAATGGGCTTTTGCAAATCATTCTTTTGCAACCACTCATAAATAAAGGGTACAGCTCCATAAATCTGCATCTCTTATATGCCCTCTGCAGTTTTATGCCTAAATTAAAAAGTCAGAATCTATTTCATATTGTCAAATGGATCTTTAGCAAGTGGGATTTGTTTTCATATTGTTGTACCTGTAAGCATAGTGAATACATGAGATTTTTCACTAAATTAAATGAAAAGATTATTGCTTTTGCCCTAAGCAGACATTACAGAACATGCCCAGGAAGATAAATGCAGAACACAAAACATAGCAGAAGATTGAGTACTTCTCAAAACCAAATTGAAGGCAGTAGGCAGCAAATTGGATTTTCTTTCACAATAACATGCAGTTCACATTCGACTACTGTAATGAATATTATAATGTGTGCTTTCTAATATAATGTCTAGTGATGCATTTCTAGAACTATTTCTCTAAGCCTAAGGATATTCCTGTTATATCATGGCTCAGTACATAGTAATGATAAGTTTGTTCAGTTTGCTGCATAGCCTTAAGGATATCTTCTTCTGAAGAAAGGAAAATATTAATCTCTAGATTTCTCTTTCAGTTAAAATGATTCAAAGCTATGAAACTCAGCAGATTTACAATGTCTTCACACTGTCCAGCTCCCAAGTATCTATGGTTGCTTTGAGAACCAGCACAAGTACCATAAACAAGCATCAAATCCTTCCCAAAGCTTAGAAAAAAACACTGAATTTTGTGGCTGCAAACCCAGCTTGGAAATTATGAGCCCAAACCATCTTGATTCTTCTACTTTTATGAAAAATGTAGATGATGGGTTGTTAGCACACTCATGACCCAGTGTTTTCTGCTGCACAGATCAGTGGCTCTGTGCTGAGAAGGCAGTCCCAGGTGGGCAGGTGACCAAGTGACACTGCCAGAAGGGTCACTCTTTGACCCAGAGCTGAGCCCCAYCCTATGTGAGACAATAATTTTAACATTTATGAGAGAATTCTTTTTTGTTGTGTTTGTAGATGATGGAAAGGGGCCAGTGTGTGCAGCACACAGAGCGTAAAGAAATGAAAACAGGGAAATAAAGATTGTTTTATACTGGATATTAAACTTTACTATATATTTCAAAAGAGAGAAGAATAGGCAAAAAAAGCAATAATGTGAAATGAGACAGGATCATGTGGGTGAGAAGGGATGCTTGGTTGTCATAACAAAGCAATACCTTCCTGCACAATTCAGATCTTCAGGGAACATTTCTTGCTGAATTTAGCTTAAAAATAAGGCAATCAGAAAATACTGATATGCTGAGCCTCAGAGTGATAAAAAATGTACATGGATGCCAGCCTTGGGGATTACTGTATGTGTTCCAWSAGATAACAGCTGAAAACAAGTTGTRTATTGTGCTGTCTAAATGGTATTTAAAATAAAGAAGCCAAGGAGCTCTGCTGTTWCCAWGCAGGCAGGAAGAGTGATGGGACTGCCTGATGGTTCAAGGGCACCCATAAAGTGCTTCCTTAACAGAAGCAAGCTAATGCAGTGAAACAAAAGATAATCACTTCCAGGGCTCTAGTCAGAGGAAATTTAAAACTTGATTGGAAAAGTTATAAATATCCTGCATTTTCTAAACTCTTATCAGGGAAGAATGGATTTGATATTTAAGTATATAATAATTTCTAGTAATTATGAAAGAAAAAGAAGAGTAGCTTGCTTCATTTTAATCTGGTTTTTTTTTCCCCAAAGAAGATTCTACATTTCTTCAACAGAAGGAGGCTTGAGGGAGGTGTGGTGGCCCAAACCCATGTCAAAACTCAGATTTTTTGTAAAACTTGAAATATATAGAAAACGCTTATAGTACTGTCAAAATACGCTTAATGTTTCTGTCTTGGAGAAATTTCKGAACTTATTAATATTCTGTGTAATATCTGATGTTTGCTCACCGTTCCACATCTTTCTTACAATAACTCTTATTGATTCCTGTGGATTATTCAGGTCTCCTGTTCAGATTGTCAGAAATCTGCTGCCTGGGACTTTACAGTTTCCATGAGTTCCAAGCTTCAGACCARTTTCTTTTCTAATTAAAAGTGATTAGTTACTGCAGACATTACTCCTAGTACTAATCCTTCTTTGGAGCTAATCTGATACTGTGTCATTATTTATTTATTAGCTATTGATCACAAGATTTATGAAGTACAGGAACTCAACCGAAATAACGTTTCTTTTCAAAAAAATCTACTTTAGCACGAAGATTACAGACAGATGAAATTCCTGGGAAACACATTTAGTGCTATTACTTTTTTCCATGTAGATGATCCCTGGATTGAATTGAAAAATCCATTATCAAATCCAAAAAAGGCAGCTATCATCAGCTGTATTTCTGAGAGCACAGTGAGTAACAGCAATGGACCTTCCAGAAACTGAAGAAAGAATAGGGAAAGAAACCCCATATCTTGAAAATGCCAAATCCATGCAAACTTGGAATGTGTCATCATGATAAAATCATCTTCCCTTAAAAGTCAGAGYTGATTGGCTACAAATGAAAGCACCTAGTCAGGAGCCAAATGGAGCCCAGAGACAATGAGGGGCAGCACGGGGCCCCTGCTCCTGATTTTCAAGACTACACTGGAATTTCAAAGGATTGTGGCAAAAAGGGAAGTACAACTCACCAAAAAAATTATGATTGGAAGGTGGCAATTTTCTATATTCATACTAGGCTTTCCTTTTCAAGTCATGACTGGGAAAAAATGAAAGATTTTCACAGGTAACAGTAGTTTGTATGCAATAAACCCCAGCTTATTTAATACATTATTTTTACTTATACACTTAGAAATTGTATTTAGTATAGATGTTCTCTTACTGTTGCTACTATGTTACAGGGAATTCCAGACAACTTGAATRTCATTAGCAGATTAATGAAGGGAAATATGGAAAGATTAACATAGGAAAAAAATATTATTTTAAAACTTTAAAAGCCTAAACATCTTCAAACATCAAAAACTGTATCAGAGACATCCTTTTCTCAAGAGTTCCTGATTTTAAGAGAAACTCAAAGTCAAAAAAGCCTCCTAAGTTAAAATCTTAGTGTTTAGGAAAAATAAATACACACATGTTAATACAAATATATACACTAGAAAAGGTCAGTATAGATCAGCACAAATGTGTTAGCTCATTAGCTGTTATAATTTGGTGGCATGGACTTGTACAGGTAAAGTTCTTTTCTATTCCCATTCCCAATGTGGTGATGCCTTTTGCAGCGAGAAAAGGAGCAGGACTTTCCTAATGAACTTTTGAACCCTTCAAAAAGAAATTTGTGCTACAGAGCAACAGTTAACCAGCAAACAAGACGTTTGGGTTTTGACCAAGCAAATACGCTTGGTCAGCATTAAGAAATCACAAATCAAACCAAATCAGGACACTGGAAATAAATCCATTCTTTAAATCCAGTAGGAATGCAACACATTTCCCTAGCACGTTCCAAGATAATATTGGTGTAAAAAATAATCAGATTCTGAACATCATGTATTTGTTCAAAGACATAAATGAATGCCTTATTTTGTAAAAACTGTGTCAATAAGAATAAAAAGAAAAACGGAAAAAGATAGAATACTAATATACAAGAGAAAAAGTTAAACCCTTTAAATTTCTTGTTAGACATAACAGATGCCTGAAGCTCGTGCTGTTGTGTTTAAGCAAAGCTGATTTSCTTGTCTGTAACTCAATATTAAGCTGCAGATCAGTTTTGCAGTTTATTGTACATAATAAGCTTCTGAATTTAACCACATCAATTTGGAAGAGATGGAGGGAATATTACTTTTTAGCACTTAGGAGTTACAATTTCCTCCAAAGCCAGTGGTGATGAATGCCAGCACACTCCTGCCTTGGGAACACAAAACTCAGACTTTGCTGATGAACTTGTGAACTTTCCAAGATATTTGGAGGCCACCTACAGAGAATCTGTGCTTGACCTTGAGCAGATATACCTCAGAAAAGTACCACAGTGAGCAATAGATACTTCAACCTGAGAATTCTGTCCTTTGCAAAAGTTGTAGGACCAAAATCACACACAGAGGAATGGAAAAAGGGGCACGGAAGCAGACAATTGTATGGACATAGAAACAGCAAAGTATTTCAAACAAAATTTCATAACACTCAGGGAATTGTGATTGTGAGTGTTTACACTAAGATGAGTAAGGGATGAATAAGTAGGGCTGTAAACAATTACAGTTTTACAGATTTATTTCCACATGCCTCCTCTCTGATGGTAYCATAGGAAATCCTTTTAGACTAACACTGGAAACAAGGAAACATTGCACGTACCCAGAGCACAACTTTTCCATTCCTGCCTCCAAGGTCTGCCTCGCCATGATCCTCTCCATGATTGGGGATTTCAAGGCTGCTTTTCCCCTCTGTCCCTGTGGTCCCTGAGCCATCCCCCTTCCCCAGCCCTGTGGGAAGAAGCTGGCCCCTGCTCTGCTTCAGGGAGAGCAGCGACTGAACCAGCCTTTTCTCTAAGCTGCTGCTAGCAATCCCAGCCTGGCAGAGCTCAGAGCTTCTGTTGGAAACCAGCTCTTTGATGGGCTAAAGCTCTTTGGGGTATGAGMAGAGATTTGATAAGCTTTTACATATTTTTAAAATGTGCAGTAAGAGAACTAAGAAGACACAACAAGGCACTCAGGTCCTGCACAGCCCTCCCACCACGACCACTGAGAAGCTTTGTCTCTTTYAGAGCCAATAATGTCAGCAGATCTGCCTGAGGAGGTGCTTTTTCCCCTGCAGCCTTCATCTGCCACTGCAGTGGGCCTAATCAATAACCCTGCAAGAGGGAGAGAGATTTTAATGTGTTCAAAGGACTTTCCTCAGAACTGCTCTTTTTTTTGTACCAGCATCCCAGCTGAAAGTACCAGTACATGCCTATTTTGCTCATCATAGTTTTGTAAGTTACAGTAGCCTGAGGCAGTTCTTCCCTCCTCCCTCCTCCTCAAATGGAATGAATTCAGCCACAGGGCTTTGCAGCATCTGATCAATATTTACTTAGCAAGACAATTTTAAGAAGAACAAAAATATTCTTTTTCATGSTCTGGCCTCCTTTCTTTAAACTTGCCAAAATATCTGCCTTGGTCCGAAGCAAGATGTAAAGATTTTAATGAGGAAAGGGAAGTAATAGAATTGGAATTGATTCATTTTGAAATGTTCACAGTTATTCAGACTACAGCTCACACCAAATAGGGTTCATATCCAAAATAAAGGTTTTCCTTACCAAGCTGTAAAACCACTCACAAAGTGTTGAAAATTTATCTCCTGGAATATATATTTAAATACAACTGGTTTTTTACAAATTGCTTGTGGCAAAAAATGTGATGGTAAACAGTTGCAATGAGTTATTAAATTTTATTTTTTCATTTTTGTAGTAGATCTCCTGCATGCACATATTTAGTTCTTCAAATACATATCTGCTAGATAACACTGGTTAGAATAGTACAGGCAATCTGTGCAAGGTTTATTCAAACTGAAATGAAGACTTGAAGTCACAACATAATAAATAGTTTTCATTTCCAGCATTATGTAACTAGAAARAAGACTTCGTTTCAGTTAGTTGTCATCCATATTTTTTCCCTTTCTTGCCCAGCTAAAACTGAGAATATATTATAAGTGGAAACATTAGTAAATAACTGCTTGAAAATAAAGTTTTTGAAAAGCTTTTAGTCAGGAATTTTCTGAAACCATAACTGCAACTAAGAGATAAAATGGGAAAGCACTACAATACAGGACATCATTATCTGACTTTCAGTCAGTGGCTAAAAAAGATAGAAGCCTTTACACTTATTTCTTTCATATGCATAAACCATGATCAGTGTTAAAAATGCTAGAAAACGTACAGGCACGTAAAAGTACATCCCTAAACACTCCTGTACCTAGATACATTTACATATTTTAAAAGTGCAGTGTATTCCTTTCATGCAAGAGACAGAAGCAAAGGTGTCGCTTTTGGTGTATTCAGTCACTGTAGTACCTGCTCAGTCATAAATCATGTCATCACTGAAGTGCCATTTAATCACATTTTAAATGTCTGTGGTTAAAAGGACTCTGTTAGTATATGAGAATATAACTGTTGTCTTGCAGAAATATGACGATGATTTCTCTATACCAAATTGGTGCTGCTACTATGTATTAAGTCAGTCTATTGCTTCCTGTTGAAGAAATTTTTAAAATTATGTCACACTTGAGACTTTCAATTYGAAACTTTTGTTTTATCCTCCCTCCTTCTGCCTTCTTCACGGACCTGACACACTGAACCAGACAAAAGCACTGCTGACTCCCTCTTGTTAAGAAATTWCCCACTCCTCTCAGATTCCCAGAACAGAATGACAACAAAACAGAAGAACAAAGCAATGGAACGGAGATTAAAGGTARAACTGTTCCTCTCCATCTGTCATTRACAAAAGCAAGGAAAGAAGGCCATACTCCCCAGCTTGGGCAAGCCCAGGATGCAAATAAGAACATTCATGATCTGTTTTAGCAGAGACAGATTAAATTGTAGCTTCAATTAAATTGTATTTCCCAGATTGTGGATTTCTCAACTAAAGTACAATTAGTTTACATTTTTATAATTAGTGTTACATTTTTGTAATTCACTRAATTTCAAAACTATAAACTTAAAATATGGGCAATCTGATCTTTGGAGTTGAAGCAGTTCTTGACACCAAGGGTAAACTCTTGTTTAGAGTATATATCTTTACCACACTGATGCATGAACTATATAAAACAGTCATTAGAATATTTATAACACTGTCCAATATGTCCAGCAAAACCAAAATTCTTCTTTAGATTTTTATTTTTTAGAGAGCCACTATTAAGCTAAGAAAGAAGAAACTCATTTACTAACACCAAATTTTCTGTTGAATTCAACAACCTGGGTAACACAATTTAAATTTTGCAGTTATAGAAAATAACTGGTGTAACACAATTTAAATTTTGCAGTTATAGAAAATTCACAGAAAAATCTTCCCCAATGTTAGTCACTGTTCAAAAGTTAGTAATTCATGTTTTTACTAATGTGAATGTGTTTTGCATTATTTCCAAGCTCTAACACTCCAATGGTATGTTGATGAGAACTTTAGACAATAAATCTGAATGGTTACTACCCAAGTAGGATAAAGTGTGTATTGTATGACTGGGTTAACATTGGACAGATGAATACTAAGATTTTCTTAAGTCTGCCATCTGGAAGTGGCATTCGCAGTACCTTTGCACATCAAGTGCTGTCAGTGCAAGAGTAAGAATTCATTAGTAGGCAGGCTAAGCCTCACTTTATTGCTGAGTTTTACTATCATGAGTCAGAGTAATCCTCATTYCCTAGAGACAAATTCACTCTCCTGAGATTCCCAGGAATACTTTACCTCCAAACTGCATTTTAACAAGGGAACAGGAGCCTGAGAAAGGCAAATTATCTGAGAATCAGTTCCATTTCTTACACCTGAGCAGATCCTCCTGATAGTTCAGTTCCCAGTCCAAAGAAAACAACTTGAAGCTAAGCCAAAGCTGCAGGCAGCTATTGCTGTTTCCCTGCACAGCACCTGCTTCCAAGCACTAGGGAATTGGTTTGCTTTGTATTTGATTACAATGAACTTGACTTTGCTTCATTATTAAAGTGTGTTTGGGGGAAAAGTAATTTCATGTGGGTTTGGTGAACACTTGTCCCCCCTTAAGGGACTGGGAAACTCTATAGCACACAATTCTCTGTCAAACACCCTGGGAAAGATGTTTCTGTGCCTGCTAGACCTGCTTGGAGACTGATTGTACAAGCTGGCAGACTCACTGGGAGACTTAGGTCTTAGATTAGCCAGGCAATAAGGAAAGCTGATTTTTTAAACAAGAAACAGGAAGCAGAGCCCAAAGTCAGAGACCTCAGAAACTCACGGCATACATACCTTGCTACTGAGACAGCTTCCAGTTCATCTATACCTTTGCTAGCTTTTAGTTCTATTATTATTATTACTACTACTGAGGCTGATTTTAAAAAAGGCTGGAAAAACCACTCTGTTTTGATGTTAAAGGGATGTAAAATTCTATCAGCACAAGTCTAAAATGCTTCATTTTCTAGAGCATCTCTTGATAGTTATTCTGGGTCAGCAGATGATTTTTGCCACCCCCATGAAATGAGCCATAAACCACTGAAAGCTGCGTTTGCATAAATTCCACAGGGGCCTCTCCAAGCTGAAGCTTGCCAATGGTTTTGTGAGTAGAACATGCTCAACATGACAACACAGCAGCAAGTAGAATAAATCCTGTGCTTGACCTGTAAAAGATGAGGTCAAATTCCAGATGTACTGATATCTTTCAGTTCTGACAGGTGAAACATTTAATCTGGAGCTTAAATACAGTGTTTTATATACATCTGATAAATAGACTATGGTATTTGGTATTAATTTTTTTTCCTTTTTCTTCCCAATACTCTGTTGTTTTGTTTAATTTTTGGTGTATTATGAGCAGGTGTACATGCTGACTTTGTATTATCTTTTAAAGTGGCCTCACACTTAAATTTTCTTCCAGAAAGAAGAAATTTGACTTTTCTGGTTATTTTCTGATATTAAAAGATCTTTGATATTTTCCTGAATTAGGGATCCAAGGAATATTTGTAGTGACAGAATTCTTTCTGGTTAGATGTCTCATGCTGAAAATTATTCCCAGTATTAGAAATAGCTAACAGCTTAGAAACAAGGCGACAACTCAAATTACTATTTTAGCAAACAAGTATGAACTCTTGCAGCATTATCTGACTGAAAGATAAGCAAATAATTAGATTCAGTTCTGAGAGAGAGACTTCTCCCCCACAGAACTTATCTGTACTGTTATCTCCTACCATATTAGCTTAGCAAAAGAACTGTTTGCCCAAGCGATAATCTAAATGCAGACATTGCCTCTGACCAATTTAGCTGGARATGGAAGTGTTTCTAAACAAAATCTAATAGCAATAATCTCGTATTCTGGCTTTCACCGTGTTCTAGCCAATTTCTTCCCCTTCTGGATTTGTTGCTGGTTGGAAAGGTATYACACTGGCATCTGGGGAAGGTGCACAGCTACCAGGGTCATTGTTCAGGAGWTGCTTTATTAGGACATGTTTACAATCTGACAGCATTTAGTGCCAAATGAAAGATTTCTTATTGAATGCTGGTGAAAAACAGTGTTAAAATGCCCCTTTAGAGCTGATGTCATTCATCCCTTTGTGCCAGGGCAGGATCAGCAGGGGCGCTCACACCGAGACAGAAATGTGCAGCCCAGCTGCTGCTGTTTGCCCTTGGGGTCTGCAGGCAGTAACTCAGCGCTGCCCCGCAAGGGGACACAGCCCCAGCCAGCACCTTCCCCTTCCTCAGWGGAGAAACCCAGCAGCAGCTCAGACCTGCACTTCTCAGGATGTGCTCACTCAGCACCTCACTCACATACACCAAACTTGATGAATTCCTGCTCAGACCTGCCGCTAAGGACCTTCAGCAGTGAGGATTTAACAGGCTCCAAACGCAGCCTAGGTTGGTGTTTCCTTTTCTGATGGTTTCTTCTAACACATTTCTTGCCACAAGGCAGAATTGTTCCCCTTGGCCTGCCCATCCCAGGCATAAAGAAGAGCTGTTTCTGAAGCCTTTGGATCAGCCCTTACCCAGCCCTTYCTTTCCCAGGCCATGGTTCTCTAAACCTGCTCTGGACCTCCCCAACAACAAGAGCCAGTCTAAAACCCTGTGCCTCGTGTGAGCTCTTCCAGCTCATCCATCACAAGCTGATGGATTTTTGCTCTCCCCATTGCAGTTATTGTTCCCTCCTGTTTATAACCCATTATTTGGCTGATTCTGCAGAGCTTTGGGCAGACAGCTGGCTCCTTGCCTGCAGCCAATCTTCCCTCAGTTTAGACTTCTAATCCTATTCTCTTCATCCAAGTGCAAAATATGGGTCTGTCGTGCAGGTTTTGTGGTTTGTTTTTTTGGTTTTTTTTACTAAAGTGCCATCCCCTAAGCCACCCCAAAACAATCTTGTTGTCTTAGACTTCACTGTAAATCTTTTCTTTGAGGGTTTTCCTACTCAACAGAAAGCAGCTTCAATCTTTGCCCCAAATGCAGTCATCTTTCAATGCTGTACAATCTTTCAGTATATGTACAATTTCTTAATTAGGAAGAGTCATGCTTTGCTCACATGAAGGCTAAAAAGGCTAAAAATAAATAAAGAAATAGATAGCAAATATTTCTATTCAGCCTCTCTCCTACAGCCTCATCAAGCCTTCCTTCACAAGCTTAAGAAATCTAAAAAGAATTATAGAGCAATTTCTTTTTGACTTCCCTTCACTCTTCCTAACTTTCACTAAACTCCTTACCTTCCAAAAATAATTGGGGTAATTAATGAGCAAGTTGCAATATATCCATGCTGATTATCTGAAAAGARACTTGGTATTTTGAAAGGAAAAAGTGTTATTTCATGCAGATGGAAACAAAGAAAGAAATGGGAATTCTAGACAAGATGTTCCTTCACAACACATGCAATATTTCTTGCTTTTGCTGATTAGTCTTGTCACTAATGCAAAGTACTTGGGACAGCCATGCCCTCTTACCATCATGTGTGACCAATTTTGAAGAGATTTTGAGCAAACCATTAAGGTCAACACATATCAAAAGCTCTTTAATGGAATTTT
The DNA here is from genome assembly GCA_014549065.1 of Cardinalis cardinalis. NCBI lineage: Eukaryota > Metazoa > Chordata > Aves > Passeriformes > Cardinalidae > Cardinalis > Cardinalis cardinalis. The sequence goes on from JACDOX010000062.1 coordinate 3,248,462, forward strand.
TTTGGGTGATAGATGAAGCATCCTTCTGCCCCCCAGTTACAGAASACATCTGAATTCCTGTTCCACCACCTGGTGAAAGGGCTCAGACACAGCTGCCATAGAACTGGTGTCACTTGGGGGAGAAACACAAACCCAAATTCAAAGAAGCACATAAAAAGGAAAAATCTTTCAGCTGGATCAGTTTGGAGTCACTGGGTGTGAAATCACAGGCAAAGTCAGCATTTTGGAGAGGGCAGAGAAAAGAGTGCTTATCTCAAAGCAGCTCTTGAGGTTCATGTTACTTGAATCCAGGACTCTGACTCTTCATATACCTATCTTAACCAAAGGACCATTGGTTTTCTAAATAACAATTTCCCTCACCAAAAGAAAAGTTCCTCTATAAAGGAATGATCTGGAGAAAATTCTAGACCTCAGTAACATTGTGATATTCTGCCATAGACAGACAGATGCAACCATGGACAAGCCTATACATGAGATGTTTCTGCTCCCTTTCTCTGGTTGGGTGCTTTAATGGACTCAAGGGAATCTTAAAGAGCGATGATAAAGTAGTTGGGAAAAAGAGTGAAAGAGGGGATCTATGGGTAGTTTAGTCTTAGTTTTATTGAACATGCTGAAAATCCAATTTTCTGTTAGCAAACTTTCTTTTAAAGTCTAAAAGCAATGAAAAGAGGGTACTTCTGAGAGGTTATGTCATTAGGGAAGAAAAATTGAGAGCCATGAATTAACTCTAAATGCTGCAGCTTTTACTATGGAAGAGCATTTACTGTGCACAGGACTAGCAGTTCCATGCACATTCAATACTCCACTGCAGAAAAGACTCTGTAATTACAACCTAAATTGTAGCTCTCAGCATTAGGAAATACATAAGGTTTCACAAAAGACCTTGGTCTATCTTTATACCTTCTCTGGAGCTTTCAAAAACACCAGTAGGATTTGCAACTCCAGAAGAAATTCAAAAAAGGTCTCCAAAGGGAAAAAAAAATGCAGTCAATAAGAAAACTACAAACAAACTGCATATCTTTTTCTCTGAAGCCCCTTAAACTGCTCATGAACATGTAGGTTAAGGAAATAACAACTTATAGACATGAATAAATATAAAACAAAGTCAATCCTGAATCTACCAACTATAATATAATGTTAAAATGATGATATATTTCTAATTTCTCTGTGGAGGTGTTCAATAAAATATGGTAATGTTACACAAAAAAAGAAAAAGCTGGTTTGAGTGGGTGTGACACAGGGATGTTTTAAATTCTTTTTTGGCCCTTATTCCAATCCTTGTGATTTCTTTGTGATTTGCCTTGTGAAAAGGTGTATACATTCAGGGTCATAGGAAAAGGAATGATTTATAGTCCAGATTCTTAATTTTCCAGTTCATTACCAAGTGCTCATTTAATTTMGTACCTTATTTTCCTCTGGCCAATGCATTAGCCTTAGTGCTTCCAATTTTATATAAGTATACCATAATATCCACTGAACATTAGAAATAACTATGTGCAATCTTTCTGAAAATCAACTCATTGCAAATAACCCACAGTTTCCTGGTATATAAAAAGAGAAAAGATGAAAAACACACTCAATATCCATTAATCTACTGGAAAAGCATATATCTTTCTATCCAGATAATTGAAATTGCCTATTTCAGGCTTTAAAGAATACCACATAATTTCAAAAACAATTGGAGTACATTAACATGAATTTTTCTATTTTGGATTTCTATTTAAAATAGAAAGAATTATTTGTACACTAACTGCTGGCTTTCTGGATACATCAGCTCACTGGTAATGTCATTATATCACATTAACCCATATGAACATATATTTTAAGTAGAAGGAGCTGGCAAAAGAAATTTAAATTCCAGCTAGGAAAATTTGACCTCTTTTAATTACTTCAGAGAGAGAAAGCTCTTTGATGATAATATGCCAGGTAATGGCAGAGAAAGGATTATTATGAAYGTTGTGCTTCAAGTAATTAATCTGCTTCAATATCAACTGCCAATAAATGTCACCACTCCCCTAAAGAGCCACATTCTGGACTGCCATGACATAGTGAGATATGTGCACAGATGAAGAATGAACTCTATATTCCAGAGTCCTATTTACAGACAGATTTGCCCCCAAAACCACCCTAAATTAATATTATTAGTCCTAAAAYATTAATTATCTGTAGGAATAGCTTCCTAAAAATTACTAAAGAAAATCTTTCAAAATAATACATAAAGAGAAAAATATGTCCCAGATTTTTGAATTGCCATATTATCCAATCAGAAAAAGGTAATTACAAAATATTCGGCAATTACCGAATTTGAAGAGATCTTTTAAAAGAAATACAAAGAGAACATGATATCAACATGGATGCAGTTGAACAAAAATACAGTGGAARTATTGTTTTAATAACAGGAAGATTGCAGATAAGCTATCTCTTAATACCAGTGGCAAATCTGCTGAAGCTAATGGAAATTAACTAATATTATAATTTAAGGGGAAAAAGGCACTAAAACTTCAGGAGAAAAAACCCACAGAGCAAGTCAGATCTCTTGGAATCCTGTCCATAAGGTAAAGTCACAGTCTGATGTTCATTTTCCATCTCAGTGCATGCTGTTGTTAACAACCTTAGCAAAACTTTGAGAATGATGTCCTTTCAGAGGCCAAGGAGTTGCTAAACCCAACTCCTGAAACTTGCYACTCTTTAGAATGATTTATCATGGATCCAGTACTGAAGTACAAGTTCCAAACCACATTTCTCCTGCAGAAATACTATACAGAAACTGGCTCCTCTTCCATTTATCCTATGAAGGTTCCTGCAAATTGCCTTTACAAATCTCAGCTGTGGCTAACATGCAGCAGTCAGAGCAGAAAATCCAGATGGTGTGGTAGTTCCAAAACATACCAAATTTTATGCCRTGACCACTATTTGGGTTCCATCCACAACCCAATTAAAACTGTAGGTCAAAACCCACTCACCTAATATTGTCTCCTGCAGATATTGATGAACTAATGGAAATACCCACACAAGCTGCAGAAGTGGAATATGGCAGTGATGCATTTTCTTTAGGAACTGAATTTTCTTTAGAAATTGCATCACTGTGATCAAATCCTGAGGGCAAAGAGAGCTGGATAACCCTGCAGCAATGAGCAAACTTCACGCTCACCTGCACACGATGCAGTACATGCAGCTGGGCTGCGCTGGGGTCAGCCGAGCCCAGCCCAGAGCACTCTCTGAGATGGAGCACAGGGCAGGGCTCCTGTCTCCTCTGTTCTCACAGCTGCACATCTGGGCTAAATATTACAGAGGAAATAGTGCTCCTCATCTGGAGCACTTCCTTCATCCTCTCAATCATTGCACCTCAAAGTCAAAACCAGTAAAAAGTTAGAGAGTTCATGTCAACTGCCACCAGTTTCTTTTCTGTTGTTCRGTAATGAACAACATTTGTTTTTCCTGATGTGACAGTGAATGGCTCTCTGATGTTTTCTTGTTTTCATCATAAATCTCTGGCCCTCTTTTCTCATCACTAGATATCAGCTTCTACTTCCAACTACTCCATCAGCACGTCCATGGGAATTGATGGTTCAAGCAACATTCAGCATCTTCCCTTTCAGACCCCTTCTGCATGCACTACAGACTCTCTGCAACAGAGGAGGTGTATGACTTCAAACAAAGTGTGTGTTTGACTGTTCTGGTTGTTTTGTTTTGGGGTTTTTTTTTGTTTGTTTGTTTGTTTTTTTTTACGGTAGGAAACCATCTTTAAAGGCAGCAGCATTCTCCTGAAATGAATATGTAAATATGAACTACCAACTGATAGACTTGTTTAGGGACGTGTGTTTTTAAAATCTGGTTGAATCACAGKATAACTTAGGTTTGAAGGAACACAAAAGGTTATTTAGGCCAATCCCTGTTAAAAACAGATTACATGTTTGTCACAGCTTTSTCCTGACAGGTTTTAAATACCTCCAAGTTACAGACCTTGTTCCTTTGATATTCATCTCCACAGTCTGCACAAGGCTCTTTTGCTCAAGAGCCCCTCACAGACACCTGCAGTAACTCCAGTCCTGCCTGTGGTGTCAATGGAGCAGCTCCRTCCATCATGGCACAGCCTTCCTGATGCAGCTGAACACCAGAATTGGTCTCCATGTGCAGAATAAAAATCTTCTACACATAAGAAGAAAAAAGGTTTTGAGAGGCTCCCCTAATGCAATTTGCATGAATTACAAAATTAACCCCAGGCTCTCAACCTCATTCACACCTTGCTACACTTCCATTTTCTCCTAATCTACACTGTTGAACAGAAAATCCTTTAATCAATAAATCCATGAACTTTGTCTTCACTGCAAGCAGTCACAGGAAGAATTCAGATCTTTTTTTCAATAAGTCAATGTGACTCAGACAAAATTCTTATGTCATCACAAGTGGATACATAATACTGGTGGCTTTAAAAGACCCATATTAGTCCTGTACTCATATTTTCCCCATATAATGAAAACATTAGGAACAAATTTGGTCTATTATGTCAGTAGAGAAATATTTTCAGTTCATCTTTCATATCTGAAGATGATAACTTTTCTGACATGTTACTGAACTGTGTGCCTACAATAGCATTTTGGACACTACAGATATTGTTTCTAAGAAGAAAATCAAAACTGCTCAGCATGTCATATTTTAATACTTTTGGGGTACATTAATCTGACCGATAGCACTGTGAAATAGCTTTTACTTTTCCTTAGCAGGAATAGACCATTTGTATGTATTTATGATTGGCTCCATTCCAAAGCTGCTGAGGTTTTATGTTCCCTCAGTTACTGCCATGGTTATGGTTTATAGGTCTGTTTGGTGAAACTTAGGGAAATATTCTTTCCATATAGTGACAGTTGCTGTAATGCCAAGAAACATAGAAATTGCTACTTCCATTCATCATCATAAAACTGATATGCCCTGAACCATTTGATATCATACAGGTTGTGACTGGGGCTTCTTCAGTGCTACCAAATTGCTTAAAAATGCACTTGTAGGTCACTGGCAGGTCACTGACCCAAAGTGTTTACACCCCAAACACCATGAAAAAATGCAATTAGAGGATTCTATGGGAGGGTAGGAAGAGGTGCATGCTTRGCTAATAAAGATGAAACAATCAGTGGGTGAAGAGAAAGAAAAATAAAGACCACTTAAAAGCCGTTCRAAGAAAATGGGATGATGCAAAGAGCAGCACTTCAGTGCAGATACAGGAAAAAACAGAGACATAGAGATACAATCAATAAAGCACTGTAGGCAGAGACTACATGATGAAAGAATAATGTAATCAAGGAAATATTCAAAGGAACAAGTGATCAATCTGAAAGAATAGATACAGAAAAGCATTCTGTTTAGCAATCTGTGAAATGGGATTTGATAAAGCACATATAAGGAGATTGAAGCAGTTCATGGAAATGCAGTAATAAAATGAAAGGTTTCTTTTAGTATTGGTTTTTTGTTTAGTAGACAGAAAGAAGTGTGGTTTTGAGCTGTTTTGTGGTCAAAGTGAATCCACATGCTGATGATGGTGTGCAGAAGAGTGTGCAAGTTTCTTCAAATTTTAGTGAACTAAAAATGGAGCAAACCTCCATTGCTAAATGGCTGAAAAGAAGAAAACGTGTAGATAAATCACAGCTCTCACCAGTACTATGAACTGGACAAGGACTCAAATTCCGTTTTGAAGGGAAAAAATCCAAGGCAATATGTTATAGGTAAAGAAAAGGATGTGAATTAAGCAAGACTGGACATGCTTTTAAAATATAATAAAGGAATTTCAATTTGTGGATTTCAGTGCTAATAATAGCAAATTTCCTAGTAACCTTGGCAGACATTGCTTACTGCTAGAATTAATAAACTTTGTGTGAACTGCAATTGCAAACCTCAAACTAGTTCAAGTGTGCTATGCAGTGGATATTTCCTCTAACAGACATAATCTATATATTCTATCCCTTAAGACCATCAGGACTTGTGCTTTCTTTTTTTAAAATTTGTAGACCATTAGTCTATTCTCAGAGACAAGAAAAAAATTARGTGGCTTTTGTGGGAAAGTACTGAAAGAGTATGTTTGGCTGAACTCATAAACATCCACTGAGGTACTGAGCTATGAGATGGTCTCAAGTTAAGCAAAACTTAGAGCACATCTTGAATTAGATTTGTTAATCCTATGATGGTTATTAAAGCTGTWATAGCCAATACTGCATGCTTGCAAGCAGAGATAAAAAGATCCAAGTGCAATACTATTACCAACATAAAGGAAAACTCCAACCATTATGCTTCCTCTTTTTCYTGGAAAGGATAAAATAGATCATGGATATGGAAGTCTCATACCATTAAACCACTATTCTCAAATATATTCTATCCTACAAAATCCAATTTCTATAGCCCTTTGTATATTCTTGTTCATAGTTCATATATTCTACATCCAGTCTGAATGATTATTTATCAATTAAATAWATGCTTATACCATTAGTATATAACATTATCATTATAGTCTCAATGTTGTCAAGCATTAATCTTACAGATAACAAATTTATTTTCAAAAAATCTGACTTTGCTAACAGCACTAAAGAGGTTATGTGTTCAAATGTCATTTCCTGAAATGACACACTTGTCAAGCCAAAACTAGCACGCCATAAAATTAATTGTTCTTCTTCTGATAAACAGAGAAAARAGCAAACTAGGAAGTGAAAAAGTGCAGCATTGCATTCCTCTAAGCCTGTGTAACTAAGTTCATATTCTATCATCCTTTTCCTGTCACTGAATAGAAAATAAATGAAGGCTAATTATTCACAAAAGTAAGGAGCTATTACTTTCTTAAGAGGGTCTCATCAACAAGAAGTTTTATGTGCCTGTAATATTTTTGATTAGTTCCATCTAGAGAGAAATTATCATTAYGGTTACTTCTAATCAAAATGGAAAAAAAAAAAACATTGTTCTTCAAAGTTTGTCTTGTTAATTGCCAACTAACTGGAACATACTGTTTGGAACCAGTGAAATACAGAATATCCCAACTTTGACTCTTGGCTTGAAGGAAGAAAATTCTKATTTTCCTAAGGAGCTGAGGGAGGAGAGCAGAGAAGTAAGAGAAAACATTACTTTGTTCCTTCTCCTGCTGTCAGAATTTGGATCCCATGTGCTGCTGGTACAGGCCAGATCAATTGCTCTCCCTCCCACCCAAGCAATGGAAGTAGAAATGGAATTATGGCTCACTGGGGACTGAAAGGAGCAAGCCAGGCTGCTGCAGGTGTGGGGAAAATGGTCCAGTTCTCAGTGCTCTGCCTGAAGCCACAATGAACTCTGGAAGCACCTCCCCTCTGCTTWCAGATCCATTTTATTGTTTATGAGGATAAATTTCGGATGAAAGAGAAACTAATTCCCACTGCATTATTGCATTTGTTATTACAGCATGCATTAAAAATTTGCAATAACAAATGTAAGGAGGTAAATGATATATTGATACCTCACCCAATATATATCATCAGGCATAGGTTCCTTTTTAAAAATACTGTTTTCATGAGAATGCAGTCAGTGATATTTCTCAGTTCATCAGAGACATTGCTCTTTGAAACATAAATGACACTGCAGGGACTGAGGAGTATTTTGCTGACAACTCTCTTTCTATAATATATCTTGGACATAATGTTTARAAACCACTAAAATATGGAATATTGTGTAGATCACCACTCGGTTTACATGACATTGTACATTACACAGAGGTGTTAGATTTTAAAAGGTTAACAAAATACAAATAGGTGTAACATATTTAGAGTTTAAAAATAATTGTTTTATAGGAGCAAAAGGATTCATAATTTGCAAAGCAAGAAACAAAAGCATTTGTAACATACACTGATGGACACTCCCCATTCTCTAGGTTATCTGGATTAATTCTCTTTTTGCCAGGCAATATGAAAAAAAATATGAAAAAACTGCAAATAAAGAAATAACCTGTATCATAGAGGCCCTTTGGACAGGCAATACCCACTGGGAGGCTGTGTTACGGGGTTTTAATTACTACCTTTATCCTCTGCTCCTTTGAAGTGTGGTGGTGGTCTTTGAGATGCCTGGACCAAGAGCAGAGAGAGAAATCCCGACAGAAGTGTGCAGCAGAGATCGTAAAAACTGTTTGAGATTAGCTCATTTTATGTGCTAAGAAAAACAGAACTGCTTCCAGGATTTTAGACTATCYTTAATAACTTTGATTAATTTGGCACTGATGGTTTTGGAAAGTGGATATAGTTCTCTCTTGTGCTATACTTTTCTCCCATTAAAATAGTTCTTTATAGAATGATGATTATGTTCAGTTCTGTCTTTATCCAGTATGTCTTCTTTTACCAGAACATCTGAGGCAATTATTGTTTAAAGACATAATAATCTCAAAGGACTTCTTCTATTTCAGACATCTCAACTGGTTTTATTTTGTTTAGTCATTATGCCTTCCATTCCTAGAGAATGAGAGCTACTATAAAATTGGCAWCTCTGATACCAAACTCATACAAAGCTTTCTTTTCTCTCTTGCTTCTGCTATAACTGACTGTGGTTTTGATGAGAAAGGTATTTCCACAAATAATGCCTATCAGGAAGCTGGCTGTGTGTAATAGAATTGCTTGAATTACTATTGCAGGACCTAAATTTTATACAGCCGCGGATAATTTTAATTTCAGTCTTTCAGTCATTCATTTTTTTTCCCTAAGCAACAGCAATAACCTCCATATAGAGATTGTACTACAGGACAGCATAAGCTCTATTTTTGCAGAATCTGTAAATATATAGCTTGGTCTCCTGCCAGCAAATGAAGCAAACCACAGTGCTAGAGCTTACTCGAGTCGTTTAGACACTTAGGRCTGCAATGGGTTTTCAAGCAGGATACAAAAGTTTACTTTAGTCTTCAGCTCAGCTCCTGTAATCTCCCCTCTGCCTTCTTGACCCCATTTCATAAAAATAATTAGACATAGGCACTTTTTTTTTTCCTGTAAGGTTTCTATTGCTACTTCTGTACTGGGAAGAGTGAGAAGAACCAAAGAACCCAAAGGAACCAAAGAAAGGTTCTTCTAGAGGATTAGYTTGTACTTCATGGGATGCTGGACAAGATATGTCTTACACGAGAGTCCTTGATGACAGCAAAAGTACTTCAGGACTCTAAATGTTTCCAGTAGCACCAAGAACAGCATCCCAGCTGAGATCTAGAGAATAATTCTAGGTTTACATAGTTCTAGCATTTTTAGGTAAGAATCTTAGCTCAGCAAGTCTATTTCCCCACTCTAATTTTTGCAGCTTTGAATAGCCCGAGATCTCCTTTTGTAAAATTYCTCCAACACACACCCAGCCCCTCACACCCCCACACTCACCCTACTTGGTGCCTGTTTCTTTGTAGCTTGGTTTTCTTTCCTAAGACACATTGGAAACACGTCTGACTGGAAATAACAAAGTACTTACTCTTTCATCTGTATTCCCTCTGCCACTTTTCATTACAGAAYTCCTTCATTTAAGGATAAAAGGGAACTGCTTGAAACAGCTGAGGTTAGTTTATGGCATTGTTCTTTTACTTTTGTCTGCTGCCTGTCTCATCCTAGGGGCTGAACCCATTCATCCTCTCTATGAGTTTCAGAACAACCCTGGCACRTCACAAATTCACAGAACTTCTGCACAGATACGAGAAGTGAAAGTCAATAAAGTGCTCAACAGCAGCTGCAATTTACTCAGAATCCTTTGCCCTGTAGGCAATCCCTCGTGGAAGGGTGGACTACATGTGATTTTCTGATAAACAAAAATCGACATCAATGTCTTGGTACTGCAATTGAAATATTTCCCTTTCACTGCAGATGACACTGTGGTTCTGATTATTCTCTTGTTTCTTTTGCCAATTCTAAATGGGACAGCAGTGGTAATGTGGAAAAGCAAATGTAATGTCTTATAGGGTTCCCATTACTTAAATCCTAATAGCTAGCAAGGCTGGAAATAGGGTTTTCTTATTAAAAAACTCCCAAAAACAAACAAAAAACCACCAACAAAAAAAAAAAAAAAACCTAATAGCTAGCAAGGCTGGAAATAGGGTTTTCTTATTAAAAAACTCCCAAAAACAAACAAAAAACCAAAAAAAAACCCCACCAACAAAAAAAAAACCCAGCCTACTGAAAACATATTCATGTCCCAAAAACAATTTTATCCTTTTTTGTTCCAGTGAACTTCCTGATGGAAAATGCAATGAGCTAGTATTTCAGAAGGGCAGATCTCATTGAGGCAGGTCATAAAGGATRTTCCCTTTATACTGATTATGCAAGTTGGGAACATTTTTATAAATAAAATTGGTTTTATTAATTTTTTTTGTGACTGAAAAAATACTTAAATATTTTAATTTGWAAAATTATGTTAAATCAAAAGAACAAGGAAAAATCACTCAAGAAAAATATCAGTTTAAAACTATATGAACACAGAAAAAAAACAGGTCTTTTTTTTGGTTTTTGTTTTTTTGGGGGGCTCTTTTTTTTTAATTTAAGACTCACAGATTGGTTCTCTAAATTATTTTAGTACTCATAGTAAGAGTCCTTATACAGGACGAAAAAAAATAACCCAGCCCTTAGGTCCTACACCTCCTGGTGCAAGTCAAAGCTTTTTTGAAAATCAAACTTTTTTCCATKTAGCAAATCTAGAAAGACTTCATAAAATGAGATTGTCTCATGCTTCTTTCTTTGATTTTTGTCTGAAAGCTAGCCTTGAAAAGTGGCAATAGGTGTCAGAAATTCTGATATAGTGCAATGGTCTGCACTGAGATATTCTGCAAAGGTTGCATGAAGCTGAGATATCCTTCCACAATAAATTGCAAACCAAGGGTAAATTACAATTTTCCAGATGGAAGAATATATTTGACACAAAGGAAATTTACTCCTTGGTGCTCATTATGAATGACATTTTTAGCACACAGGTTAAAATAATGTGGCTTTTACATAACATTGATCAAGAGAGCAAAAAGATCTGACCAAAGCAAGCTTGAGAAAGAATTACCAACATGATAAGGGATTCCTGCCCTCCTGAGGTACTGGAGGTACAGAATCCTAGTCCCACAAAAGTCACTGAAGGAAAAACTCACAATGATTTCAATGGAATTTAGATATAAATCAAGGAATTTCTGTGGTTTAAATGTGTTAATGCATTAGGACAGACAAGTGTTTCTAAGAAAAGCTAGGATAAAAGAATTGATTGAAAATTGCATCCAGAAAATGGTTCTGCATTTCATTTTATCTCCAGCATGCTGAATAAAAAAAACAGAAAAAAAATACAAGACAGAGGGAAATTTAGAAAGAAATAGGACCCTTTGCAATGCTTTCAATTTGATTGTATAAATGAAATAGAATTTGGATTCATTTTCTATTGCTTTATCTAAGCTTAGTTTTATCTGTTATTATTGATGTAAGTCATTAAAAATGCATATAATGAATACATTAATACTGACAATATTTTATCTTTTTATTGCAACAGGCAGCAAAAGACACATTGGTCCTTTTCACTGACATTCTAATGAATAAAGAATACTACTTCAATACAGAAAGATTAAGAAAGATGTAGAATGGCATCCCATATTAAATCCATATTTTACTATTTAATCACACAGCATAAGCTAAGCTGGTTATGGTAGTTCTTGTGTTGTATTACACAGGCATTACCAGGGTAGCCAAAAGGATTTAGAAACATCACAGTATTGCTAATTTGGACATAACCATTAACTACTATGGCTTTATTACTATGGTTGAAAAGCCAGACAAGAGCTGGGATTTATCATATTTATTAGGAGGAAAGAGTAATTTCCCTGCTTTTTTGTTAACACAGTGGTGCTCAGTCAAACAGCTCTTGCTTTTGAAGTAAAATACATCAAATCACTCTCTATATAGAGGGAGATAATATCTGGCAGTTAGTAAAAGACAGACAAAAAGAGTATAACTCAGCAGAGAGAGAGGACATAGATCAGACCAAGGAGAAAATAAAAGTGGAAGGAAAAAAAAAAGGAAAGGAGAAGAAGAGACCAAGGAAGAAAACACCAAAATAAAAATAATATTTTGAGGCCCACTTCCACAGAAGCAGAGATACGATTTTATACTTAAAAGATTAGACTTGTCATCAGTCTATAAACTCTGAAAGCATAACTTGAAACATGACTGGGTAGAAACCCAGTCTGCATRTTACCTCTACCCCTCACCTGCCAGCCCAAAAAGATTTTTAAAGAGGGCAAGAAGCAGCTCTGTGTGTGTGTGACAGATAAAGCCTTTTTGTCTTGCAAAGCACAGAAAAGCAGCAGCTGCTTTTACAAACACATCATTTGTGAGAGATGGAGTTGAGCTGCATAATCAGCATATCGAGAYCACTGGAATGCTAATTAAACCCCAACCCCCAAACAGGCATTCCTGACTCTGCTGCAGAAACTGATCCACCTGTTGATGGGAAGCATCCTTCCTGAAATATATTTCATGTCTTMTGGTGGATATTTGTCATAAATTGCATCAGCTCTTCTCCTGGGCTATGATCTTACCCTTCCCCAATGTGCTCAAACAAATCACACCCCACTGGCTTAGAGGCCCCATAATTACAGATGTGTGGGGTAATCCATTCAGCCTGAAGATGCAGCAAYTGGGAATTCTGTCTTGTTGATTTTTAAAAGCTAAAAGAAGGCTTAAAACTGTATGCAGSCCATTTGAACAAGTGAAATCAACATTGGGGCAGCTGTGGATGCTTTCTTTTGTTATGCTTTTTTTTTACAAAAGTGGATATTACAAATCAAATTATTTTTGCACACACATTCCTCCAGTCAATATGTCTACAAGGAGGGCCATATCTCATGGYCATCACTAGAAATCTTGGGCAAGGACACTTGGACAAGGCCAAATTTAACCACCAGCTTTTTAAGGATTGTTTCAGGGAYATGTTAGGTCTACATCTTCACAGTATTAAACTTTAAAATAAGGATGGAAATTGGAAGGATTAKAAAGAAAATAGCAGGTAGAATAAACATTTATCCATTTGGTTTTTTTTTGCAAAATAACTCAGATAACCTATTTATAAGAAAGGAAAAAAAATAGGAGGAAATGAGAGAAAAAGATGGAAGTAATCCAATAACTGAAATATTTTCAGGACTTCCAGAATGTTTAATAAGAGCATGTTGCAATTTACATCGAGATGTGGAAAATTCAATACAGTTTGCACCTCCCAGAATTCTGGAGCTGCCAGCTCTGAAGGAATGGGGCACATAAATAATGTATTTCCTGTTATTCTTGGTCTGCAGCTGATCTCCTACTGAGCACTGAGAAAGAGTTTTAGAGCCCTCGGAGACAGCTGGTGCTGTCTAGCATGTTTGACTGATTTTGTGAGCAGAGAATGAAAGGCATAAAAAGCAAAAGAGGAATCTAARACTCAATATGTATTTTCTCCTGAAAGAAAAYTTGGAAGGTTACAAAGCTGTGCAAGAAGGCACAATTAAGAGTAATCTGTTCTAAAAAACTATATTATTTGAAAATTAAGTCTCAAGTACATTGGATAGCAATCCAAACATGGAGTTGTCTCTGCAAACAAACTGGATCGTGTCATTAGTAACYCTTAATATTTGGCATTTCAACCCAAGTGCCAGAAAGCTAATGACTGTCAAAGATTTGCATCACTTGAGACTGTGGACCTCAAATGTGATGCCATCCAGGATTCAGCTGCAGTTTTGAGAGACTGMATTTCAACTGCTCTCCAACCCAGCCTGCAGGGATAAAGGTTTCCAGTTCTGGGTAGGTTTTCTGGAGCAGGCACTAAACCCATGGGTGTGCTCTGCTCTTTCCAAAGAACTATTCAGACTGACACTGGTAGGCCCCATTCCTGCTCTCCAACAAGCAGGCCAGCTGCAGGAAAAAGCATTCCTCCAGCTGCTTTCTCATCCTTCTGCAAACCATTTATTCTCTTTGTAGAGTTTTTCTCTTTAAGCAAATTAAGCTCCCCAAGCCAGAAGTACTCAGTAGAAGGGTTTCCATCTGATGGTTCCTATTTCCAAACAGGCCACCAACTGACAGTCATGGCAGAGTCCAAATACAAACAATTGGGCTGAAAATGAAAAGCCWCTTCTCACAAGCTTCCTTAATTTTACCTGTGAGAAGGCTAGACATTAATGATGAATTTTGGCTCATTCAGAACATCTAAAAAACAGAATTCCCACAGATGAACTTCCTGTACATAMGTTTAGAAATGAAATTCCTTTCTCAAAACAATTCTCTTTCTGACCAACTCATGACTCCTCCAAGACACCAAGAGAGATGAGGGTTGAAACCAGTGCATTTTACAAAGACTCACTAAGACAATACAGAAATTAAATCCCCTTGACTAACAGGTTTCAAACATGAAGCCATTTTAACAATGCYACCAGCAACAGAAGTTCCAGCAAACTAACACCACCTCTATGTAACAGCTGATTTGGCAGAAACCCCTCAAAACATGTCCCAGCTTGAAAAGTATTTTCCAGAACTCGAGAAAATGAGTCAGAAACTGCTTCTATTCAGCCCTGAAGAGAGCTAAAATGTATAAATCATGGTTCATGAAAGAAATATGGGGAGGAGAATTTCCCTGCACCACAGATGATGAATCCTGGGCAGGTAGCCTTCAAAAGATGCACATATTGCTATCACAGTGAGAAWATTCCAGTGGAAATCAATTTCACCCTCTTTACAGGCCACTGTAATCAGCCAGAAAATGAATTAGCATAGCCCAGAGGAAAAGGTGCTATCAAACAGGGTCTTAATCCAGTGGAGCACTTAATCCTGTGCTTAATATTAAGCACCTGAGCTGTTCCATTAAGTCGCATATGCACAAATCAAACTTGGCCTAGAACTAAAAATAACTGAAATAATTTCTACCAAGCTGTCTGTTGTACTCAACACTTTGTTCTGTTCACGTTGCCAATGAAAATATTCTCATTTTTCAAGCTAACTTAAATTATTTAGCATATACTTGCCTATTTCTGCCACTAGTGCATGAGCTGAATGCCATTCAAAGTTCAGGAAGTTGTTATGAAAATGTTGATCCATCACATATTATTTACAAATAATGAGGCATACTTTCTTTTCAACTACAAGTATAGATTTCAGAATAAAAGTCTTTGTTCTTCATATGTAACAACTTCAAAATTCTCTAATATCTCTATGGCATTTTTTTTTCTGGAAAAAAATGCCTTAGTCATTATACATATTTTGAAAAGCGGCATAAAGGCAATCAAAGCATAAGAATTTTCTCTTATCTGGGCAGATAATCAGATGTATTTTTTTCCAAATACTATTTAAAAACCCTCTACATATGTTCTTGTTTAATACTCCAAAGTTTGAAACAGATTTCAGAGACAAACTCTGAAAATAAATGCTCTTTAATCAGCAATACAGTCCCAAAAATCAGAAAAACAAAGAAATATTGACAACTGAGCATGAAATAAAACTTAGAAATACGAAAACAAACTTCAAATTTTCTATATAGCTAGAAAAAAATGCCAGTTTGAAATATGAATAGGAGGAAAAATAAGATTAGGCAGTCCTGGGACTTGTTTGAGAATCATTGCGCTTTAATCAGTAACTTGCACCATCCCCAGAAGCCAGACAAATAACCTGCAGATAAAATAGTGTTAGAGTACAGAGAGGTCAGCCCTCCTCCACACACAGTTAGGTTAAAGCCWTTTTTATTCCACCTAAGGTGATTCAAGTCTTCTGAACAGTTTAATCCGGCTGCTCCAAGGGGCAGAGCCTYGGCAAGGGAAGGTAAAATGGGAGCAGAAGTGACAGAGGGTAAAGGAAGACAAACCCAAAAAGGCAGGAGTGTGGCAGGGGGGGAAATGAGGGGTGCTCTTGGCACTGATGCACCTGGACAAAACACCAGCTACCACTAATACAGATGATTCAGTATTACAATTTCCTACATAAAATTCTGTCAGGACACCTATAGGGAATGAATTATAGCTGGAAAATTATGCTATCAAAATGTCACCATTTGCATTCAAATTTACCTGTTACTTCTAAGAGCATAATTTCATATTTAAGATTATGCATATTTAAAGAATGTACAAAACATGAATAACACCAACATACATTTTTCCTATTTACTTTCTATTACTCCRTAATCACCTTCCAAAACTAGCATTTAAACATCCACAACTTAAAGAGATTGCAGATTAATTCTAAATTGAAGTTCAGAGCTTACACATATTGTGAATTACCTAAAAYATTGACCTACATTACCTTATCAGAGAAAAAAAAAACCAAACAAACAACCACCAAAAATATCTTGAATAGAAAGGGAAAGCCAAAGCAGTTCCAGCTGTTGTAATCAATTTCCATTCGCAGTGGGATTAGARAGCTTTATTTAAGGGAGTGCAGCACACATTCATCCCACAGATGGGAACTAAGGGGCTCTTTCAGCAGAGTACTCAGGGAAATATTTCTCTTCATGCTTGCCAAGTTTGTTATATGTAAACTCTAATGGCATTATTTCTGACTTCACAGGCTCATACYCCCATAGAAGGCAGCAAGAAGAAAAAACAATTCTTTCAGATTAATAAAAATTGTATCAAGCTGAATAAAGTCCCTGTCTTGTAGGTTTGCTTTGCATATACTTGATGTAACTGAAAAGACTTTTGGACATTAAAAAGCCTCTCATCTTTTAATGAATTTTGTATTAATTCCTTTCTTTAAGTAATTCAACATTAAATTATTTTAGAATTATGAATAATAGAAAAGATGTGTAGTTTTAAACAACATGTGAGATAAAGAGATGAAGTTATCCCAAAGATCTTWTTTTTTTTTTTTCCGAAACAGACAATAGGACATTGCTGGATACAAAGACATATTTGCAYGCTAAGCTAAGCATAGTTTCTCCCTCCTCTCATATATGTTCGCAGTTCATTGCACTTTTAAAAAGTAAATGATGAAATATTTTTTTGCTGCGAGCRATACTGTCACTGCTGTTTGGAGTGCTAGTTGGCAGATTGAGTGACCAACAATATTCACCATCTATTTTAGCAAAAAAAATCCCTATGAGTTCCATTTTAATGTTGGTCTCTAAGGGTTTTTCCTTAGGCTACTTCAGAACCCCCAATAACCAGCACGGAGACTCAGAAAAGGTAACCTATTTCTGAATACTCTGAAGATTTCTATATTTTTAAGCATTTATCCAYAAAATGCATCAGGTTAGCCTTCACAATTCATCATTTTTGTAACTATGGTCAAATGGAGACAAAGTTTCTTTTTTCAAAATCAGAACCCTTTAGCAGCCCACTCCAGACATCCAGCAAAGGAATTAACATTAAACTGCTCACAAATGAKATTTTATTTATTGTACTACACACTGCAGACCTATTAGCCTTATCTAAAAAAAATCATCTGCAAAAAGAAGTTWTAGAAGAAAAATCTGAATATATAGCAAACCAAATCAGAATGCTCATCACCTAATAACTTCAAACATATTTTACTGCAAACAAATGTGACAGCAGTGCACACGAGAAATGCCCACTTTCAATTGCTGACACAAGAGGTGCCCTGGCCCCAGTTCCAGATCAGTATTTTTGCTAAAGGTATCTGCAAGGAAAATGAGTCAACACTTGAAAGGAAGAGATAAAAGAAAAGAGCTAAAAGATATCAGTCTGGAGGGCCATACTCAAGACTCCAAGCTGGCTGCCCTCATTCTTTTTGCTTGGCCAGACAGAAATCCAGTTACAAAAGCAGCTGCCTTCGTCTGAATATCTGCTGGGAGCAGGTTTTTGATGYGACACAGAAATGGCTGTGGTACAAAACATGTGCATTAACTACTTGGAAAWAAAACCAAACACAGCCAGAATGCTCATTACTATCTGCAGACTGGTCTCACCTCTAATCCAGCTTCTGGTTTAAATATACATAAACCTTAGATCTCTTCCTAACAGACTGACTTTAATTTGGAGTCTGACCATGGCTGAGGCTTCACTTCTCATGAACTTGAACCTCCTGTGACAAAATTGAGCACATTTGCTGACAAAATGGTTTCTGGGAAGGACTCTTGAGATGAACAAACAGATGAGATGTTACTGGGTGACCTGATTACAGGAGGATGCTGAGAAATTTTTAGCCACGATTTTAGAACATGCCAAACATTGAGTTTGCCTAAACTCCAATTATTTTAGCTATGTATAATGGAAGCATAGTTGGGCCTGCATTAGGCTGTCTTGAAATAATTGCATTTGAAACAATTAAGTCTTTAAAAAGAAAATAGAAAATGGAAGCTAACAATGCAATTCTCAGTTGAAAGGTCAGATAAGTGAAGCAAGCAACTTGCAATCACAGCAAGAGGTCTACAGACTGTTAGGCAATAATGGAAACATAAAAGAGAAATTTAGAGATTCRGAGAGGAGCCTGGGAGACCTCCTTTGCCACTCATTTTTGCTGCTGAGACAATGGGATCAGAGAAGCAGCTTCAGAAACTGTTATACCCAGTAATGACAGATATTTAGGGAAAAAAAGGGATAAGCAAGGAACCATTTGCTCAACACAACTCTGAATCTGTCTCTGAACATGAAGAAGCAGAGGAATCTCCTCCACAGCTCAGAACRGCCAGAAAAAGAAATGAGCTTGAAGAAAAGGTGAAGAGGGGCTTGAAAGCATTTTAGGGTTTAACTGTCCTAACAGTGCTAAGACCTGAGAGCACGAGTTGCCAAAAGGCTTCCATGCTGGATTGCCTTGCAGAAACAAAGAGAAATGAAAAGGAGATGAATAAGTAGGTGAACAATAATTCTGCTTATTGACCGATATCTTTTGTCTTCCTTCCTACAGCTTCAGTTTCTTCTTAACACCTGAATGAAACCTACTTAGAAATTCTCAAAATCATTCACATGGCACCAAGGGCCACACTTGAGTAWATTGTTATACTGACTACATGATATGAGAGTGAGGATTACTTTGTAAAATGTGTTCTACAAGTTTTGAAAACCAGACCAAAATACTCTTGCAAAAAAAAGTTAGGAAATTAAATTTTTGGAGCATGCYAACAAAAGTAGTGGAAGCAATACAAAGAACTCAGTCCTGTGATGTAGAGTAACCAGTTTARAAATAAATTAAATTGGAATATTCTTATTTGTTATAAGACATGTTTCATCTACAACTTTACTATTAAGATTTTGGAGCTTTTGTTTCTATTGAAACTCAACAAATTTATGTACAAATATTCACAAGCTGCCTGCACAAATTTATGACAACTCAACTGTACAAGGAAGTCAGAGCAAGGCAGAAGTACAACTGCTCAAAAAGAGTGGGAAGAGAAATAAAAATGTAATATGTGCTTATTTCTTATTCAGCATTCTCAGCATTAAACTTCCTCCCAAAAAAATCTCTCTCCTTACAAAAGCAAAAGGACAGCAAGATAAATTCTGCAGAAAGCAACCTTAGAACAATATGTAAAATCAGTCYTTATAATTTATATACTCACTGTATCAGCACAGAAAAAAGTTATCTAAGCAAGCTGAGAATTAATTCCAGAAGATTTAACAAAGTTGTTTTTGTACAAAAGTGCCAGCAAAATTTTTAAGAAATCCACATTCCTATGTAATTTYTTCCCAGAGATTCTCAGACTGTAAAAGTGTAAACTGAGATGAACTTCTCAATCCTTTTGTCAAAGAATSATTTTTAAAAGTGGAGAAAAGAAAAAGAAAATGTATTTTAATACTTTCCTTTGCAGTCAAGTTCAGACAGCAGTTCTCACAGCCAGCCAATTTAGCAATCCAGACAATTAAATAGTGTATTTCAAGCCATTAAAGTTTATTAATTTTTATGTTACACTTGAAAAGGAATTATTTCTTGGGGTTTTTTTTTAGCTTCCTTCCCCCTTCATGGTTCAAAAATAAAAATATGCTTTAAAAAGTGATATTTTCTTTCTTTTTTACGAAAAAAGGTTATCAAAACAGTTAACTGATTCTATGAGCTGGTTAATGAAAACTAAAGATGCTACGGCTAACAATAAAGTAACAAAATTCAGTAGTAAAATTGCTATTGAGAAATTATTACACGAATATGTCTTTGAAAGGACTAAATACAGTTTTCTCAGATGAATAAGATTTTCAAGTTATATCAGTTTTTCTATCTCTGATTTGTCCTTCTGGAAAYTGTTCATAATTTCACTGAAGATCATATCCTTTTATAAAATGCTTCAAGAGCTTRGAGCAACATTTGCATGTTCTATTTAATTCTCTGATTTCCTCAAAGCTATTTCTGTTGAGGTAAATTACATTTCTAGTGAACCACACAGGCTTAGTCTTCACAATCTTTAGGCTTTTTCAATAATGTTACACTTTGAATGACATACTTTAAAAAATATTAGAACAGGGTGCCATAAGAAATTTCATTCCATGTGAAGAAACAATAAGACAGTGTGGATTTTTTTTTGGCTCTGCTCCTGAACAGCCTTTATGCCAGTATTTAATACTRCATTGCTAACCCAAAGCAAGATTGAAAACCCCACTGTTATGGAAATAAATATTAAATCTTCCACTTCTCTGAGACAGACTTATCAAACAAAAAGTAATGGCATATAAGGCAGATATCTTCATTTCCCCTCTTGCTTGAATATGACAGTCCAAAGGTAGAAATCCACTCCCACTGTGCCCTGAGCATAAGTGCTTACCAACAACTAAAACAAACCATGTCTATGGATAGGAAAGATGTTCACAGACTCTCAATGGACATTACTRAAAATGCAATGAAACAGAGTCTAAGGACTCTGATTATGAAACTCAACCTTATTTTGCTGCTTCTTGCACAAGAAACAGCCAAGCTTGACTTTTAAAGTGAAATGTTGACATTGTGGTGGTTCCTGCATGTTGTACTTAGAGCTTYATCCTGTACTTACAGGAACACTGAAGGTGTGTAACAACACAGTAGAGCAGAGCTATATTTTGTGAAACAATCTACCATGAAATGTCCTTGMTAGATTTATTTTTATGCTGCTCTAAGCTATATTGAAGAGCATTTCTTTTCAATATCAATGCGCAGCATAAGAGCTGGGAAGAGCAGACTTGGCTGTGAATCCCCTTCTTCCCTCACCCCTTTGTTGCACCAAGYGCAGGCAAGCTGTTTATCTGAACCCCAAGCCCTTTGGACAGTCTCAGCTCGACAAACAGATATGATATATGGGCACTCACACTCCTCCTCATCTGTTGCCATGGCATTTTGCCTGCTCACAAGGTGATTGGACAATTTTGCAATGAAAGTCAGCACCAAAGATCAAAAGCTCTCCTGTGGAACAGTGCAGCCTCTGCCATCTGTTTTGCATGATGCTTGACAGGTACTGGGAAGAATGGATGAGAAGACAATGCTATGTAATGCTTTTCCCAATYTTTCCTCACTAGCTGATATTTTGTCCCACCTTTTTTCCACCTGCCACTTGAAAAAATGTGGAGAAAAAAACCCAAACTTCAAAACAGAAGAGAAAAAACAATCATCCTCCTGTAACTGAAATAACTCACAGAAGTTACTACACAGAGGCCAGCAGAAATCATCACACACGTAACATCTGCCAGCATGCTAGGGGAAGCAAAAACCCCCCAAAATACTACCAAAAAACATAAGAGTTGCCAGCAATAGATGGTGACTTGTGCACTGATACTCTGTTGTTAACACATAYGAAATAATGTTAAATAGTCATGCAGAAAAAAGAGTTATTTACAAAAAAAAAGCAATATTTCTGAAAGAAAAGCWTTGGGGGAAAAGTAAAAAAGATTCAGCAGCTTCTTATAATCAGAATTCCTGGAAGATAGACTTGAAATAATTTTAAAGAATTTTTAAAAGGACCAAATGAATGACAACAGATTAAACTAAATTAAATGTCAATTTACTGAGAAGGTGTAACTCTAAATTTGGGTACATAGGCAGTTATCAAATGTTTCCTTCTTATCCATTACTGTAAAAAGACAGAAGGAAGATACAACTGGGTAGGACAAAAATCCACAGATTTCTTTTCCTTTCTCACAGCTCTTACRGTATTCTGCTATATTAAAGACAAATAACTGTGAGCATTTGTATGATATCTCATTTGTCTGTATACAAGAATATTATAAAGCAATCCAATTCAATTTGGAAGGCCTTCAACAACAGCCTTTCTCAGTATACTCTAAACCACAGCTGATGAAGATTTCCTATTCATCATTYCTGACCCTTTCAGGTTTCCAAATGTTCTCTCTGCAGGGACTGCCATGAAGGCAGAAATATTTTTCTCACCACAGGCAGTCCCATCTTTGCACCTCCCTAGGTGAGAGTGTTCTGATGTTACTGAAGGATTTGCCTGCAAATCAGAGTAGAGAGGCATTGCTTGGGTCCAGATGAACTCTCACTGCAGTGCAGCAGCTCCCAGCAACGTTCAAGACAACAGCTATTATGGTGAAGCTCATATGGATATTCCTCCCAAGAACAGCCTCATKTCTAAATTATTTACACATGTTATTTTCTATTCCCCATGCTGTTATGCATTTGAATTTCTTTGCTCTCATTTATAGCAGTACACATTATGGCTGRGATTTTAAAAGCCATGAATCCCTCAGGTGGCTTTCAAGATCTAAACCTAATCTCTTAGTTTATGCTCATTTATACAGGATTTGCAAAGGAAGATGCTCTTTCATTCTAGCAGGCAGTTTATGCAAATTATTTTTTGTTATCAGATGCCCATCCTCCAGTATCAACATTAATTAGCACACTGGATATTGTGAAAAATGTGTGCAGTTGGTAATTATAATGGCAAAAAGGAAATCAGGCTTCCTTTGCCATAGAAATAGCAGACATTATATAATCAATACATTTACTGTAAAATATTTCTGGTGGCACAATATCTTATTTTATATTAATATGATAATGAATATAGACTGGAAATTTGGTTAGTGTTCTCACATGAAAAACTGTAGTACATTTCACATTAAACCAATGTCATTAATGTTTGGCAATATATACTGAGAAATGCAAAGATTAGCCACAGTGTGACCTAAACTATGAAAAATTTCTTACATTTTTTCMAATGATTACAAGAAGAGATTTCTAAGGCTCCTTTGAGGGAAAGATCCTCTTTTCTTTCTTTTCTTTTTTTTTTTAACAGGTCCAGGAACAAAGTGAATGAAAAACTAACTTGCAATAAAAGCACAGCTTCTCAACACTGCATGGAATGGCCTCTTCACTTTGGGATTCTCACAGTCACAAATTTGCTTTCAAAATAAAATCTGGCCCTGTGTCCATTGGATAAATAATAAAAATGCTATTTATCACATAGCYCACAATTCCCACAATTCAAAGACTAGTGCTTCAGAGAATATTTAACCAGGTAAAAAGCTTAATCTTGTAACAATAATTGCCATTTAAGAGATTTGCTAATTCCAGCAAGGAAAGGTGCATTTTTYTGTTTTGTCACTTAAACTTCATTTMCATAAAGAAATGGAGAAAGAAGGAAGGAAAGSCCTCCTGTGGGCTGCAGCTGATGCAGGTCGCAGGTGCCAGACGAGCACCCTCTCTGACAGGATGGGAGTTCACTGGTGCCACTGGCTGCCAGCACTAGCTGGGATTTGAAGGGAAACCCATTCCTTCCATCAGCGAGCTGCAAAGCCTGCAAAGGGCAAATCCAGTCCCACACCCCCCCTCTGCTTTACTGCTCCTGTGGGCTTAAGGAGACCATGGACCCTTCATCCTTTCTAAACAATTACTTACCTGCTCCAATCTATGGTGTGTCTCAGAATTGTTTCTGGGGTTTTCTGTTTCTCTTACTGACATGCATCATTTAAGCTTGTTCCAGTTACTGATCYACTCTATCCTTTCTCCTCTCTTTGAGCTTTAAATCTTGCTACTACAGCTCTGAAATGTTCTCACTTCATAGTTTTCTGMAGTCATGATTTTCATTCATAGTCCTGAGTATGCATATTTTAACTGTGAATTTTCACCTCAGACTCCAATCCCAAGAAAATAAAGCACAATTAAAAGATATATCAAGGATATGGTACAGGTTTAGTCAGTTTTAGCCTGTGTACGTGTACCCAGCCTTGGAAAGTAGGAATCACTACCAATAGCACATAGAAGGTCTCAACATCTATGAAAATGGGAGGGAACAGCTCTTTTCTTAGAGAGGTCTTAGCAGGTAAATACCAAATTTGGTGGTGATATAATARTGTAAATGAAGATTTATTAAAGCATTTAGTAAAGGCAAATCCAAGAAAAATAGGCAGTGGTTAAGGGGTGGGGGAGGAAAGCAGAATAAAAGCAGTAAAATAATTAGGTCATGTAAATACCTTAACAGTTTTACTCTGTTAAAGTATCTCTGCTAAATCAGACACCAYATCCTTGGCATATTGCATTATCCCTGACAGATGGATGGAAGAAGACATTCAGAAAGCCTTACTCTACATGACAGTACAAAACTGATAATATAATCAATACAGCTTCAGGGTACATGAAATTATCTGAGCATATTAGTTAAATGTGACTTCACACATGGAAGTGTGTCAGGGAGACAAGGAGAAAATGAGYGTGATATACATGCCTGCAGACACACATGCTCTCAAAAGCAGAAAAACTGAGAATTAATCTGAATTGCACCAGCTAACACATACATGAACAATTTGAAATAACTATGAAAAGACACACTATTACCATTTTATTTTCCTGAGGCAAGTAATGTGATTTAGAAGTACTTAAACTTTTCCCATTAATCTTGATGCAGGAAAAGAGAAAACAAACACTCTCTTTAATAGTGTTTTGTAGTTAAACTCTGAGAGATTACAACATTCACTTGCTTATACTTTGTCCCTGCACTTCTGAGTAACCACTCCCATTTTTGTACCACGAGTCAAGTTTTCCCTTTTCCATCCATACTGAGTAAAGGTTTTCACCTCTTCAGCCACACAAGCTGAGTTTCAATCATGCTGCACTTTACAGACCTCACTGCTGTGTCAGTGACCATATAAAACAAGCCACACGCATGAATAGGTGTGGATGTGACCCCAGCTGAACCCCTCTGACCCTGAGGAAGGAGTCTCCACTCTCCTCATTCACAGCCACTTGGCCACTGCCCCTCTGTCTCAAACAAAAGGCAACAGGCCAGCTGGAAGGCTCTCAGGGTTGGGATCCAGCTTCCTGGCTGGCAAAAGCACACACACATATGTAGCTTATGTTTTGGATGGAGGCATTCTCCAGCCCTCATGTTGGAACAGCGATGCATTAAGATATTCCAGATTTGCTGGAGAAAAGAGCAGAGCATGGCTCTCTGTATGTTTGCAATCGACCCTCCAACTGGGAGAGCAAATCCAGAGCTTGGTCACCGAGCCAAGCCTAATTCTGTGTCTTACATTACACTGCTACTGTCTCCTCTTATTCTTAAAATTACACTGAAAGTAAGTCACATTCAAATGTCTGCATGGACTTTATATGTGCTGCAAAAGCCTGCTAAATGGTCTTGCTCATGGCAATGTTTGTATCAGTCTTTGAGTGGTGACATTTACAGAAACTGATAAACTATCACAAATAAGAAGAGGCATCTCCTACCAATCACAGATTTTCCCTTGGGCAACACTGACAGTGCAGTAAGTCTTAATTCACTCTCTGATTTCTTTAGTTTGCTTTTTGTTTCCACACAGAGCAGACTAATTTACTACACCAGAGCTGAAAAATCTGCTTGTAGGTGCTGCAAACACTGCAGGGATGTCAGGGAGAGACTGGAGGTCTAAGGAGGCTGCTCTCCACAGTGTTCCAGGCAGCAAGTGGAGGAGATAGATCAGCCCTTTACAGATGTTATAGTGCTAAACAAAATGCAAACCCAGAAACTCCAGAGAATAAATGCAAACTGTCAGGGATGATGGGCTGGATGAAACAAAAGCCTTTCTTTCCATCTATAAATGTGGTGATAATCACAATGAGGGGAAACACAAGCTGTAGGCAATGCTTATGTGCCTTGTGATTCATTTATAAAAATGGATTCCTGTGCCAGTCACCTTAAGAAATGCTCTTTCTCTTGCTCATATTCTAGACAGATGACACAGAATAGTTTCAGGAACTAAACATGAATCTTAATTTTGAGGAATCAGTTACAAACTCAGAGTGATAATGTTGTAGAAAAACTGGAAGAAAGCTCCCTTTCCCAGAAAAAAATGCATGTACCTTAGATTACCCCATYGTTCRGCAAAAYTGAAACTTTTWAATTATTTATTATTTAATTAAATCCTGATAACAGGTGGTGGTTGCACATATATAGAAAYGAAATCTTAAACATTTTCATTTCTGATTTCAAGAAACTTTGGAACATTGTATACAAATTTGTCCTACAGACTCATTCGCAGAGAGGAAGTTCCTCACACCCAGCACAAACCTTACTGTAGGCACRCTGACAAAGCCTGGTCTTTTTTGTTGTGTCAAGTCATAGAATATGAATAGCAAGTGTTCTAGTAATATTAATTGATGCTCAAGAACACAGAAAAACAGCATGTTGTACTTACAACTGTTTTTGTAGAGGATACAATACGACRCCCATGAATTCTTTCTATTGTCTCCAACAAGCATTAGATTATTTGGAATCTGAATATCCAGACTGCCACTGCTCATTGTATCATGAGGAGGAACATCTGAGTGCTAATGGATACCAACATTAGCATTGAAAAAGAGTGAAAAGCACACATAAGGAGCTCCATAAATTTGTTATAAAACCCATTACTAAATGTTATTTAGCATTTGCTCCTGAGGCTTAACACTAAATTAATAGTGTTATGGTTTCTATTCCACAGATTGCCTCAAAGTATTACATAAAAGATTAAAAACCACACTATATTAACAATGGGAATCCCTTTTACTCATATCAGAAACAACAACCTGTGTTTAATGCCTTCATTGTGTACCTTAAGACCCTAAATCATAGCCCAAAGCACAGTCTGAACATTTTGTTACTTCATATATATCAACATATATGAATAGCTGCATAGAGGTCTATATATATTAATTGGAGAATAATAAACATGAAAATATTGAGAGGTCTGACACAGCATACAAGTTCAGAATATAACACACTCTGATCTATTAAAGACAACTTCATTAATTAACATCAGTCACATRGCACTGTGCTCTTTAGGGTCACCCAGCAAACTTGTAGGGAAGGACTGTCACATGGAAGGGGGAAAAGCTTTTCTGTATTGATTTGCGTCCCATGCTGGTGGTGCTTATCATTGTGGGCATGACTAGAGAACCTGCAAACCTTCTGAAGCATTTGGAGGGAGGGATAAGGAAAGAGCACAGCAATATCCTGGAATCAGACTCTGAAACATTCAGGCATCCTTAGTGAAAACACATTACAGCCCCTSCTCAATTCCAGTTTAGTGATACTTTTACCTCTCCAGTGCACCTGAGAGAACTCTAAGGGATTCACAAGGAAAACCTCTTCACTCAGTCACCTCCCACTGTCTTGCTGCATGCCAGGGCTATGCCAGCAGAGTTTTCTCTCTAGAATGCACTCCTTCCAAAGCAGATCCCCTGCTGCACTTCCAGCTCCAAAGCTAATTAGCTTAATAAAGAACTATGCCCTGCTCTCCTCAGCATCAGTATTGAGGTGCTGGGCTATCAATCACTGCTCCCTCCTGACTAAAATACCAGCGGTTTGCAAATCTCATCGGAATAACTGCAAGTGCCCCACTACACAGCACTAAATAAACAAAAAATACTCAAAGAAACAAACGAAAAAAGTTTTGCAATAGGAATTKACATTGTGACAAAATTAATAGCTTTATAGAGATTTTGTACAAAAATAAATTAAAATGTATTTGTTCCACAAGTAATTTAAACAGTTATCTSTTAACTAGGATTTCACTACCAAGCAAGACACTCATCAGGAGCACTGGTGTCACTAAAGGTGGTGGCAACCTTTCTAATGTTGCTGTCCTTTTGCAGATTTCCTATGATGTTTCGACCAGAGTCTTACCAGTATCTTAAATCASGGATTATGCCACAGAGCTGGAGAAGTGCTGGCATTGCTATGGTACAACTAAGCAAAGCCTGATCAGACCTATGGGGATCAAAGAGACACTTCAGTTACTGTTTCAAATGTAAGCAAAGTATTTACCCCTTAAAAAAAAATAGATCTGAAGTGTTGCCACAATGTCAAGTATAATTTCTGTGCATAAATCTTATTTCAGTCTAAAACCCAGACTGACACTGAAATTCACAGCTTCCTCTCATGGACATAAATTGGTTGTGATTTCTTGAGTCCCTCTGTGCTTTCCTTGAGCAGAGTCATGGCAGCAAGCAAAAGGCTCCAAGCTTGACAYGGGTTTGGAAGTGGCCACCTGCAGCTGCAGGTCTCCAGGATCCCATGACAGCWGCTCTCCATTCTGCCTGTGTCCCTCTCCTACACCCGCTCGTGTACCAACATCTGGGTCCAACACATCTGCGCTTCATTTTGAAAGTAATTTCAGGTTTTTTCACTCTCAGCTGAGTGATATCTTGCTTTTACGCCATGCACCATGGTGCACTGTATGAGATTCAATTTTTAATATCACCTAAAATATCACCTAAAAAAACCTTTGGTTTTTTAAATTCTAATTATACAGATTCATATCCTGCAGGTATAAACACATTGGTGATCCTTAATAAATGCATGCTGTTCCAGTAGTAGAAGTTCTATAAATTGAGTTAAGGTGCCTTTGAGCTAAGATGTGCTACTCAGTTCCTGCCGAGTGGAAATCTCATATGATCTGGCCCATTACATAATAGAAATTTAATTTTTGTCCAATTTATTTCAAACTAGTTCTCAAAGTAATGAAGTTTTCTCTGTAAAGTCCTTCAATCAATTCAAYTTCTGTTCACTCCCAAGCAGACAGCCACAATCACATATGAGAAAAAGAAATCCCTTTCTTTCATTKTATTCATTGATGGAGTTATTCTGGATGTAGTGGCATGCTTTAGCTTAGATTCCACTCTGGATAATTTCAGTTGTAGTTTTCTTACATTATATTGGAAAAAGCAGCTAAAGATGCATGTCATTTAGCCTTAATAAGAATACAACTGTTTGACCTGCAGTCATATTTCAGTCCCCAGAAAGCCAAACAGGAGGATACATTTTGTGTGATGGAACACAATTGCCCATGTCAGGTGATCTGAGAGCAAATAAAAGCCAAGAACCCTGATGTTATCAGTAACCTTCAGCTCTTCTTATTTAGACATATATCTGATTTTAGGGGGAGGGGAAACACTTTATGTCTTGAGAGGCTCACATGTAATTAGCTTTTAATCCATTTCTACACCCAATGCCTCAGAGGATGATTTCAACTTGAAATACATCTAATTGGATGTATTTTAATTGAGAAAGCCTACAACATGCATAATAGAACTACCAGGAGTTAAAGTACAGTTTTCTACTTTAATGTGTTTATATTTAATTTAAAATTGGGTAAACAGGGTTTCACTCCCTGCTGGAGTAAACAGGTGAAACCCAATTAACTTCAAAGGGACTGTTCCCAGTTTGCAGCATATGTGAAAGTCGTGGATGATTAGAGTCTAAGAACACCTGCAAAGTGTCATTATAATGCCAGTGAAATGAAAATATTTCACACTCCTTCTGTAACACCCCTGAAAAGCTCAAGTTGGTTGTGGGAGGGGAGGGATAATTGCTTTGCTGTTCTTTCATTTGACTGAATCACTAATCTTGAATTAAATTATTAATCTTGGATTAAAACATTAAACTTTGATAAAAATATGTATTTATTTGAGTAGTGGAAATAAAAGGCTTTGATAAATAATATTACTCCATGCTTTTAATTCTATGTGAAAGCATTTAAGAATACTGGTAGCAATAAATATTGGAAGTGAGACTGAGCTTCTGCAATCCTACACAAGTTTTTTTTTTTACATGGAAGGACATTGCACACACTCAAGTGCATGCAGTTTTTGGAATTTTTATGTACCATTTAACAAATTTCTCAAATGGAGAAACCTTTTTAGTTGATCAAATATGTATTGCAGAAGTTCATTTACATTTTCACTATCAAGACTAGCATATTCTGACATAATRGAAGCAGAACAGCCACTTTTCCATCAGTGACATGTAAATATTTTAATTTAATTTCCTGATTATATTGGGTTTTTTGATGATGTGCTTTGATTTTTCATTTTCACACATAATTATACAACCAAGTTTGGAATAAAATTTAATTGCCTACCAATCTTTTCTGCTGCCAATAAGCTTTGTAAAATTATTGACAAAACTAAGATGCTTTATGACTTTCTGACAAACTGAGACCATGGACTACACAGAAASAGCAGAGCTTCACAGAAAGAAGAGAACCAAGACCATGGACTACACACACSATGCAGCACAGAAACATGGCAGAGATTCCCGTTTCCTTTATGTCTACACAGCACATCCAAAAGGCAGCATGGCTACCTTACCGTGGTTTTGCTTATTTTCTATGATGTTCTCCTGCAGTGTGTATAGAAAGGCTGAGACAGCTGTCCAAATGCTAGAAAAGGTACTCAAAATGTTTCTGACTCCCTTTCATGCACAGGAAAACACTACAAGCCTAATATGAATATTGGAATGAAGAGGGACACAAGACACRTGATGGACTTTGGACCTGGTTAACATAAGACATTTGATAACAGGATGCCTTGGCAAAAASAAATGGAACTTTGAAAATTAGACCTAGAAAGCAAGAAGAATAAATTAGACMGGTTTACYRGAAAAAGAAAATCCTCTTAAACAATGCAAGCAAGAGATGWTGTTATATGCATGTTTGTATATATGTTTTCAATCTAATCATTGTAGTACACATAGCTAGTCTCCCTGAAATAGTACAGAAGTGCTTGTATCCCACAATAAAATCAGATTCTGATCACCGAGTCAGTCCCCCTGTCTSTCTCCATCRCCAACATATGAATATTAGTAAAGCATGAAGATATCACATCAAAACCCRCTGCCAACGCACAGTAATTGTCCCATGGGAAAATTCTTTCCCCAAACTTGCAGTGTTAGGATACACTTGCTGCTGTGCCAGCTGAGAACATCTGCCCCAGCTCTGTGTAACCCCAGAGTGTAACCCCACAGCCTTGGGTGTCAGGGCAGACTGCTCCAGAGCCTGGCCAGGAGAGCCAGCCCTGGCAAAAGCCACACAGGCAGCTTGAGAGAACACCCCTGTGCATGAGCTGTCAATGAGCACCAACRTGATAATGGCTTGTACAGAAAATAAGTCTCCCACGGAGAAAACAGATTAAGCAGAGCTGCATAGATGTTTCTAGATTCTTATTACATCTAAAGTTAACACARGCATTCTTAAATATGAACCACAATAGCATAACACAGCTTCAGATGCTCTAAAGCTGCTTTTTCATCAGAAATAGGCAACTCCAGTAATTCAAATGTGACGTGCTGGTTAGCACAAAGGAGCAGCAGAGGCAACCCATTCTCACCTTCCCGAAGGAGAATCATTATTGTAAAAGTATCTGTGTCTGGCAAGAAGTTCAATTGTTATGCACTGGCAGAGCTCACTTTAAACTCCAAAGTAATGGCAAAAAGGAGACAAATTCTTAAAAGACAAAAGAATCAAACACCAATTACTGGCAACAGCTTTGTGAAGAACTTTGTCGAACAGAATATCAGAATCTTAACTGAGCAAGAATTAGGGTGAAAATTGCCCTGATAAGGACATCTGAAACTYATCTAGGTACATCAACAAAAATGAAATGAGAAAAAGCAGATGATTTAAAAATKTTCCACAAACTGCAAGAATATTAAAATTCAAGTGGTGGATTCTGTTGGAATGGATGTGGTTTTTTATCTGTAAGTATTCAGGATACCTGTCTGGGGAACTGAAATATGTAAATAATTTACTAGTTTTGAGAAGTTAAACGGAGAACAGCTGATTATCTCCAGTTATCCTTTTGCTTCTAAGCTCACCTTTATGACAGATCTTATTACATATTTATGACTTAATGACATAATGTAAAAATGGGTGTGAGTCCATAGCACACAGCACCTGGAAGTCAAATCTCTGCATATTCTCAGTGCATTCTGCAGGCACAAGATCCTTCCCACAGAGATAAATATTCCAGACCTGTATCCAGTGATGCTACACCTTYCTCTTGGAAATAGCTAATAAAAGTTAAAACTAAGCTGAACTAAGTAAAGCTGAACAAGTGGTATGACACAGAAGCACATCATTGCCATATTTTTGAATAGAGGCAGTTGTGAGCATTTTTCACTACACTTTTCTTCTGAGCATCCTTGAATTCTCTGATTGGATTTGCTAGGTTTCTAAAAATGTCACTGAATAAATCAGAACACCAGACCACACTCTGTGAATTTTTGCCACAAAATTAACTGCCAGTAATGAGTAGCAGATCCTGCTTGTAGCAAAATAGACAGATGGTCAGTTAATCTTAAGCCTTGGCAAAAACCTAAAGGGAATATTACTAAATAATAAAATAAATGAACACATCAAATCAAGCCCTACTTTGGATATGAAAATTAAGCTCTATTCATGTTATTCTTAACCAAATATCATGAGTATATTACACCAAATAAAATTCCCTAGGGAAGAATTTTCTCAAGAATCAAATTGCTCATATTGCTCCAGTAATTGCAAAGTAGTACTGATAAAAATATGGAAAGCAGGGAGAGACTTGAACGAAATTCAACTCTTAAATTTAAAATGTTCTTTAAAAATTTACTGGCATGCTATAAACTGTAAAATTAAATTAATTACATTTCCAAGAAGGTTTGAAGAAAAAAGGGATCTGATATATTAAATACAAAATTTTTGTAAAAACTGAAAAAAACTTGTGTTTTCATGCTCTCCCAATTAATTGACATWAAAATTGATAAAAAATACTGAGAAATATCACAATGCAAAAAAATTRTGCAAGTCCTCTGAAAATGAATTGTTTTTATCCCTTCTCACACTGAGAACAGGGAGAAGCCTGGAACACATAATTTACAGTACTAATTTGGATAACTGTCCAGCCATATTAACATTAGAAACTATGAGTGTTGCTTTTCTTCATTTGAGGAAAAGCACTCTGTGTAAGAATGTGTGAGATGAAATTTCTACCAGGAAATGTACAATCTCTGTCCTTYCCTACTATAAATGAAAACAGGCACCAACAGGCTTTGAGATGATGAAATTCTTAAATTACT
This sequence comes from Cardinalis cardinalis, assembly GCA_014549065.1. NCBI lineage: Eukaryota > Metazoa > Chordata > Aves > Passeriformes > Cardinalidae > Cardinalis > Cardinalis cardinalis. The sequence goes on from JACDOX010000062.1 coordinate 3,281,618, forward strand.
CACAGGTTTTCTGAAATTCTGAACCCCTTGCYACATATTTAAATTCAGCCAGTGGCTGCTGCAGTTGTGTGTTTGWCATGGGATGTTGCCATTCAGCCAGATTTACGTATCAAGCAGAAGAGGTGGAGTAGTTTAATCACTTGTTCTGGCCTGCAAGAGATTAATCTGAATTACAGGCTTCCAAGTATCATTTAGCTTCTTAGCTTTCCTGGTGCTGATTACTCTGTAGCACGTTTGTGCAAGGAGTTTGTTTTACATTTATTTACAGTATGGGAAGCTCCAGAAACATGTCTTGTGTGTTTTGAGTCACAAGCCACATGATCTATGGAATGCCTAAAACAAAGTTGGAATCTATTTACCACTAAAATATGCCCTTAGATATAGTCTCAGTATAGGTACATCTCATTTAAAGTCTCTGCACAGAACAACGTGAAAGTCTAGAATTAACAAGCAGTTAATTAAAGTGCCAAAGTATATCCATCTAGGAGACAGAAGACTAAATATCCTAAATTAACTTAAGATTTATAAGAAGTTCTTTCCCATTACCCTTTCAAAGCCTGAAGACACAAGTTAGTGCCTGAATCTGCAAATTGGGTAGAGTGTACCAATCTCTCTTCCAGAGTGACTATTCTATCAGGGAATGAGAAAAAGGTAATCAGACAGAACCAGCTCTTTCAGCTTCTCCAAAACCAGTGCACAAATAATGTTTGGTCTGTTTAAACAGACATCACCACTAGAATACTAATTTCCAAGGGGATTCATTTCAGAGAAGTGCCATTTCTGCAATTCATTTTCTAAGCAGTCAGAAACCACAACAATTAACACAACAAAAGAAAAATGAAGGTCGATTCCCAGATTTTGATCTTTAGTCTATTCCATCAGCAGACAACCAGGAAAGAAAAACTTATCTCCTCACCTGCTTTTGGACTTGTAGAGAAATACATCCATCCTGATGGCAAAACTGAAATCATCTACTTGGCCTTGCACCTGGAAGTGAGTCACTTACAATGTTATGGGAAAATAGTTGTATAGAACAAGCTACAGCTTTCGGGTTTAATGGCTTTAGGGAAGGCATATGAGATTTTGCTGTCTGTGAGGAAATCAACCAAGTCAGGATCTCACCAATTTAACCCAAATCTACACAAACACTGAGGTTTTCTGATCTGGAGAAAAAAATTCAAAAGGAAATCAGTATTTTGGAATGGGGTAAGAAAATTAGATGCAGTAAGGAAATTAGATGCATTAGAAAGAAATTCATTTTGGGATTAAGAGAGAAAGTGAATAAAACTAAAAAATCAAGTTCATTCTATTCTGAGAAGCATGTGCTATACAAAGTTTCATATGTCCTAGATGAAGGWAGGAACTTCTCAGTATTATAAATTTTTCAGTTTAGGCAGTACAGAATTAAATAACCAATCCCAGATAATGAAGGCTTAAAAATATTTTAGGASAACAGTTTCTAGCACTGTATTAAAAAAAAAATCAGAATCTGCAGTAACAAAATCCAATGAAAAAATAGTTCATGCCATAAATAAAAGACTAAAGAAGTYGGCCTTTCATACAGTTGAAATGTGAGCAGGGAAAAAAGAAAAAAACAATATTATAAATGAGGACTATACACCAAATCTGGGGATATTGATGAGGTATGCAAATCACTTTTTGAAACACTGCAGGGTAAGAACTGGGACCTTGTGTAATAAAGGAAAATGTTCTCTATTACAGAGTCAATAAGAAGATAGAGGAAGTATTACCAGGTATCATAATTTTAGGTTAGCACAGAGAAGATTGAAGTGACACAGCAAAATTGAAGGGGAAAATGAGATCTCTACCACTGATGGGAAAACTAACAACCAGGTTTAAATTGCAGCAAGAAAGGTACAAGACAGGCATCAGGAAAAGCCTTCTCAAAGTACAGAGAGCAAGGAATGGAATATATGAAGTTCATAGAAGTTCTTATAGTGAAGGCTTTCATGGGTAGATTCAGTTTTACTGACAGACATTTGTAGGCACATTTGATGATGGACTCGAGTGGGATTTCTCGTCACCTGGAATTCTGACAGCTCTATTTCTTTCTAGTTGGCCAGAAATTATCAGAATAATTAATTCTACTCTGCAAGCTAAGCAGATACTGTAAGCCAACAGCATCAAATTTAAAAGTCTTGCTGTTCATTTATAAATAAAACTATATATGCATTTGTTGCCTATATACAAACACATACTTCACCTCCATGGAAATAAGATGGACCCCAAGTAGGGTTATTGTATCCTTGCGAACCTCACTGGTTTCCTGTAAATTCCAGATACCTTTTCTGAGCTAAATGGCATATGCTGAGGYGAAGCACTGATAAATTTTTTCTTTTTTAATTAAATTACTGCATAGGCTTGTCACAGGAAGTTTTTTTGTTCACTAACCATCAGTACTGGGAGAAAAACCTGATGAAGTAATACATTAAATATCCCCCCCCGAAAAATGCCAACACTTATGCAGATTTTCTCATGTTCTTTTCTTCAACACTGCATACAGCAAAAAAATTAAGAATACTCTTTTGTAATTGTAACACATTAGAATGTGCATCTGTTGAGACAGCTAAAAAYGCAGCTTATGAATTATTTAGACTGTTTGGAGCCATAAAAAAATTCCATTTGATTAAATTTCTTAATCAATATAAAAGAAATAATGCAACTACTGGCAACACCTGGCTCAATAAYGTTTAAAATAGTCTGTAAAGGACTTGCCTGGCACATGAACTGCACTTCTGCCAGCATGAGTTATGGCCACAAGGACAGCACTGAATTTTCTAAGGCATATCTTAATTRTTTAATATAAAAGGAATCCCAAACATCTGTCTTAAATGTGGGGTACAGCAGTCTGGTGTGTCTCCTGACCATGCCAGCCTTGCAAACTCTACAAAGCCACCCTTACSATGAGTTTCTCATCTCTGCCCAGGGTTGCCTTTATAGCTTTGGCAAAGTACCAGGGGGTGGCTGCACCACCTGYCCTCACAGGGTGCATCCCTCTGGCTGAGCAATCCTGGGAATGGGGGGTGACAATGGCAGGGCACGCTCCGCACGCGCAGGGGTCTCTTACTCTGGTCACTGACAGATTTGGCAGCTGGCACAAAGGGCTTGGAAAGACATTCTTACCAAGAAACTTCTTCTGTTCTAGCCAGCGAAAGAAAAGCTCAGAAGCATTGAAGATAGTTTTTACCATCCCTCTTCACATTAATTTTCCTCCCTTGCAGCAGTCTTTCCCAGATGATAAACCACAGTGTTTGTGTCTCTACCCTGTCTGTCATACAGACTGACTTCACAGAACAGGCATTCCCTACTCAACAACAAAATTCAGATWTGAGTTTTCCATGAGAAATCCCTGATGACTGGTACTGAAGCAATCTGTTTAATAAAATAATGTCTCAGACAACTCTTCTTCCTCCAAAAACAGCAGTATAAATATTTGGGAAACTTGGTGGGTGTTCTGACTGTAGAAAAAGACTGTGGGAAGAAAGACAGAGAAACTGGCAGATATGATTAATAAAAGTTTATGAAATAAATAATGCCTAAGGGTTAGTTGCTGCAAAGATAAATTGCTCCTAGAGGAGACAGATTCAAGTTATGGAGAAATGAGCTATCACTTTTGGATAGCTTAATTTATAAAAAAAAACAAACTTCTGAGCCTAGAATTATTTATAGAGAGATATTACAAGAAATATGTCTAAGCTGTTCATAATCATGAAAGAGAACAAGGAGGTGTAATGGTCAGTTATCTATCAAGAGATAAAGTGGGAGAAATGTATCTTTTTTTTTAAATCATCAGATTTTCACACACTAGTTATAGAAAAAGAATTTCAAAGGTTGGAATATTGATTCTCCTAGAATTGGTCACATTATTATATTCATTCCTGATGGCAGTACATCATTCTTGAAATAATGCTGCAGTGTGTAGTGGAACAACGCCAATGAGAACTGTGAAAATTACCTAAAATGCACATTTTCAAAGGCTGTTGATAATAATAAGATACTCTTCTAATCAAAGTGAACCCTGAAAGCAATATGCTGTGGAACAGGCACAATGCTTTTAATCTCTAAAGCATTTCAGTAAAAGGTGCCCTTTGCTCTTTGACATGAAAGAGCTCTCCCAGCACAGGGAGGAGCRCAGAGCACTTAGCAAGGCAAGAACCTCACACAGACCACAACACTGCTGTCCTTACTTTCTTCTACATGAGAAATAAAGCCCAGGGTGCTCAGACACCTTCTGGAGTACTGCACAGCCACCAAAGCCCTTGGTTCTTTCTCCTCAAGATGCCCAAAGTTGAATTGCAATTTGRTAATGAGATGAGGTTGTCCTTGCACATGCATACTTCAGTTTGTGGCACAGATGCCCACAGAGAGAGAGTTTGTTAAAGAATACAAAATAACCATAACAGGGTAGTGCTTTTTGGGGGAATCAAGTCTCAAGCAGCATGGTAAGGTGCTGTTTGGATGCTGTGAAGAGTCACCATTGCAGTGGTCCATCTGGATCAGGAGAGACCCCCTGAACCTTGCAGAACCTCAGCCCTTCTGGCTGTGGGAGCCTTCTGTTGTGGAGGCTGATCTAGGATCACAAACAACAGCTCCTGCCAAACTCCTCAGGCCATCACTCAGCACAGCTCTCCTTCTCTGCTCCTCAACTCCCTCCCTCCTGAGGAGGTCGAACTCCCAATGAAATGAGGATAAATTTACTCCAAGACACCAGAGGCTTCCCCTGCTCTCCCCGTGCCTGGCCCAGGCYGAGGCAGTCAGGGTGGGATGCCCTGGGGCTCTGCAGGGCTCTCACAGCCTGTGCTGCCAGGCACCTGGGGGACACCATCACCAATGGCGGCTTCTGAACACACCCCATGRGTAAAAAATGGATTCAGCTCTTTAGTCTGTTGCATTTTGGAGCATTTAATTTCTTAATACATTAAAAATAAAACAATGACTAGCTGACAAGTTATTTTAGCATAATTGCCTAAGGTTATTACCACTCTGTCTGACAAAATTAGGGAAAAGTGTAATCATTGCTGAAGGGCAAAAGCAGTCAAATTACAGAAAGCTGGCGATAGCAAGTTAGTTCATGATAAAAATATTAAAGTAAATTATTTTGTAATACTCTTTCCCCAATATTCATGAACAATTTCAAAACATAATGTGCCAGTATCTGTCCATATGAAAACAGATTGGGAACACAATACCAGAACGCAGCTGTCATGGACTTCACTGACCTTTAAGTWATAAAAGTATAGCCTTTTACTTTAATGGACCTTGGCATTATTATAATTCTGTCCTGGTTAACCACAACATGCGAGTTATTACATATTTTATTCAGGTCAGCCTTGTTAGGATCAGGATTTTAAAGCAACCACAGAGAACTTYAGTAGATTACACAAATCATATACAGTATTTGATAGGTCTGAACAGCAAAAATAATTATTGAGTCCTTTTAAAGGAAAGGTGAATGCAAAGTGTGAATGTAATGATTATATTAAAGTGAAAGTATAAGAAATATTTGAGGATTATATTTGAGCTCCTTGAAGTAAATTTTCTTTCCACTTTGAAAGCAAGATGACTCGATGGAGACACATCACAGATGWAGCCCCTTGCCAAGCAGGCAGCCTCCAACACTCATCTCTGCATTGCACACTCTTGCACGGTATTAAAAAGCAGCTGCAAATACACATGCTAAGGGAATCACAGCCACAATCTTCAGCATATTAATATGCCTTGTGTGATGCATTAGGAAGGCAAAAGTTCAACTCTCAGTCAGATCAAACACATTCTTGTTATTTACAGTTCCTGGTGTTACCATTTGCCATACCAAACAGCCCTACTGGAAGTAGCCCTCCCAGTGACTAGAAAATTGAAGTAACTTTTAATACTGGCTCCCACCCTACCCAGGGCAGCATTAATGGCTTGCTTAGATCAGCCTGCTGTGCAGCATCACAACCCAGCACCACCTCTGCCAAACTCTGCTGCCACAGAGCGCTGAGAAACACCCTTGTTAACTGATGCAGGGGAAAAAGCCATTCTGACACAGAAAAAAAAAAATCCATCCAGCACATTTCCTTTGCTTCTGGAAAGTAAACACCATCATGTTCTCATGGATGAGAGAATCCTTTTAGTGTGAGTGCAGTGAAGCTAAGCAATAAAACAGGATTTGGCACTTTGCTTTTCTGAAAACCCAGCATTTCCTACTAAATCCACACAACTAGTGAATGCACAGGTTACACAGGTGATTAGGAACATCTCAGCCTGGGTCAGTAAACCCAGTGTGCTGCTAAATTAAAGATGAGGTGAGGAGAAGTGTTGACAKATGTGGCAGATTGGGAAGCCTGGGTAGTATTGCAAACTTTGCTTCTGTTGCACCTAAGTTGTCACCATGACAATCACCACACACACAGCAAAATAACCCTCTGTTTGCAACAACAGCTCCTTCTAGATGAGGTTTGTTAACTGCTCATCATCCCTTTGGGCCGCACACCCTTTGGTGCTGTACCTAAAAGCAGGAGTACTGGAATTGTTCCACCAGAAAACTCCTACAAAAGCTGTTAGTTAAGCACACGTTAAATGTTTCTAATGGAGTTAAAAGCAGGATTCAGTAAAGGTTTCAWATCATAGCTTAAAAATCAAGAATGTGCAGCTAAACTAGCTGGTTAAAGTGTCATAAATGATACATCAAACTATCTGTCCAACAAAAAACCCCAAACCAACAATAAACGATCATTTATGGTAAGTGCTTCCTACTTAAATGTTATCTATTACGCTCTGTGATTTTACAGCCTGAAAATGTTCCTTATTTACCTCCAGTACTTCCATATCTCTTTTAATAATCTTTTTAAGGTACCAAGAAGGAAACAAAGTGCAGTAAATTTGAATTAATGAGCAGGAGAGTGTAGAAATGCCTATCAAGCTGCATAACAYTGCCCTTTCAGAAGCAGTCCTGCATCACAGCAGATTTTACACAACCACAGAAATCTTGGCTACACGTAAGATTTTTTACTTTTTTTTGCATTGCTGTCCACACACATCCTGTCCTTGGAGTAGGAGACTCAGTGAAGTGAGAAAAACCTCTGAAAAACTTCAGACTAGAAACATTTTACATATAGTCCTAAAATTCATATATTGCAGGTATCTGAATGACCCAACTTCCTCCTCCACATTGGCAGGATCTATATGGAAACCTCTCCTAACCTTCACACCCAATCTAAGTAAAGCCGTGCTACAGATGTCACTTTCATTCAACCCCTCATACTTCAAAAGTTTGCCCAGAATACATCCCATGTTTTATTCCTATAATAATCATTCTTTTGCTAGATACATGCAATAATTCAACTGCATTTCCCAGTATGCAACAGTGAATTCTATAGAGTTAAGCCAMAAAGACCAGACCTTGAACCACATCTCATCATTTCCCTCAACATCTCCATCTTTTTCTTCAGACTCTTTTCACATCACACTTRTATTTCATTAAGTTCTGAAAAACCAAGCCTGAATATCAATATACTCTTGAAGCTAATGTCAGAAATAATGTCAATTATCACCAAAATCAATGAAAAGGTATTAGAAAAAATATCCCTCAAAGAAGTCATTGTAAGCGATTGAAAAATGAAGTTACAATAGCAATATAGAAAACCTGTTAGAAAGCTTATTACACCAGCGTACAAATACCATTATACAGATTATCTCCCCATTCCTTTTATATCTGTTGTCTCTCATTTCTCRCTTCAAACTCTTAGGAGCACAACTTGCACATGCAGTAGAGAATCTGGAAAAGGACACCCATATTCACTAATATTAGATATAAGCATAATCATGTCTTCAGGGAACATTTTCCTGACACACATATGGAAGAGAGTGGCCTAAGCAATCCCCACTTCAGCAAAGCAATAAAAAAGTAACAAAAATCTCCTAGTATACTGATCACAGACTCACAACTGGAAAGGAAAAATGGAGGGTTTGAAACTTATTTTCTTTATCTCCAGGTCACACAAAATAGAGAACAATATAAAAGAATATAAAACTATACTTATTATGGGACAAGGAATTTGATCACTGACAAAATAAGAAACAGTTCAAGGCAAGACTCCCCACATTAAAATAAATTTTTAAAAAAAGGAAACAAACCATAAAAAGCTTAAGACTATATTTTTGATATTATAGAAAATGGTAGCAATTATTGCCATAATGGAAATTTATCATTTCCACATATATGTAAGTCATATATTTATGACTTACAGTTTCTTAAACAATTTCTCTTTGATAATAAAGCCCAACTGTTTTGCATAAGGCTGTGGTATATTTACTAACAAAGTTGGTGTGTAACAGGCAATTATTACTGCAGTGACAAGACTTAATACCMTTGCAAGAGAATTTCAAGCACTAAATAACTGGTTTGATTGATAACTGTCTTCCCAAAAAGAATGGTAATGCCATCACTTCTGGAAAAAATACACTGCCTGAAAAATCCCTGGTTTACTTCATTTGGTAGACTGAGAAACCCATCAGCACAGCATGYCAGCATCATAGAAAATTAATGTACCATATATTAAAATGAGAGACCACAGTATGTTAAAATTTAATTAAATTGYCATGTTTCTAGTAAATCCAAACAAAKAAACTATTTTTTATYTTGCATTSACTGACAGGAAAACACTMAGACATGCATRWGAAAATGCATACAAAGCAAGAAACAACATATGTTGTCTTTAAACGAGGTTATTATCTCCCCAGTTTTCTTTCTCTGGCATAGAAGAGTCAAATAGCTAGATGTGAACTCTCCTCTTTATTCAGCATTTTCCACGGGTTACCCTGGAATGGTTCCCACTGGTTTAGCTGTCTCTCATGTGTGACTTCCATGGTGTTGAGTTCCTCTGTAGATTGTAGGAAATGTTTATTGGGGTAGAGTTCAGAGCTCTAGGGTTGAGTTCAGAGAGCATGTGTGCAACTAATCGCTGAATACCTTGAATATGAAAAAAGAATTCATTCTGAAGAAATAATTTTGTACCCCAAAGCTTCCCGTGTATTCTGTCTCTCATTGAAATTATTGAATGGAACAAGATTAGATTTGTGGAACGGAGAACAAAGAACTGTGGAAAATKAGTTTCTTGGTTTATGTGTTTAACAAATCCAAATGTGTTTTCATACACTGCAGGCCCTCATCACAGATGAATTTTGCACAAAAATGAACCTGAAATAGAATTCTACTCACATTTTGCTGTTCAGTCACCTTCAGCCYGGCTTGGTCTTACTTCTCCATCTCTTCTCCTAAATGAAATATGGAGGAAATTATGTTAATTTAGTATCTCTGAAGTGTTATACAACAGAACTAGAGACAAAATTAGGTTTCTATACTCCCTGTTATCAACCACAGGCATCAGAGTCCTGAGTTGCAGTATTTAAAAATATTGCTGCAATCATTTGTTTACATGTSGTCTTGCATACTCCAAAATTTTCTGATTGGAAAAAAGAACAAARCTCTCACATTCTTATTTGTTCATAGGGGTAAAACTAAAGCACATAGAAAACCTCTGAACTATGAATAAGTGGATGAGCTTTTCCAAATGCAGTTTATCACTACGTAATGGCCATGACCTCCAGATATAAAATACAATTCTTTCAATAACTGCATTAATGGTGCTTTAATATGCCTAGGATGATTTTTTTTTTAGTTGCCTCTTAGAAGAAAATAATTAAGATACTTTCACATAAAATACTTTTCCATATTCCAGATGATGAGAATTCAAAGTCCTGCCAAAATTACCCTTCATTTCTCCCTATCTTCCAAGCAATATATTGTAAAAGATTAAAGCTTTCCTTGGCATTACTTGATATAATCAGAAACCCTTTGGGTTCAATTCTTGACTCCTAACCAGAAATAGAGCATGATTACACTGAATGCATGAGTTAAAGATATACTTGTTAAATGCATGTTTTATTAGTAAATAATATTTGTGGGAAAATTAACATTTTATGCATAACAGTTACAAAATTAGGTGKTTTTTTTTTTAATTGCCAATTCATACATCTAAATTAAATTGGAGTGAAGCCTCAGAAAATGTGAACTGGCATCATTCATTGWTTTTTGTAGGTTAATGTTCAAATTCACTACCTAAGTATCAGGACAGTTGGTTTGTCATCCCTACCAGTGAAACAATAAAAATRCTTTTAGGGCTACACAAAGATAACACAAATTCCTCCTTCACCCTGTTGTCTCACCCAAATGACCTTTGGCTCTGCTGAACAAGATGKTTTTTAAACAATTAGAGGTTAAATCATTTTTGTGAAATTCCAGCCTTTTTAGAAGCATTGCTTTGTTTTTCTTCACAGATTTCAATTTAGCATGACTGAAACAAATAAATATAATAAAATAAATTGACATAATAATATTGAAATCAAGGTACTTGCAAATTAAGGAAGAAACTATGTAGTTTCACTGTTCCACAATTAAACAATCAATAATGTTAAAGTATTCCTRTGCTGTATCTGGATTAAAAAATGCTAACAAATTTAACCAGTTCTAGGCACTATATTGGAATATTATGAATTTCTAGTGAAAAACCATAATAAAGGGTGGAAAAAACCTGAAAAATGAACTTTATTTTTATTAAAATAATTATAATTTAGAAATGTGTCTCTGCCAAGAGCTTTATCTTTCAGAATCATGCTTCAGTATTTCAGTTGCTTTAGCTTACTTGTTTTCCACATTAAAATACAGKGTCAGAACAGATGAAGGGTCAAGGTTTTCCCATTCCTATTTTTAAATTATACTTAACTTTACAGCTGTACCAATGGCTTTTATACTCTAATGAGCATCAGGCTTCTGTTTGTAACATATCAGATGTAGGATTGAAAAGGGATTGAAAATTTTAGTTACAGCAACATATGTTGTTTAGCCAAAAATATATTATGCTGCAGTAATATAAAAAATGCCACAGAGGAGCCTTTATATAACTCCTCAGAAGTCCACAAGCTCATCTTTGCACCTGTATCTGAAAAAATTCAAATTAAAATTTCAACTCCTGTTTCCTATTAAAATGCTTTTACATTTGATTTTTAGTTTTAAAGGATAAGAAGCCATATTTTAAAATCTCAGATGAGGCATCTCCTATCCTCCTTGTATTTTGCTCAAGCAAAACTCTGCTGATCTTATTCTGTTGTAGCTTTTAGTCTGTTTGCATATTTCTTACTTGAACTGTAAAAATGTGTCACATCTTTAGAACATGTTCTAACCTACATTTCTTACTCATTCCAAAGTATCTATGCATTTCATTTTCCAGAGTAAATACAAAACAAAATAAACAGCACTGGCAATTATAAAGTGGAAATGATGAAGCCTGTGATAATTGTCCTTCACCAAAATTGCTGCATTGATATTCAAAAATGAGTTTCAAATGCTAATTATTCTATAATAAAAATCAAATGTATATATGATCCCTGAGAAMACATATATGTCTTGGTTAGTTATTTTAAATAAAATTATACACAAGTAATGTCATTCCTATGGGATAATTCATGCCTTTACCCTAAATTAGATCACAGGAAACACCCAAAAGCTCTTTGTGCAATACATGCAGAGCTAGAGCTTAATTTCATCTGGGCATAATACAAAGTGCCTATAAACTTGTTTTTCTGGTCAATCTATCAAAGCTAAAAGTCATTGGACAGTGCAGTCCCACCTGCCTTGCCCTGGTTATGGTTTTCTGTCACTGGGAGAGTCAATGGGGCATGGGCAAGAGCAGCTGAAACATTTCACATTGACTCAACAGTGCTGCAGGTGTAGAAGCAATCCCTTCAAATTAAAATTTAAATGAGTTTCCATAGGTGCTAACTTCATTAGAATAGCAATGAAACAGGAGGGTGGTAGAATCTACAGAACAACACAACTTAYATATACACCTTGCAAGTGGCTTTTCAGTGTTACAAAAAGCTTAATAACATCCTAGCTGCAGTAATTACATGGTCTTTCTGTTAACATTGCTCCAACATATTTAATTTAATCTGAATAAAACAAATTGGTTTTGTTAGAACTAASAAAGACCATGGTGGACCATTTCCATGTTTATCTGGTGGAGTGCTCTGGCATGATGAATAGCACATAATTTCTCGTCCAAGCATAAAACAACTCCAGCTTTTTTGACCATGCAAAATTTAGAAAAAATGGTTTCTTGCTCAACTTGAATAAGCTGGGCATGAATTTTCTTGGGAAGTCACAGTGAGAAAATTGTTTTAGACAGAGTAGAACTACCCAAGATTGATATTAAATATGGTCATAAGATTGTCAAAAACTTCATTAATATTATTAACAGAGCAGCAGAATACACAGGAACCAGGCAAGCTTTTGCATTTCACACACACCCCTGCACTGCTCAAGTGTATCACWAACAGACTGAGAAAGGACATCTAATAGAGAACTAAAAAGCCCATTTACTCAGTAGCAGGAAATCCTGCATTTAAAGAAAAAWGTCATAAATGAATCCAGTTCCTGTGAAACAATCAAAATAAAGCTTTGGGGCTTGTGTAGACACCTGAAGAAAACAAACATATTTTTAAGAGTTTAGGTCCCAGCAGTAACTATTTTGTTCCACTGTTGAGAGTGTTTTGTAAAATTTTGATCATTCAAATTCAATATCTAGAGACAATAGAAATTCAGATTACAAATTCAGCAAAGTTCTACTTGTCAGCTTTTCCACATAGAATACAAATACAAAGAAAATTACATAAACACTATTTTCCATGGAATAGTGTGTGCAGCTACTGAGGATTAGAATCTAAATAGATTATATTTTGTTCCTGAATTAGTTATGAAATTGTGGTGGCTCACCACAACCATACAGAAATAATGAACCTTCAAAAACGGTGCTCTGTTCAGAGAGAGAAAGTTTTGTGGTAATAATAATAATTTATTCAAAACCAGAACGAACTAACTTCTTGATCGTTCCCTCCTCTCTTTTTTCTTTTAACTTTGCCATTGGAAATGGTAAATGTTTTTAAAGATCAATGTCACTATTAGAGGACATTCAAGTTCATATACTTTTATATTTCAGATGAGATTTCTTGTCTTCTTTTCATGCTTCTGTGAATACGTGTTCTAACTAAAAAAAAGCTAAAAAAACAACAAAAATCATTTGTGACCTAAATAATAGCATAAACAGGAAACATGTGACTGTTTATTTATAAAAAAAATTTAGATAATAGCTTTCAATTGAGTGAATTMATTATAATCTGCAATAGATATTTATAGTTGATCATGTTGCAGGTGGTATCTTGGGATAATCTTGCTTAATTTTTATATAAATAGGTTTTAGGATGGTTGTTACTTCAACCAAATCTTCTGTCATTAAGTGTGAAATGCTGGACAATGTCATTAGTGCAATTAATTAAGCAGCTAATGCATTGTGAGGAGGATATTCAATTATACCTCACTGGAATTGCATACCATGGCTGTCATAACCAGGTCAGTTTGAAATGCCTGTATCTGTCATTACAACATCCCTCAGTGCAACAGAGAGTCTGAACTAAATCATCCAGTGACTATCCAGCCACTAATTTCCTATTTCAGCCTTGTCTGACACATATATGAATATTATTTCTSAATTTCCTCCTTGAACATTCATCCCATGTGAACATTAGCAGCAGACATGGTGCAATGTTGGCCAGCAATAAAAAATGTGGCTACACTTAAATGCAATCTTTACCAAGAGAGAACYATTACCTTGAACTATTTAAAGGTGGAAAACTTTATCCAATACTTTGTCAGTTTTAAGGCAAGCAGGTTAGCTGAATGTGCTCATCAAAAGCACTTTAAAACAGGATATTATTGCTCTATCCTCTTCCATTAATCTATGAGACTTGAAATGTTCATTTCACACCTTTTCCAGAAATTATTAGAAACCACAAGAAGTCAGGAATCACAGAATTTTTAAACATCATGAAGATCAAAGTGGTTGAAGACATGGAAAGATTTATGTATGTGCTGGCTGGAAGAAATGTTGGTTGCAATCACCAAAGTAAATATTTCTGAATAACAYTCAGGAAACTGATTTAGCAATGACATTTAAGCTTTTAGAGATTATGCTGAATTACAAAATTGATTTCTGCTTTGTGTGCTATTTTCCAAGACTGCCTGAGTAGAAGCAGTGGTTACAGGGTTTCTGGTGTAAACTTTTTCCACCCCAAATATTCTACCAGTAGAAGCTGATAGTAGTTGTGATTAAAAGGTAGCTCCAATAAACTTTTGAGTGTGTTTATTTCATAATTGASTGATAACCATCCCTACTATACCAAATAAACATTCCTGACCTGATTTATGGCTATATTTTAAGATATTTTTTTGTTTAAAATTTTCAGATTCAGCATAGGACTGATAAAAAACTCTAACATGTAAAACAAAAATTAAAAATATAAACCCCTACCTCACAGACCAATAATTTTATCTTTCCATTGTTTATTTAATCCACCATTTATCTCATTTTAAACAAAGTGTGTACCTGCAGCTGAGTGGAAGAATAGTGCAATGACAGCTTTGCATTCTGCTGCTAACCAAACTTCAGAGAGTAACATGTAACACATTGAGGCACTGGCTTTAATGACAGGGGAAAAGGAAAGAGCTGAGTTCAATCAATTCAAAACTGATTTTTATTTCCTTCTATAAATGGTTTTATGTTTTAACTASATAGTGTTCTAAACTGTACAGTGGCAACTTTGAAATATCTGAATGTTTTGGAGCTCTTCAAATGCATAGTGTCCTAATCAGATATTTACTTCTCAGGAGTACATTTTCAGTTAACATGCTTCCTGGTCTCTAATTCTGTTTATACAGCTGTCACTCCTAAATTCAATAGCCATGAAATTTTTCCCCTGATTTAAGAAAATGAGGTATTGTTACCATCTTACCATGTGCTGATTTCAATAGGTGCAAACACATGGCAATATCTCTTATTCCCCCAGCTTTTTTCTGGAATATTGCCAGACAAAGATCTGTTTTTACTTTTTCTCTTACATTTCAATACTATGAAAGATTGAGATAACCTGATATGCTGAATCTGAATTTACCCTTTCAAAAGTACAGTTTAATTATACTGGAATTCCAGTGACCTGTATATTTATCAAGCTCCTCTGTACTCAGCATGCAGAGCAGCATAGCAAGTACTTAAGGTTGGAACAATCAGAATTACTAGGAGATCTTTAATTAAATGTGATCTCACGATTCCCATGGTTGTTATGGCAACTCAGGCTAAATAAAATAATCTGAGTGATACTACATCAGCACGCTTCRTTTTTTTAATGCAGGATTGCAATCACTATATTAACAACTCTGCTTACTTTATTAGCATGATTTATTTCTTCTTGGGAATACAGCCTTAGGGATACATTTCAGGCTGTTTATGCTCCAAGCAGACAGAATTCATTAAATCCAGTCACAAATGTCAAATATGCTCCTGCCACGTAACTGACCTCAAGATACTGAGTCTGCTGGGGTTCTGACAACAGAAGAGTCTATTTTAAATATGATTCTGATATTCTATCTCCTCCTGCATATTTGAAAAGAACTGAGTATCATAGCAAGCATCTTTTACAAAAGTTATAGTAAAAAATTAATGGTAATCTTTAAAAAATAGACCACATAAATGTTAGATTTAAGGTTTTGTGTGTTATCATGCCACTCCATTGTGCCTTTGATGCTGGGTGACAATTTAACAGTTCACTTCCACACAACAAACTTAAAAACAGAGATGAAGTTGAATTTTACTTCATTCTTTATCTAGTGAGAAATTAAATGGAAGCTTCTGTGAACAGTAAAGAGAATTGCATGACATGCAACTTAGTGATGGAAGAACAGTGCAAATGAAACTCACTCCTTTATAATTAACTTCATAATTAGCAGCTCACAGCAGGAGGGATGAACAAGAAGGATGAAGCTGCAGCATAACATCCAAAATTAAAGCCTGATCTGCTCATGGCAGAGTTGCTTCTCTTGGATTCAAAGAAATGTGAATTCCCTCCAAAGCTATAAACTAAAACCACCAGTACAGAAATTGTCAGGAATGACACAGATTTCATTTTCTCATAAGGTTCAATCTATGGTTTGCTGTCCTTTAACCCTGAAGAAKATTATTGGTTGTTCTAATATACACCCAAGTATAAACAGTGCAGATCACTCTGTCAGCAAGCACCAAATCATAAAGAACAGTATCCATAACTGGGAAAACAAAATATTCCAGGTGAGTTCCAGAACACTGCCAGTCCTTCAAACAGCTTTTGATAAGTAACAACATATTTGTCACTRAAGTAGCACTGCACACACAAAACTGACACAATTTTTTTTTTCACCAATGATGTTACTTATTGGTGGTCACTTAATGATGGATGTCTTAGTTTGGTTTTGCTGGTTGGTTGTCAAGGTCATTCATTACCCTTCTGCTGGTGCAAAGTGCAGGCACCTGACAAAGCTCGTGAGAATTACAATCTCAAAAATCTAATTGAAAGCTCAAACACAGAAAGGTCAGAAAATTTTGCTTATAGAGAGCTCTGCCATCTTTTAAACAGGAAAATTTATCTTACTGGCGAATTTCTTAAGACAAAGAATTACTGAGACAAATGCTTACTTTTTCATTTTTCCCTAGACCCCTCAAGTACATAGACATTTTTGGATCTCATCAACAATGAAAATTCCACAACAAGTCCTCTGGGTGAAACCAAATAAAAACCCCCATCAGCTCCTGAGGATGACTGGAACTATGGTTAATTCTTCCCAGATTAATGTGTTTTCACTGCCCAATTCTTCCCACACAATGAAAGAAAATCCTGTGTATAGAATCCTAGCAGGATTTKACAGACTCAATCATAGCAGGAGGCAATAAATAGTCTGTGCATWATGAACTGGAATGGAGATGGTAAATACATGGTGCTGGATGGAGGCTTGGCTTCAGATCACCAAAGCAAGTATATAAAATTTACCATCATAACTTTTGCTTACTTCAAACACTTGGAAGACAGGCTTGTTTGTTTTAACACTTATCACCACATGCTATTTATTCAGCATATTTGATTAAACCATTAACTCATCTGAATATCAATCAAATGTACAACTTTTCGCTCTGAGCTTCAAATTGAATTATTTAGCACAAGCAAATCTGCAAAAATTTATTTGAGAAAAATGCAAGTGAATGAGAAGCAAAGAAGGAAAATTAATTGATTTCTCCATCTATTTTAGAAGAAAGTAGAAACTTTAAGTTGCAGGGGGGGACTATGATTTTGCGAAATGTATAAAGTGTTGCCAATGCCATGATTTGAAAATTTACTCAAGCTCACACAGAGACAGAACGCAGGTTTTACTTCAATACAGCTGTATTTTTTCAAGTCAAGAACAAAGATAATTTAGTGCCCCATTTTTTTCCCTGATATKTGTTCATCTGCATGCTGTGGTCAGGTAAGCTTAGGAACTCTAGTTGGGGTTGTTGGCTACCTGTCAAACATCATAGGAACTACTGTTATGCAAAGCACTGCTGATATTTTTATATTTGCAGGTCATTTGCTTGCTTGTCATTGTGACAACGGGTTGGTGGCAGTGTGCCCTTCACTTGAACTGATCCAATGTTTATTAACAGCAGCTGAATGAGGGAGGTCAGGAGTGAGTGGGACATGAAGATTCACATCCTTTGCCAGAAGGAAGTAGAATATTTCAAGCAGCATATCAAATATGTAGCAAGTCCTAATATTAAGACTTCAATAAGAAAAAGCTACATACAATGGAATATTTTCCAGAGTAGAATCAAAATGTAGCTCCTGGCAAACAATATTTACCCAAGGAAAAAAAAAAAGAACCTTTTTCTAAATGTCACTATATGTATTTTTAGATGCCTGTTAGTACCAATTAAATGAAATTACAAGTCATTAAGTCAAATGAGATTTCCCTGCTATTCTATTAATTTGAAACGTTATCTCCTCTGTAGTTATTCAGCTACAGTGAATCCAAACTATATTTAAAACAGAAGCAAATGGCTGTTCCCTCACTATGTTTCTAAATTGTTTGAAGTGTGCACATCCCATGTTTTGAAAAATGATTCACACAGAAATGTCACATTAACACAAATAATACATGAATTGAGATATCGTCACCTTTTCCYACTGATGCAAAAGTACCATGCAGCAAATTGTTTTTAGTAGGAAGTACACTCACCAGCTCTAAGCAGCTCATTTAGAGAGTGCAGGAATTATAATAACCCACTCTTTTAGTCTAATTGGTCAGCTGGATTTTATCTTCCACAGAGTTGTATCGGAAATAGCTAAGCAGACCAAAATGTAAATATAGGTGTGTCTCTGCAGACATGTTCTTTTGGTTTCCAAGAACTTTCAGGAAAAGTGTATTTTGAAAATTGATCCTTCTCTTCTGTTAAAACCGCTGTTTTGTGATTATTTGTATCCACCAAAAACATGGATAGTTGACACAAATACAGCTAAAGGAATCATGCACAGATAGGATTGCTATGCCTCTGTGCAATCCCATCAGGATCTGACCACTACACCAAAACCTTTCACCTCTYCCAGTGCTGCAGCAAAGGACAGGGCAGAAACAAAAAAGAAAAAAATGGATGCTACTCAGCATGGCCTGCACAGCTCATAAYTTGAAATATCTGAAGAAACTACTTCACTGTGTTTATAGAAAGAGGACAAAAAGAATTCAATAGAAAAATTCTAACCTTGAAAAACTGGGCTCTAAAAGAAGGTATAGACTTGCATCTAAGGGTGAAGGAAAATAAACTATGATGTATTTTATGTTTTTATAAGATTTAAAATGGAAATGGTAAGTATGAAATTAAAATGGTTAGAATGTGCTTTGGAGAGAAGAAGAGAAGCAGAGAGTTCAAAAAGACCGGTTACTGGAAATTAGACCTACTTCCCCAATACTGATTTTTGACATCCAACGTAGATCTCCAAAGAAATGCAAACAGAAGTCAATTCATGCTCTCCTGAGATAAAAGGGAGCTTTGCCAATGAGATGAAGTCCACAGCCAGCAGAAAAATSAAATATTTACAGAGAAAGGCTTAAACTGTTCTGCCAGATCCAGCTTCAGTAAGAGTAACTTAATTGATGTTAATAGTGCTTTAGCTGACAACTCAGCAAACTCTGACATGAAACTGTGTCATCTGTGTGTGTATGAGGATTTCAACAGTTTCATTCTATCCCATTCAGCTGCTGACATTTCTGCTCTGAATATTACTCTCTTAATCTCTTTAAATCTGTGACTTTTTTGCATAATAAATTAAAAGCCAGCTGTAAGGTGATAAGGCCTTTTTTTTCACTTTGACAAAATGAAACTTAGAAGTCTGCCAATACTAGGTAAAACCTTTTGTTCCTTAAAATTCCTCTAGACAAATTGCCTACTGCAAAAAAATTTGCCTGCTGCTCACCAGGCTTCTCATTCTAAATATCTTTTAAATTCTTGCTGACAGGTGACTTCATCAATGTCACTATAAGAATGCCACTCAGTCTCATTAAAAAAAATGAAAGGGAAAAAAATCAATATTGTCTTCATACTTTCTTTAGTCAACTATTTTCRGAAGCTAAATCCCCACACTTACTTTTTCACCCTCCTTCTGATAAATAGCTTAGAAGTATTCAAAGAAAAGTGTCCAAATACCYTAAAGTTAAGTTTGGATATACTTGGGCATTGAATGAGCTGGTACTAAACGAACTACACTGAGAGCTGGTTTGGGCTTGTTTTTCAGTGTGAGTAGCATTTTTGATCAGCCATGTGGGAAGGCAGAACTTGGTTTTTTGGCTTCATAGAGGGCAGCAGACATCCTCTGATACTGAATTATGCTTGAGCTGGAGACAAATAGATGTTCCAAATCAGTGCTTAGCTCATTTATCAGACAATATAAATAAAGTGTTATAATTTTCACAATGTCTAGCAGGTAGCTGTGTCAGTATTCTAAAGTCATGGGAGTAATCTTGTAATACTTTTATTTATTTGGAGCAGTTTTAGAAGCATCTTCTGAAGCAGAGGTCCTGTTTGCCAGTGCTGACCTCAACACATGAAAAAGGGAACAACCTAACAACATTACTGAAACCATGACTGAATATATCTCATGACTCAGAAAAACAATATAAATTAGAAATTGAAAAGATGCAAATGTACTGAGGCAAGCTATAATGTTTACAATGTCAGGTTCTAATGCTAGTTTCTAATCCTCTATAATGCAGTATTATTTCATGCAGGAGGGTCATGTTTGGCCATAATGGGGCTCTATCCAGCGTGCTATGCCATTGTATCCCACAGACATTCACCTGGATCTGCTTTATGGATTTTCACTATTTCTCTACTGCTGGAATACAGTTTTTTAGACCCTTGTCAAACATTTTCCTGCAACATCTTGAGAAGTGTTTAGTGTCATACTGCAGTTTCAGAGACAGCAGCAGATGAGAGAAATCCCTGGGAGTAATCCAGCATGGCTTTCCATAGGTTTGGATTSCAAAGTTAAAGTTCTTACTGTTTTTAATGACAGTAGTATTTCTCATTAAGTAGCCAGACAGTCCATGAAACCACAGCAAAAGTGTATTTTTTGTATGAAATCCTATTATTTAAAAATTCCTGATTATCTAGGGAAGAGCTATTGCTACTGGCTACAGAAACGTATGGCTCACTGCAGAGGCCTGCACTGTTACAGGCAGTAAACTGAAGAGATTTATGCATAAACTTGCAAACAGAAAGAACWGATACTATATTAGTAGAAATATCTCAGTAAATAACTTTATCACTTCCATTTGACACATACTTATTTTGGGATCTGGTACTGCCCATATCTTCCTGTGAGTGGTGGCCAAACTCCTCTCTCCCCTTCAGGACGCTACTTCAAGCAGGCAGTTTAATTGCTGCCTGCATTGACTAGTTTTCTGCAGGGTAGATGCACTCTGCAGTTGGTTTAGGAATACTRAGCCTTTGGCAAAGAGCAAGCATAAAATTATCTTTGGAATCTTGCCCCTGGAAAGTATTTCTAGACACCTGAAGCAGACAAATGACAGCTTTATCAAAACTTGGGAATTTGCCATGATGTAAGTATTGGAATTACTGAGGCTGTCCCTAAAATGCATGGCATTTCTGATGGGTGGATAAAAAATGGGAGCACAAAAATTAAGCCAGGCACTAATTTCTTTTGAAGGTACATTCTTCAATAAATGTCAACATTTTAAAGTCATCAAGTGTGTTAGAGGACACCTTTCAGAAAGTTACTAAGATATGCTTTACATCCAGTGATGGCTTTCTTCTCTTGGTAAATTCTTTCTCACAGAAAGGAAATATTTTTGCATTCGTTGCTTGCTAGAATTGCAGAAAGAGTGACTTCCTAAAATTTAACCAAGARCTCTCTCATGACAGAGCCTGTACCCACCTCAGCTCCCCACTGAGCAGTGTGGAGGTAACTTGGAAGGCTGGAAACTCAGTGACTACCCAGGGCCAGCTCCACCAAGGTACCACCTGGGTGGGGTTCACAGCTGTGAAATCCTACACACAATCTTGCTGACAGGGCTCATGGGCTCCAATGAGCACCACAGCACAGCAAACACTCAGCATCTGCACTACGCATGCATGTCTCCACCAAAGACGATATCAGGGCTCTAAGAACATCCAGTTCCATTACTTGATTTCTACAAGGTCTTCTTCAGAGCTGTCATTAACATATCAAAGCCATCTGGAGCCAATTAGTTATGTAAATCATATTTCAGAAATATACCAGYAACAAAGCTACATCCAGCTTTAATAATGTTACAGGACAAAAAGTTATGTCATCTCCTACTTTGGTCCTTCATCTCCCTTCACTTAACAGTTTTATAGCTTAGGAATTACTCAAGCTTCTCTGAAAGAATTCATTATCTGCACCACATAAGATGCTCTGCATTCTGTTATCTATTCTAGATATACTTTTTCTTTCCCTAAACAAGCTATCATAGTAGCCACATCAGTAATGTTTTTATGTTAAGATCACCACACCCTCATTTTAAATACTTCACCTGAAGAGGGAATTGAGACATTCAGTGTGCCATAAAATAGTAACAAAATACTGATTTCTCTTGTTTCTCTACATGACAGCCTATTAATTATTATTTTTTATTTGCTATCAAACAGTTACCAAAGAAACCCCAGCTTTGGTAACATGCATTTGGTGACATGCCAACAGCATTTCGAGAAAAAGAACCTTGAGCTTTCTATTTTAGATGTCCACTAATGCCCCATATGTCCTCTAACATTTATCTGCATTTATAGAAGGTGACAATTACACAAATGCTGGAGTGTTTCAGTAACTCAAAATCCTTGTGTTACAGATGCTCCCTCACTCCTTCTCCGCTTTGTTTCCCTCAGCTGCAGGGTCCCTGTGCAGAACCCACTCACACAAGGAGACAAGGGGAGCAGTCTCTGGCAATGTGAGCRCAAAGTTGCTCAAAGATGCTCTGACAGAGACAAACAAGATACACAGCAAGTTAATTTTGGTGTTACTTCTAAGCTTCAGATGTCAGTGCCCTTACAAAATCAYAAGTTGAGTTTAAATAATGTTCAGCACCACCTTAGAAGCTAACAGGAATTAGATTCAGTCCTCAATAGAAAGGTTTAATACCAGCTCAAATACTGCTTTTGTTGTTTGCTTTGCATTTTGCATCCAAAACGCAGAGAGTCAAACCCTTCAGGCAAAGCTTTTTCATTAAATGACATATATATTGAAAAGAATAAATGCAATGCTGCTGTATTTTTTTTTGTAGACAACATGCCAAATTTAATCAGTTTGCTTCCCATGCCTGCCTGATTTGATAAGCAATGATAGCTACTGAAGGTAGCTGATAACAAGTGGCACAGATGATAGTATCCAAGCTAYTCTTTCTTTAAAAATCAACCAAACAAAACCTAATCAGAAATATTATCTGTCATTAAATAYTTTTATATTAAAAAAATCAAAATTATGATCCATCAACAGCTAGGAAATATATATTATTTGAATCACTAAGGTTTAATTCACCATTTGTTATGGGAAATAAAGATATTCTCAACTGAAGAGAATATCCTCAGAAAAGAAAAAAAAGAGCATTCTTCTGCCTAAAGACTTACAGTGACACAAACCAGAAGCTGAGTAAATTTTGGAAAATTGATAATTGRTGTGAGCAGAGTTCACAGTATTGTAAGTGGTTTGACTGATTACCATTTATTTCCTCTAGATGAGCCTCCAGGACCTGATGCCATGCCAACAAAAGTTTAAGAAGAGGTACAAATTGACTTAAATTAGTTTTGCATCAAGAGTATATCTCTGATTTCAGCAGAGAACTATAACTACACAAAGAACCTTAACACAGTTCCCTTYATTTAGGAAGTCACACTCCTAAAATCATGGATACGCATTGAAAGTAATTCATCTCAAAACTAACCCCATAACTCCCTTTTCCTCCTCACCACATCTATGTTTATAGTTAGAAACATGGACAATGATGATGAAAACAAATGGATTTCAACACATTTCTAACTCTTACTTGGGCCAAGGCCCCCATGCCATTAATGGGAAGAGGTGCATTACACTGAGGTCAGACTGTACTGGAACAAGACCTCACCTCTGCCCTCAAAAAACCAAAAAAGTGTTCCAGAATTCCATGTTCTTTCATCAGCTGCTTCAGAATACACCTCCTTTAAATTTTCTGTTTRATATCAGAGGGCTGGAACAAACAAACCACTGTTAAATGATTGAGAAGGTGTTGCTGCTGTCCAAAGTTATATCCATAAATACAAAGAGAATTCCAAAATGTCTGAACTTCTTATATTACTCATGATTGAAAACAGCTCAAATAAACTCAGAATTAGGCCCAGTGAGTCAATAAAACTTGAACTTTTAGATTAAAGGATTCTTGATATGACTAAGATGGTTAAATGAAGCACCTTCAGATCTTGTCTTTCTCAACTGAAACCTAGAATAACTTGGCCAARAGCAGAAGTTTCAGATCTGGTTCTGACAAATACACTCCACAAAATTCTATTAATTTGCAAATTTCAGGTTAGAAGTTAGCTTTTACTTGATCAAACAAAAAAAAAACCAACAGTTGTACAAACGAGTAGAAGTTTTTCTGTTCTTTAATGATGTATGTTATGTCTTTGAAATCTTTATTTCTGGATAGTTCTTTCCTTCCTTCYTTTTCTAACCAAAGATATTAGGGCCTTCCTCAGTCCCAAGGGAAAATCTCCTGTCCCTGCACTTGTCTTCACTTTGGGACCATGGTTCCAAAGAGGTACAGCCATATGGAAATGTGCTCCAGAACGTTTTACAACAGGAACTTCTTGAGGTAGGGAGTTTGTATATGTCACAACTTGCCACTAGTTTATGTTGGCAGATGACAACAAATGTCAGTGAATTAAAAGMTTACTAGAAATTCACATTTAGCACTCAGAACTTCTTAGGAAAGTCCCTGATTAACAGCCCTGTAGTGAYGCAGAAATTCTTCTGCTGGTTCAGCCCAACGCAAATGACTGAACTGGTCTTTATTTCATACATGCTGGAGCCCAGCTGCCAAAAATGATAAACTGTTYCAGCCAGATGATGATTTATTGCTCCTGTGCAGCTGTGAGCATCAGGTACAGAAATGTAGCATGCAAAAAATGTAAAATCAGAAAGGTGCCATTGCTCTAGTCCTAGCAAAAGAACTATTACTGCTATTTCAGAAGACTGCTGCCATTAAAGTAATTAAACACTGACAATTTTGTTCACTCCCTATTTAAGACGACTGAAGTTGATTATATTACAACCTCCTCTATCTCTAACTCTTTGTGCAGCATAACTCCCATTCGAAAATAAATCTTGAAAACATAATTGATTATCCAGGACAATTCTAGCTTTCATTTTCAGTTAGGAGCTGAGGTGGCAGGCTGGGCAGTGCTGATGAATGCTAAACAGCCTGTGACTGATTTCACACAAATACTCTGCCAACCCTGTAACACAATGAAGTACATTCAAAGTGGAAAGTACAAAATCTATTTTAAATTATATTAGGACTGTACGCTGGGAGAAAAGAATCAACCAATTAATTCCTAACTCCATCAAAAGCTAATTTCCTTTAAATTTTTATCTTTTCGACAACAGCATTACTCTAACATCCAAAAAAAACCAAAACTATTTAATCAGGTTGCAGATATAATTTCCTAGTAGGTAATTCTCTTATGTCCAGGTAAGCCTTGTTAAAATTTCATTATCACCTGTGAAATATTTCCCCAATGTCACGTGAGTGGCACTTACACAGACATATCAAATATTTAACTACTTCAAGACAATCCTTACTATTGTAAATTTAGGCTTGCAATACATTTAGGAGTCTGTGAGGGAAATCTTGAGGTTATGAGTTGCCCAGACTACCTGAACAGAAACAAGCTACTTGTAATAACTTTAGGGTAGTTCAATGAAGTGGGTTCTACTAATCTTGTAATGTAGTGCTGAAATACCTGGAGGGATWAATGCAGCTAACACACTATTAACATTTTACTTTTTCCATTTAATGTTAGATTTCCTTATTTTCATTTTTTACTTCCTACAAGTGGAAGAATAGGATGAAATTTTCTACAAAAATAATTATTCCAAGCAACTTTCTTTCAGTGAATATGCAAATGACYGTGTCAATATGTTTTATTTTCACAGGTTGAAAATCTATCCTTTATTTTTTTCCTCCAGCTACACAAAGGAATAGCTACRCCAACAATAAAATAATACATTTCTGTTTCCACAGTGTTTCATGAATAAAAATCAAAAACCTAGGATCCCTCCCAAAAGTATTTGAGTTTCTTCCAGCTAGCCCTCTCCAATGGAAAACATTTCTCTAGCTTGAAAACTCTTCAAGGATTGTCAGAAATGTGAAGAACCAGTGAGTTCATTGAGATGGAAGACCTATATGGAAATGTATTCCCTGATAGACAGGAGCAAAGAGCTCCTATTTTCTTGGTGCTACAAGACTGAGACCCAGTCTGAGGCACATTTCATCATGGGAAAAAAACTGGTAGAAGGTGGCTGGCTACAGCAAAAAGTGGAAAAGAATACAAGTAAATATTGCATTTGTTTTAAAGTATTATTTTAAGACAGTCTTTGTGTATAGAAAAGTAGGGCAGTACAAAATTGAATATTAATATTGAAAAAGAGAACAAGTCCATTACAATGAACAGAATATGTATACTATTTTTTTTCTTTTCCTGGAATGGTCTGCGTTCAGATAAATCTTCATAAACCTAGACTGAGCCAACAAGGTACTTAAGACTGCCATGAAGGGAGATGTGAGACCACCAGAGGCTCTCCTCCAACRACTGCTAAAACCAAAGGGAGATTGCTGACCTCTAAATATAGATTAGGACTCAAGAACTACCTCAAAACTGCATATTAAGCACATTCTATGTCCCTTAGCTTTTGCTTTATGATTGGCTTAAATGCACACAAATTTAGAAGGAGGCAGTTTATTCACAGTATTGTCAGCATAATCAGCACTCTCTCCATTATTGTAACGCTTTTCCTGCCATTGGTGATGGCTCTGTAGGAAAAAATCCCCATTAAAAAAAAATACAGTGATGATTGGATGGATATAACAGGCTSAGATACAGAAATCTGTTTTCCTTCTCTGGGGCTTTGTACAGCCTGTGTTGAATGAACTGCCTATTTTCAAAAGGGCAAGAAAAAATGAGCCAAGATTAAGACCACTGGATGTCTGCAGTGACTSATTAAACTCAATTGAAAATATTGTGTTCTTGTGCACCCTGTGTATATGAAATTAGCTTAAAGAGAAAATGCCATCCTTCTTCATCCYCACCAAAATGATTCTGCATTGAGCTGAGTCTGATAGATTTTACTCTGAGACATCAAGTGCTTCCTTAAAGACAGTGGAAATACAGCTCTTATTCTGTGACAGGGAAGGTTAAATTGAAGCACTCCTTTTTTTGTATTTGACATTTACAAATAGCAGAAGTCATGCAGTAATGAAATAATAATGAAATTATAAATAGGKTACTCTTCATTTAAATTGCAAAGATGTGCTTTTCTGCCTGCCTCAGAGGTCACACATGTTGGTGTGCAATGACCTACTGAGAACAACTCCTTAGCAGAAATGGAAAGTTCAGCAGGTAGCTTACTGTCCAGTGAAACCTTCACTTACAGCCTATGCAATTTTATAGTAACAGGTGTAACTTCAGTTTTACAGTGCCTTTTATGCTGCTATCCCAACCTGCTTGTTTACTGCTAATTAATTCATCTTCCTGGCCCGTAAGGGATTAAACAATTTGCCAAAATTAAAAGACAGATGGCACAATGAGCAGTAAACTAAAAATATTGATTGAAGTGATTGAAACCTCAAACCTAACTCTTTGAGTTATGGGAAGAACCTTCATACACAGAAGAGAAGAAAAACCATTTCAATAATGAATTTAATATTTAGCTCCTCTTGCTGCTTATTTCTGTATATGCTAAAAGACATTTCCTCAGAGCTGAGCCTGCTAGATTGCCTTCTGAAATTTCAGAAGTGGCAGAGAATTATCTACCCACAGTGGTTGTTCTTCTCAAGTATGTGAGACRCATTCTCACACAGTATTTAATATTCCATACACAGAACATGGGATGGATTTTCTATTTTTGGCTGAGCAACAGCTGAGAAAAAAAAAAAGAGTTTGTCTTGAATTACAGAGAAAGTGTCCTATAGCAAAGAAGGACCTCATGAGATTTTGGATATTCATTTTTCATTTAATCAGTTCTGACACAAAAATCARCAAAATTCCATACATTGTAATTCAAAATAATTGACCTGCAAGCAGATAAGGGCACTTATTTAAATGTCTAACATTTCTGTAGATGCTCAAATTAAAGTCTTATTTTGTAAGCCTATTTTTCTCTGCTTCTAGTAATATCCCAATGGAGTATTGAAAGTAAATTTGTACTTCACTGAGAAAAATAAGACCACTGAAGTATTGTGATTTTCATAATTTAAAAACTATTAAAAAACTTGYATAACATCATAATCATGTTTTCACTTCAAAAAGAGTAGTGAATTCTAACTAATATTAAATAAATAATTTAATTTTTATCAGAAAAAATTGCTTTCTTTGGTTTAGGGTAAGAGAAAACAGTTAAATTTTTTACAGGAAAAAAACCAGGAAAGATAACCAATGGTCAAAATTCTGGGACAGCATGCTGCATGTAGTGCCTTCACTTTTAAAATAATGGTTTTGTCTTCTTTTGTGAGCTGTCTTGCAAATCAGCACCCGTTTCTGTAACTTGTCCATGCCCTCAGACACTGATACCAAGTAATTTTCAAAATTATTTCTTTATCTCCCTACTCTAGCTGGGGCATGTGGATGCTGTTTTCAAGCTGCCATATAGCAGCAAAAGCAAAAGAAGCAGTGGTGAGAGTTCACCAATTTCAGAGTGTAACCAGCCCCGGGCACAGCTCCTCTCCTCAATCACTGCACTCTGCTGCACCTCCCTACACATGGAACAGGGGTAGCAAAGGCTCCTTCTCCCAKATGGAGCTTTTTTTCCACAGCTTTTTTTTTCTTTTTACTGTATTTTATACTTGCCACTGATTCCTGACTCTCATTTCAATACACAAACTCTACCTGCAAGTACCACCCCTCTTGTGAGGAAGTTTGGCTGGCCCATCCACCTGGTGGCACTCATGCATCTTTGTCATCTTGAGTTAATTAAAATGTCTTTTTTAAACAAATAATTATAACAGTGCTTCCACTAAAGCCAAGTGTTTTGCTAATATTGCTGGAATCTTTACTTTGGAAGGCACAATGGAAGGTACCTCTTCTTTATTCCCTGAGAGCAAAAAACTCAATGCTGAAATAAACATCTTTTCCACAAGAAGATATCYATGAAACACTCTTTCCATCTATAGCTCTGCTCCATAAATTCTTACTGTACTCTTGTTCCCCTAACCCTACATCGATATTGCTACTGCACTGAAAAAATCAATCTCCTATTTTTATCCTGTTTGGTGTGTGTGCCCAATATTTTAATCTACCAGGTTGCATTTAAAAGATGTTTAAACTGTGCCACTTGGGTAGACCAACAGCTTCTAAATAAATTTAGAGGTTTCAATTTATATGTACAAGTTTTCCTCTCCAATAAACAAACAAGCATCAYAGTGCTTTGCCTCTTGCCTTGGGATACATTATCACTATAGATTTGACCTTCAAAACTGCTTCACAATAAGTTGCACAATGAGAGCATACAAATGGTCAGGAAAGATTGATTTATAGGCTAAACTTTATTGTCCTATTTTGAACTTATTTAGATATTATTTTCTTCTTACTCCATTTCAGTTCTCCAAGTTGACTGMACCCAGCCCCAGAATTTCTTTTTAACATCCTCCTGCACACACATTGCCACAGCCTTCAGAACTTCCAAGATTTCTGAAGGTCACTCTGGCAGAGTTTCTATCACCATAGATGAAAGTTGACACTTTTTAGTCCTTTCATATTTCAGAGTCATATTTCCTCCCTACCCAGATATTCCTCCAGACTCACTCATGCCTTGCCCGTGCAGTAAATGTCAGAACTGCAGAGTGCAGCCTCAAGGACTGAATGACCCAAATATGTGGACAGCCAAGGTCAGTGGCTAACACAAAATCATTATTATATATGTGCAAAACACCCTCTCAAAGCAGGACAAAACCTGACACACGGACTGGCAGAGGCTGGGTCCTGCTCAGTGCAAACAGAGCAGAGGCACAGTGGGGCCACAMAGCCATGGCAGCTGCCCAAGCTCTGCCCATCAACACCTCAAACCTCCTGAGGTAGCTGAGAGCAGAAATGCATCAAACAAACACAGACAGCTTTCCCTTCACTAAGGCTGAGGTGAATCTCTTGTATATTGTGTTTCAGTGAAGAGCTTGTACTTTCTGAAACTTCAACTCAGTTTCCCTATTTTGCATTGAACATTTCATGTTACAGACTACACAGAGATTTTAGCTCAACCTCCTTCAAATTATCCATCTTGTGCAGGCTAGAGAAGGGGCTGGAAAGAAGGAATTCAGCAAATGCTCTGGCAGAGCATGGCCCTTGAGTAATTAGAGCATAGCCCTATCTCAGATCAGCTCCTGCCCTGGCAGGCTCACTGTCAGCAGCATTGCAGGGCTCCCTCGCTCAAGAAAAAACTTTTCAGTGACTCATCATTTCTCACTGTCTATGAAAAATATGCACATTACTCTGAACATACAGGAGCTTAGCTGGCTGACAAAGAGAAAGATAATAAAAAGATTTTTTTTCTTTTAATGGAAAATGTTATGCTGCAGAGGGCTGCAGGTTTCTTCTCTTTCTTCCTTTTTCATTAAGCAAAAAAAKGACAACCTTTGTGGCCTCACAAATCTGCCAGTGCACACACTTTATTGATTTAAATTATGGGTGGATAAAATTGATATGTACAAAATGAACGTGCCTAGTCCACAGCAGAGATCTCACCAAGGAAACAAGCCCTTTAAGAGTTTGCATTTGGAGCTTCCTGTTAATAAGAAAAATACAAGAAGGGGTGGAGCCACAATTAATAAGGATAAATAGATGCCAAATAGATGGTTTTTCATACATTTTTCCTCTTGCAACCTCTTCTCCTGGCTAATTCACATTCAGGCTGTGGGGATGCACTGTCATGCACTGCAGCATTTCTAAAGTACACCTTGCATTCACAAGCTTATTAAGAGTCACAATGGTATTCACTGTATTATTATTTTTAGTGTCATTATTTACCTGCAAGTTTCCTCTTCAGCTACTTGGAATACTTGGAATCTATTCTGGACTCAGGTACAATATTAGCCCAGATCTGTGACTCCTTTCTTCTGCTCATACCTGTGCTAAACTATCCAATTCAGGGTTCTTAATCCTTTTCATGAAACATAAACAAACAAAAAAGACTTATTTAGTCCTGGCATGAAGCTTGTTTTCATTAAATAAAAATCCAACACTGCTCACTGAAATGAAATATTTCAAGCTTTGACTATACTAAACAAGGGTATTGATTTTTCTAGGTTTTTCTATTGTGAGAGCTCTTGTAAGTGATAGAGACCATTACATCATTCTGGTTTAGCAGTCAGGATCTTTTGTGGAACCTTTCCAAGCTGCTGGCTCTTTTTGTAAACAGTTTGCTTTTAAAAGCACTCAGACTTCTTTCATCTATTTACATCTCCAGTGGCAATTTTATTCAATAGCTGAATACAGGTATTGCACATCTGGTATCCATAATCTGGATGTTATTATCCATCTGGTACTTGCCCTTTTTTTGTCACTGCATGGAACTCAATAAGAGTGAAAATTTGCAGGCAAGACTAAGCTAGTTGAGTGTGGGTTACCCACGTTATTCCACATGAAAACAAGCTTCAGGAAGGATATTATATTATATATTCATTACTCAAAGAATCTTTTTAATTGYGCAAAGACTTTGGAGTGGTAAGAGATCTCCATCTATCTGCAATCTTAACCTTTACCTTTGTTAGTGCAMATATTAAGATAAAAAATGCATTATTTTAGTTAGAAAGGTGTCATGTAAAAATAAAGTCTGTCCTAATTCAGACCAAAATTTTATTTTTTAATCAGCTTCATTTGTCAAGTCTGTTGATAAGGTAAGCAAAAATTCAGAGTATGAAAAAATCTGACTCATTCTGTAAACAGAAATATACTCAYCATAATACAGTAATGGGGTGGGGTGGAAGGAGTATAAAACCATTTTTCAAAACCTGCTATAAGTGAATACAGGTTGACTTTGGCAAATTGGGATTACTGATATGGCCGCAGAGTGCATTCTCTGCTGCTATCTTGTTTCTACTTCCCAGTGAAGTTGTCTGGTAATTTTGGAAAAGGATGAGTAATAATACACAGGTTCCTATGCCTTTGACTTACAATTAATTCTGCACAAGTTTCTGTTTGCTCATTTGTAAAGCAAATAAAATTGTGTTCTTCTACAGCTCGTGTCTTATTACTGTCAGTGCATATGGAGGAAAATGAGAGGCTGTGACTGCTCCTTTCTGCTCCACACAGAATTAAAGATATTGCAATGATATTCAGGAAAGGTCTCGTCTGAGGGCTGTGTTTTATCTCAGCATTTGAATGTGATGCTGCAATCAGTGTGGGAAAACTGAATATTACTTTCCCCAAAACTTTAAACAATAGCACTTGGAGCRTAACTTTTAGGAGCCAGGAAGTATTCCATGCAAAATCAATCTTCCATCTAATCAAAATGTTATCTATAAGGCAAGAAGGATAATCTGAGACTAATTAAACTCCAAGTGAAAACAATTACATTTTAATATGTATTCTCCTTAGGATATTGTCACTTTTTACCACCCTGTTATAATCATAAACCAGAGAGACGCATTCGTACYGCTAACCTTACCCACCTCAACCCAGGCCCAAAGGATAACTCAAGTACAATACACATCCACACAGAACAGAGCTATCCAAACAACCTGGGCAGCTTGATCACCATCTGGCCCAATCTGGCTTTAGCAGAGATTAATTCTAGGTCATCCAACTCCTTTACTGTTCTCTTTTGATACATTTCCAGTATCAGTACAGGTCCAGTATGAAAAATTGCACTTCAAATTATGGAATTTAAAAGAATGAGCCTTTTACAACAGAAAAAAAATAATCTCCCACAGAAAATACAGCATAAAAGTTTCTGAGACCTAACAAATTCAAATGATGTGACAGATATGCACCTCCCATGGGGCCTTCTGTCATGGCTGGCTGTACCCACAGGCACAGGAAATCTGACAAACCTCAGGTCCAGAGAAGGGAATAATTTTTTGAATGCAAGACTCATCTGAAGGACAGATGAGATCTAAATAAAAACAGTTCTCTGAAGGATTGTTTCTAAAAATGGGATGGCAGAAACAGAGCTCCAAAGAGAGTTTTCCTATTTGCAAGCTGCAAAGGGAACCAGACTATCTCAATGGCAAAAATGGGACAGCGACACCACTGCAGTGGGACTGTGCAGCCTTACCGGGGATTTGCYATCCACAAAGGAGCCATCCCAGCTGCTTCTCAGAGATTTTTCACTTCCCTGACAAGCATGAAAGTGACCAGGATCAACACTGTAGCAAAACTGGCACCACCACCACCAGTGCCTGGCTTTCCACTCCGCTCCTCTGCTAGAGGTGATTCCAATTCTGGCCAGGATGCACAAAAGCAGAAATATCTGCCACTGAGCAATGAGTGAACACCCAGACCAGAAATGACCCGAACAAAAAACTGAACTGGTCATSAGCTTTCAGAAATATCTTTTTCAGAAATCTCCTTCTTGAGCTCTCTTCAATCSCAGCAGAGTTGCCCAGTATCCTACAATTTTATTTTCCTGCTTCCCAGAAAGTGCTGGGTAGGAGAAAAAGGCACTACAGTCAGAGGGGTACTGTGCAATTCTACCAGTACAGAGGAAAATAGGTGCAGATTCAGGGCATCCAGTGATTAAAACAGATGTCTAATTTTCAACACACACCAACAACATCATTAGGTGTCCTCTCACTTTCATACAAAACCCTTAAGTTACCCTTGGAAAATAGATTTTACTGCAGCAAAGGTACTTGGGTGCCTATTCAGGTAAAGGGTATAAAGCCTCGTGATCAAATAGCACAAATAGTGCCAATTTCCCTGACTTTGACATTAATAATTTTATCATTAATCTGGAAAAATAGAYGTAATTATTAACAATCATAAATTAAAGTGTTCTTACAAAATTAAAACCTACCTTTCACCTAAGCAATTACTGTCTTGCCTACACTGAAAACTTGTGTGGGCTAAGACTGGCTGGTGCAAACCAYGATGATCCTTTGTTTGAATTTAAACTTCTGTATGCTTAATGAGCTGTCATGCATCACATCAAAGCTGGTCAGCATTTTCACTGAAGTATTTTCCTCTCATKGTGCAATTCAAGTTTTAAAACCAATATTCAACCCTACAATAAAAATGCTTCAACTATTTAACTCAGTAAGGAAAAGAGAAATGTATTCTCCTAGTACAAGCAAACAAGAATTAATCACAATTTTGTCCAATCCAGTACTATAGTAAAGCAGTATATCCTAAAACAGTTCAAATAAAACTAAATTTACTTTGTTTTCTAAGTTCTATAAATTTACTTAGTTAAATTTGTTCTGAAATTCCTTTTAGTATCAGATACAACATGACTGTATGAAAACAAAATTGGTTTGTTCTTTCTGSTATTTATTTGTATAAAGAGATCTCTTCTCTTCCTCCTGCTGGTTTGCTATTCCAAAGGAAATTATTTCTTACCATGAGTTAATGAACAATACATTCTATTAGGAAAATTTGTAAGGCATAATAGAAAGGTGCTTTGAGCACATTGAACTCAAGTCTTCCAACAAGATTCATGGCAGATCTCTCTCCAGGAAATTCCCTCCCAATGCCCAATTTCCTACCAYAAAAGGGGGCCTTGACTGGCCCTACAAGGACTCCAACCTCCCTCCTGACAACAGATGGCAATATTTTCATCTCTTTAGAAAACACTGCTAACACTGGAAACGGCGTAAGGCAGAATTCAGATTTCACAGCCTTGTACTGTCTGACTGTGCATACAGCAAGTATCAGTAAATAAGGCCTCATAGCTTAAACATGAGATACCAGTCCATGGAACAGAAGCTTTATCCATGTTGATGAGAACTTTTGTCATCCATTCCTTAGTAAAATCTTCCTGGCCATTTCTACTGGTTGAAAATGACAGTGTGCTATTTGAAATAAGCTCAGCACAACCACAGATTTTTTAGTTGGGTATGGAACTTGAGAGTCATTTTCAGTGATCACACAAATATTTCATCTTAACTTTTCTTTCAATACTATTCATGGAAGTAAGCTGAAATCCCCTAAGGCTTGGAAGCAAGGGCAAAAATCAGRAATAGACAGTTATTTGCTTTAGAATTTGCATAAACAATGCAATGAAAAGGATACCAAAATGGCAAGGATTTGGGAAATACAAACTGGAAGGGCTCCTGAAGGAACAACAAAGTAGTAGTCAGTGAATAAACCCGGAAACACAGTCCTAGGTACTTCACAATCTCAGGAGAAGCTCACAGTTACCCAGGGTCATAGCTAAAAAAACACATTTAAGTCYAAATTTTATTCAAGGTGATCTATTTGGTCATTCTCACCAATAACAAATTACACTGGCCAAGAAGTTTTGAAAGCTTAAGAAATGGAGTTCTGGTTTATAATATTATGCAAGCCACAATACTCAGCCTAATGAATTCACTGTCCTGGATAGTACAATGAAACATTTAAATACAGTGAATAATATTTAGTGTCACTGATTTTTAATTTGAAATATATATCATTTTTCATTTTTTTAACAGTGGAATGAATSAAGGTAAATCTAAATGTTCTAAGATATTAAAATGTTGTCCCTATATTATTTTATATGTRTAATTTAGTAATCAGGGTAAAGGACCACTTGATATAATGTAACATGAACCAGACACAACCTGTCAGATCCATTAGACTTTAAAAAGTATATCTTTAACTGGGGATGAGGAAGAAAACTCATCCATTTTAAATGGACAAACWTGCTACCAAATTAAATCAACCATTGTAATTGCACACAGTGGAGCCCAAAGGATTTTGATGCTTTACAGGTTAAAGATTTCTTGCATGGTTTGTTATAYGTAGGGAAAAACACCTAAGGGAAAAAAACAGGATAAAAACCTTGTAGTACAGGAATTCAGAATTTGTGCTACCTCCAGGGGTCCTTAATCCACCAAAAGAATTTTTCCATCTGAACTCTTAATCTCCCAAAATACRGAGGGGAGAAGAGAGAAGGGTGTGGAATCTTCAGAATGAATTATTCTCCATTCACTGGGCTGTGTTGAAAGCATGGGTTGCTTTCTGACATGGGTGCTCAAGGTGCGTGAAAGTGGCTTCTGGTTTTGGATTTCAAATCAGCAAATTACAGCCTCAGGTTGACATTTCCTTTCACCTAACTGATCTTCATTTAGATGAGCTTCTATTTTTAATTTTTTTAAAATCATATATGTCAATGTATCATAATTAAAGGGCTTCTCTGACATTTGTGCTATTAGTTTGCTTCATCTAAGACAATTGGTAACTGTTGAAATACATGCATCCAAGACACAACTCATTTGGCAGAACTTCCTCATTTCAGAGTCTGTCTATTATTCTCTTTTAAATGGTAATTTTATCCAAAGCAATATCAGTTTCATCACTGGACTTCAAAGATTACTTTAAATTTGGCATTTTTTTCTGTAGGCAGAACTCCAACATTAGAAGCAACGTGTTCAGACTCTGCATCAGCAGCAGGCAAGGGGGTTTGCTGAAAGGTCTGGACTGAGACAACAATTCAGATGTTTTAAAAGCTTATTAGCTTTCTAAAAATGAAAATAATTTATTATTTTCTTCAATTTAACCATAGTAGCTGCAGAGGAAAGATTTCAGGGTTTTTTAATTACCTTCAGTATTCAAATAGCTGGTTTTCAGATTCTATTAATCTTTTTGATTAAAGCAGGTCTGCTGCTGAACAAAATTGTAAACATACCCATTGATTGCAAGATGRGTTAGTGCTAGATGGTTTCACAGCAAGTCTGTAGGATCACAAATTCCTTGCAAAATGCATTAGTTTTGCTAATGTTTACATTTCCTTCAACACTCTTTATGAAAAGTTTACAGTCTTAACTCCATAGATTGAACTCAGTCATCTAATAAGGTATTTCACAAGGCATCCATATTTGCATATCCCTGTTCACTAATCTCTGTTCTTATTCTAAAGCTCAGCAGTGCAATTTATACACTAGAAATAACAGCAGCAAAGAGAACTTGAAGTCTGTTGGTATTTTCTTGTGGCATTCGTGCAGTTTTGTTTTATTTCATCAAGTCTCATGGGACACACAGTCAGGCTGAGGCAGTGTTTCAGCTCATGTCTTCAAAAGCAAGAGACTTAAGAGAAGGTTTGCTTAAAACAGTGCAAAGGCAGTAMGAAAAGAGGGAAGAATTGAATCAAGAACTTTGCACTGTTGTTAACTATATCCTCAATTTCTAAGTACACAACTTCATTCTGCACGTCCTAAATKATTTCMGAAATTACCTTGGATGCAGTTTTAGAGCCAAATTATTGGGTACCACTTCAGGGTCTAAAGTGATCTCAGAGTCCAAAACCATCTACCTGCTTTCCTCTGCTATTGCAAAGRTTTCTGTGCAATCAGATGGAGTGGAACAATCTCCATTAAACTGCTATTCATTATAAGCTATTAAGGAACTTTTTGATGTGAATGGGAACCCACTATCAATAAAGCCTTTTGGCTGTTGACAATGGAAAGTATTCTTTAGAGAGATGATCAGATTCCCTACATACTGTGAGAAAATGTTTGGATGTCTCTTCTTATTTGAAAGCAGATGTAGGAATCAAATTAGCTCAGGTTACCACATTGAAGTTGGCAGACTTCTATATTAGGCATCAAATAAGATAAATCTAGATTTGAACAAGACAAGGATGTAAATGGCAGACATTTATGTATGTACCGAAGATTTATGAGCTGCTGCTAGAAAAATTTTCAGTTCCCTTACTCTTTCAAATTCCACCAAATACCCAGTTTTATTGGTATCTGAAATATGTGTTTTTATTAAAACAGGTCTGCTGCTGGGTAAAACTATAAACAYGTCCATTGATTGCATGAGTTAGGGATAGACAGGTATTGCTGCTTATACCTTTTTTATGCTCATGTTACTGAGGATACAATTTGACAGGTTTAATTGACTCTGTAGAGAGGGTAAGATCATAACTTGAAGATATAACAGTTTATGGCATTTTATCAAAGCACAAAGAACACCTAATCGTGTCTAAATGAGATTCAGTAAAGCAGTCTATTTCACAAAAAGTATTTTTTCTTTGATCACTTAGCACACAGTCTTGAAGAATCAACTTCTACAGTGATGCTGCTTTCCAAAATGTGTTTTCCATGTAGAAATGGATGCATTAAACCCATAACAATTTCTTTAAATATTCTTTTAAATAAAGAATATMATTTATATATATAATAATAAATATTTAAATAAAGAACCCAAAGGTCACAGAATGTAATGCAAACTTCTGTGACAGAATCCCAAACATACACCATCCTASCAGGAGAGGAATAAAAAGTCATGTAGGAAACTTCTCCCACATTAAAAACACTGTTATATATGAAAAGTATATCCCCCCTCAGCATGAGTGGGAAAACAAGGCATTTCCAYATACTACATAGCAAAAGATCTGCTCTGGCCTTAAAACAGCAAACACCTAACTTCTGAAATGAAATMTTCGTGCTACCATTATCACCTATCTGAAACGAGGATGCCTTTGGTTTTCCACATAAAAATAATTCCCACTGCAGTTGTTTTACGGCAAATAAACAAGAAAAGCATGTGGTGAACATTGGTTCAGCATGTCCCATGAGCACTGGCTATGGAGTCAGGCTCTGTGCTGGGTGAAAAATCAAATCCACTCAATGGAAAAGCACAACTGATCATATTCATGAAYCTGAGAGATGGCAGCCTAACATTAAGATATGCACTCAAAGACTTTGCAGGACCAGACACCACCTCCTCAACACAAGTTTCATCAAAAAGACACCAACCTGAATTAAACCACAACTCTTTTATGGAGGTTGGACTAAAACAAAAAGCTTTTGAATTATATGCTCCTGTGCAAAGCTTCTGTTTCAGCAGTGAACACTGTCCTGCAAAAATATTTAACCGGAATATTTTCAGAACAGTTCCAGTTTAGGTATCTTGATAGTCTAGATGAGAAACCAAACAGTTTCTTGCATCAAGTGCCACATTTCATGTTACATAACTCCCTTCAACATATGGGCTAAAGGAAAAGAAAGTGCAACSTTAGGGTCTCACAGCACTTGGACCATCAAAGAGTTTGGCAGGGTTTTGTAGCAGCCAAGCTACCCTCAGTGTAGGGAGGGAAGATCAACATGAAGAGAGATCCTTCAGCTTTCAGGACCAGTAAGAGTACAAAAGATAGTGACTGCTCTTCAAAATTTGTGGTTCAGTAAGTCCCCACTTCTCAATAATTTTRCCACTAAATTTATGAGCCATATGACAGTACTTTAAATTAATTTTAGAACAACCCATAGATGATATATAGGTGATGGAATAGCCCTACCTTGTCTCAGAAGATTAATTGCCATACTTATTTTGCTACAAGAAGCAATGTTATTACTCTGAAATAATAAACAAGGTCAATCCCATATCCATTCTATATTGAAAACCAYGCACATGACTATCACAGATGGATACTCTCCCAAACTGCAAAACTAAGTAATAACTTACAATTTCATGTTTTGTTATATAGGTCCTTCTTCTCATCTCTCTTTTAAAATAAGAAGACAAGTAGAYGACAAACTGAACAACTGATTTAAAAAATCACTGCCACACAAAAGGTAACAGACRAAGAAACAGTYGAAAAGTTCACACTCATTTRAGGGGAAGATTTTTTTAGGATAGCTGTTATTCAAATATAACAATCCTTTGTCAAGTCCAACATACTCTGAGTGAAAAAAAACCCCATCTCTGATGTTCTTCTTTATAGCTTAGCCACCCTGACTCTGACTACAGCAAGCTCCTACACTCTGTCTCTGACAGACTCTGGCTGCTCCTGCTGGAATACAATTGCAAGTATTTCCTTCCTGCCTCTGACCACAGGCTTTCACCTGGCTCAACTACAACTGCAGACTCCAACTCCCCCAGACCCAGACTGACCTCACACATCTCCTGCAGCAGCAGCAGCTCTCTTCCTTGTTTCATTCTTCTTTGTGCCTCTCTGAGTTGTTCCTTCTCCCCCAAGACTCCTCTACCTCAACAAAATCCTCCACCTCCATGCTGGCCAACCCACCCCTTTTATCACACCTATCTTTATTAGCCACACCTGTGGCCCATTAAGGCCAAGGCTGTTCTTCTTCTATGGCAATCAGTACAGCTGTGACTTGTCAGGGCTGAGGTCACTTGTAATCCCTTCTACACCTATCCATCATGAAAAATGGAGAAAGAACTTCTCAAAAAAATTTCAATTAGACTTTGCCTAAGTAACATCAAAGGYGTCATAATCATAATATGATTTGTAACAGAAGAATAAACAAACATGGATTTTAAATTTTATGTGTGCATCTGAATGGAGCAGCTGCTTATATGATATAACTTTTTAAATTAGTATAAATACAATCCCATGTGTGGACAGATGTTGATTTAACTTGGAATGAGTAAACCAATCTGTTTAGCCAAAACTCTCACAAACACTATTAGTGTATCCTTCAGTGTTTTCAAAACACCTGTTTTGAAAAGCATTTCAGTGCAGGGCTATACATACAGCTATAGCTATATTCTCCTCCCAAACTACTGCATTTCATGTCCATAAAGAACACATTCCACCTATCACTTCTAAAACAAGAATTTAAATAATACCTTACTAAGGAAAACAATTGAACCAGAAACTCACAYTGAAAAATATGAGCAAAGCCAAACCCCTAGCATACAGCACGGCTGAATCCAAATTCCACCACTCCATCATCCTTAGAAATACTGTRGAGGAGCAGAATAAAATTTGCCAGTCAATAAATATTTTTCAGTATTTGAATAAATATGGAAACCACATTATCAGAACCTAAAATAACAAGGGTAAAATAAAATTAATACAATAAAATTACTTGGTTTCTTATATGCACCTGTGAGAGGAAATTATTTTGCCATAAGACAGATGATTCTCTTGATAATTTGATAAAGGGACTTTTCCCCTCATTTTTCACCACTAATATCACAGCATAAGTATAATACAAAAATCTGAATTTCAAAATACTTCATCTGACATCTAGGAATGAGAAAAAAGCAATCCTAATATATTTCCTCCTTTTACTGAGAAAGTTCTCTGAGAACTGAAAGTTCAGTTCCTTTATATCAGAAAGATCTCTGAGAATCAGTCTAGGGATTTAAATTTAATAGTTATACTACAACCACTATGTCTTTCACTGAATAAGACCACACAAAAAACAAAGATATCTGACCACTTCTTTTTTCAGAGCCCATCCAGCCATGAGTAGGTACAACTATAGTAAAAGAAAACCAACCAAAGCCAACAGAGTTGTGTAAGACAAAGAAACAGTTGAAAAGTTTGCTCTCATTTGAAAAAAAAGCTTTTTGGGATAGTTGTTATTCAAATAAAGGCACCTTTTGTCAATTCCAACATATTTTGAACGAAAAAAAACTCTAGACTGCATTTAAAATGAAGTTACATCTATTCCAACAACTTCATACCTGAACAGCCAAGTGTAAAAGTTTCTGGCTTGAACTGCCAGTAACCAAGAGAGCTGGCCAATTAAAAGATTTTAACACAGACCTCAGAATTTCATCTGAGCACAAGCCTTTGGAAAAGGGCATATTTCACTCTGCTGGGGTTGTGTGGGAAAGAGCAGCATCTACCTAAGGAGCAGCTGAAATTTCTCCTCATGCTACAACGCTACAACACGACAACACGCTGCTTCTGGCAGATCTGATTATAAAAATATTAGGAAATTCACTGTTGTCTTTAAAGCCTCCGTAGCTATGCCATCATCTGGTATATGCTACCAACTGGTGTCATCAGCATGAGGCTGGGAAAGCCTGCTGGCTTGTTTGAACTCTGGTGTGGCCCTTCTGTTTTCCTTTGTGTGGCTTTCAAAAGCTCCCATCTCCTTTAGGCAAGTGCTCAGCATTTGCAGGGCAGAAAATCCTTTTGCTTGTATCCAGCACAGGCAGCAGCTGAGGGAGCCCCACCAGGTGGGGACAGCTGGATGATGGACCAGTGAAACACAGGGGTTTGTACAACTATTTCATATGTATTCTGCTCATGGAATATTTTAAGTTGGCTTRTCAAGAATTTTGGAATATATTCCAAAGTACAGCTCTGTTCCCAATCCACAACATGCAGAGATTCACATCCTGCTCATTTCCATTGATGCACTGTAGTACACTAAAGRGGCAAGGCAGGGCAAGAGATACTCTTTGTCTGTCTGCTTCCTCCTCATCCTTCTGAATCTGGCCACTGTGCCTCTCAAGAGGCACAAAAATAAACAAACAAGCAAGCTGATGCCTTCATAAGCTGCTAAAGAAAATGCGTCTCCAATGTTTTGATGTATTTTTCACTCCAAGCATACAGTTGTTTCAACAAAACCCCAAATCATCTGAATCTTTTWGTTCCCAAAAGCAGAGGTCAAAATCATGAGTAAGCAGAAATGATAACAGATGTTGACATTTCAGCATTTGGCTGTGGCAAAATCTATATAAATAGGAACTGCAGCAGACTTAACTGTCTGTGGTGGCCCAGACAGCATCAGGAGCCAGAGCTCCTGTAGCCAAATCCTTTGAGAGGAAGGGTCTGTCCCYCCAACAAACTGAACCAAGGC
The DNA here is from genome assembly GCA_014549065.1 of Cardinalis cardinalis. Classification (NCBI taxonomy): domain Eukaryota; kingdom Metazoa; phylum Chordata; class Aves; order Passeriformes; family Cardinalidae; genus Cardinalis; species Cardinalis cardinalis. The sequence goes on from JACDOX010000062.1 coordinate 3,324,048, forward strand.
TGCAGGTTGAGTTGTTGGAGATAGAGCCCAGGCCTTCACGTTCTGGGCCTGTATTAACAGTCTCATTATACTGAGGATGTCAYTGAATTTAATTAAAAGGGGTATCAGAAGTCCAGTCTATTTTTTATATTTTAAAAGCTCAAGCAATAGTGTCAAAACCCCAGAGAAGCCAAATTAGACATAAAACCTTCTTAGGTCAATGAAATCACCCAAAAGTAAATCTTGYACTTAGACTAGATTTTAATGGATATATTAATTCATTAAATCTGCAGCTCAGCCAGCTTACATTAAACATCATTTTCACAAGTAACAGTTTTTTCCCTGTTAAAGAAAGTATATGCACCCCYTTTAAAATAAAACTGACAAGACAGGCCTTTATAGAATTAATTAATGTCACATCTTGAGAGAAAGGTGAATGAAGGGCATTTTAAGCCAGGAATAAAAAAATAGTTTGTTTCACATAATAAGAGATGTTGTTCTATGGATCACATAACACATACAAATAGGCAAATAGAAATTCCTAATAAGCACAAAAAAAGCAAGTGTCATAGCCAAAACTGGACAACAAGCCGCTTTTGGAAAATACATTTAAGATTATTTGGGCAAGAAAAATACTTTAATTGCACTGCTATAAGCATCTATCTAGATTGCAAGATAGTTCAAGAGGCCTTGTGGTTCTCAAAAATGTTAGAAAACCATTCCTACTGGAATTATTTATATTCACACACACTTAACTCACTCAGATCATGGGCTGTACAAAGACTTCCTCTTAAACTAAAGATCTTTGTTAGTGCAGGCACATCCTGAGAGCTTYTCCCTGACAAGGCACTGACTCCTCATATGGCCAAATTTTTGGGTTGGATTAGAAAACCTACTGTTCAGATGGAGCACTGACCTGGGTTCTTTGAAAGTGCATTCATTACAGCAGTCTCTGCAGGAGTGAAAGATCTTCACCCTCACTTGCTCTGGGTTTTGGTAAAGCCACCCCTGTTATGTCATGCCCCACACACAGCAGCCTTGCAGATCTGTCAGGATTGTTGTCATGGCCATGGTGCCCTAAGGGTATGTGCCTCAAGGAAGGCAAAGTTTGGGGGCAGAGGCTTAATCTCCATCAGACTGACAGACATCCTGCAGGGGAAGAAACACCTTCTAGGAACAAAAGCCTTTCTGAAACAGAATTAATCATCTTCTAAGCTGAATGTGAGCAGAGAGACATGGGACTGAACTCACCGCTTCAGACACCTGAAAGAAAAGCCAGCTGATATCTGGGCAACATAAACAGTGTCAGGAAATTCTGATGGTTTCATTCATCTTTGGCCCAAGCTCAAGGCACAAAAATACAGCATCCTTCCACAGTGAGGAATCATTTTTAAATGAGGTTCACATATAGACATCTTTGTTCTCCCTCTTTTACCCAACAGCTGGAAGTGCAGAGCCATGAGAATGGASACTTGGGGCCCAAACTGCACTGCAAGCTGGGATGTGTGCAGCCCTGGCTGGACCTAGTAAATTCTTTAGGGGAAGCATCCAGATTGGAGGTTTTAAGACCAGTTAGTAGTTGAACATGCTTCCTGAGGGAGCAAGTTTTGGATCTAGGAAATAATGGATTTTCTGTTATGATTTCACCAGAGTGTTCTCCTTCTCTATTAAAACCAAAGCTCAGATATTGTATATTCTGAAACCTCTGTGGTAAAAAAAGAAATAAAATCCTGAAACTTCATCTCGTGGGCTGCCTTTCAGCATAAGTTTATACTAGAATGACCTCCCCACAGTTCCAAAGTTACAAACCCTATTTGCTGAAGATCAGGCATCAGGGTTTTTTCTCCTCATAAAGGGAGAAAATTAACTTCAGATAACTAGAAAAAAGCAGCCAGAACTTCCCCATGCATTCCTTTCTAGAATATGGTACACAGTACTAACTTYTTTTAATGTATCAGAAATGAGACCTAAGAAACAGCAGAAAATTGGCACATTTGTCTTTACAGACATAAGAACTGTACTATGATTAATCCAAACTGCTCATAGTTCTTTTTTAGCTGCTTTGTTTCACACAGAAATATTGTGAAGCTATACCTAATCATACCTAAACAGTGTGTTACTGTTTGTTTGGGGCTGTTGCAGAGAGAATTATGCTTGTTTTTCCAAAGACACTGGAGATCTTCCATATTCAACTCATCTCCTATATTCTGCTTGTGTAGGTCTGTGGAGGCATCACCAGAGGGAAATAATAATGGAAATTAGAAATGAAGCAGACTGCTAAAAACAAAATTAAAGACCTCCGAGAAATTACAGTCTTCAAATTTGATCTTTYTTAAACTGACAGCCTGCTGAAACTCAGAGAGAGATAAACACATTATGTTCAACTTCTGGGTATCTGCCTTACAGTGACAAGAAAATATCCTTACTTCAAGAAAATGCACTTTAGAAAAAGGGAATAAGAAACTGAATGTAAGGATGGCTGGAAATAAAACAATTTCAAAGGCTTTGACATCAAACAGTTTATTATCATCTGCTTTATAATTGCATCTGCTAGACTTCCAATCTATCAGAAATAGAGAGATTCTGAGCTTCTCATGGGAACAGCCAGGTCTTAATGAGAAATGCAGATGTGAAAGTTAAGCTCTTGCTTATCAGGAAAGAGTGAGGGAGTGGGGGAAGGAGATGGTGATCTTGCAAGATAGAAAAGAATTCTACTACAAAGAGTTCTCTTTCCAAGTGCAAAAAAACCCCACAAACTTCTGTTGTGAATCATTAAAAATGAGATCTGGTTTAAACAGCCTTCAGTCCAATTTTAGGAAAAACTGAATGAAAAAAGACAAAAACTGATTAGTGACAAGAAGCAGCCTTGGCACACTTCTGCATTTAACACTGTCAAAACTATTTTAACCAGGACAGTAAAAACATGAAGCTTTACAGCACTATCTGAAAGGAATTAATGAGGTATTTTGCATATTAATTTTCCAATAATATGGGGAAGCATGACAAGAAGAAAAATATGTGTTTGTGGGTTTTAACAAGGAATAACCTGGGCTAACAGGATCTGCCTGGAACAAAACAGGAGAAAAATCTTTGTAGAGGAAAGTGGCACCAAAATCAAATACAAGCAAAGAATTTGGCATTTTCACACCCATGGACAGATGCAGTGAAATGGTTTCTGCAATGGAGATGCAACATGTACAGGGCCTGAATATTACAAGTCAGAGATGAGGGGTCATATGCACAACGGGGCCTAAAGAGCCAACACAAGGCAGGGGTTTCTGCACAGCCAAAAGGGAAATCATGTAAATGAGAACCTAATGGTGAGGAAGAGGGGTCCTGGGTGACTGTGCTGAACAAACACTGGCTGTTCATGGGCAGGTGGAGACAAGGACCTGCAGCGGTGGGGCTGCCAACAGCCCAGGCAGGGACGGCTGGTGACCTTGTGCTCTGGGACAGCTCTGCCAGATGTGATGTGTRTAAGGAGAAAAGTTCTCAGAAAAGTGGTTGAATCTGCATGAATGAAGCTTTGTAACCAGTTTTTCTCCTTAGGGGTTTCAGTGAAATCAAGACACAGGAACTGACTCCACCCTCTCCAGATAAACGGTAATGGGAATGCTGGAGAAGCTTAGAAACAAAAAGATGAATTTTGGACTCTTGCATGGGCCATGAGGTTTTATTGAGCAGCATCCTCATTGCAATGATGGTGTCAATAAAAAAAATAGCAGGGAGCTTCAGGAGAATGATAAGGGAGGGAAAGTCAGGGACACAGGAGAGATTTTGAGATGAATTAGATGAAGGTCACTGGGGTATTGGTGAGGATAAGATCAGACACTGTGCAGGCAAGAAACTTCTACATCCAGTGCCAAGAGATAAAAGGCAGAGCTGTGAGAGGGGAAGGGAAGGCAAGCCAAGGGCTGGGGTAAAGTCAGATCATTTATAGCCAGTTTTCTCAGAAAGAGGACATGAAAAGAGAGAAATGGAAAATGGATGTGATTAGAACTGAAAGGCTGTGAGAAGGAATTGTCTAATCTGCTTGAAAGAAAAGTGAGCTGTAAGACAAAGAMAGAGGACTGCATTGTTTCCCACAATAAAGGCTGGTGGGTTCGATCTGGTAAATCAGCCTTTGTTTCAATTCTCTGGTGGTAGTGTTTAATCTCAAGTAATTATCATTGCTTTGCAGTATTCTCTGCATCTCTCCTAACTAAAACAATATAACAGTGAATAGGAGGACATTTTAAGGAATTCATTAATTCAAATATTCATAATTTAGACAGACTCACTTAGTTTCTGTTTTTCTTTGAGACAAATCCCCATGACTTTTGCTTTTCCCYGTATTTTACTTAACCTTGCACAAGCTATTTAATCGATATTAAACATAATTTTTTAAGTTTACCATGAATCATATCAGCCTGATTTCTTGTCTGTGGTTTGGTAACTACATTTCTGTCACTCTTCTAAAGTGCAAACTAAGWATTCATGCCAAATGTAATGTTCATTAAACCCTTTTTTAAATTTTTCCCCTACAAATWTGAGAATTTCAAATACATGAGTGAATTTATTTATGTTTGTTTTTATATAGGTAGGAMTTAAAAATCACAGGTTAACACAGGCTGGAATGATCCTTATGAGSTCTCCAGGATTATCAGCAGTGTGGACTTTCATCTTAAAAGTCTGTGAGGTGAGGAAGAGAAATTCCATCAAAAATACAGAACACAGGATTTGTCCACTTAAAACTCCTTAAAATATGATCAAGTTGCTGCAATTAGAGCTAAGAACAATATTACTAGCTGTACTATTTCATCTTATGAGAGGATAAAAAGTGAGTGGAACATGTCAATAGTGATGCTGGAAAAAAAACACCTCTAGACAGAGCTGGATGAAATATTCCCATGACCTCTATAAAAAGTCATTTCTGCTTTCACACAGGGAGAAAAGTAGCTTGGAGTGGAGCAAATCCACTTTTACTTCATAAACTGTTTCAYATTTGCTGCACTGATTCAGCTGAAGTCAATGCAGGCTGTAAGCACAAACAAAATGCTTTTTGGTGTTTTTTCTATGGTAAAAGTTAGGAACACTGGATTACAAACCCTATTTTCACTGCTTGTAGTTGTTTGCAGGGATACTAAACCTTGCAAATCAACTCCAGTACATGATGGTTACCTACACTCCTGATTCACATCCTATTTTTAGCTATAAAATATAAGAATATAAATTGGAAATATCAAAAGTGTCMAGTGGTGATTTAGCTCTGCTGCCTTTAAAGTCAGTCTTCTAATACCCACTGGACAAAATAAAGTTAGTTAAATCCAAAGGAATTGCAAAAATCCACTCAAGTGTTATAAAGTGCATGGTTACTCACTAGATCAAAGGAGGTTTTTAAAACAATCCTTAGGAGAAAGGGGTCAGCTTATTCTTTCATTAAAAATAATGGAAAATTCACACTGGTCCCTACTGCAGTGGAGAGATACCAGGTTCTTGTGTATATTTGTACATTCTGGGGAAATGGGCCTCGTTTGACTAAATTTAGCAGCTTTTTCCCGTGTGCTACTCTTGTAAATGAAAACACAATCCCTGCACAATATCCCTTTGTCATAAACTTAAAGATCTTTATACAATTCCTATTAAAGTCCAAACACCAATATTCCCTATTTATGGTCCCTGATGTCTGTTTGACGAGTGAGGTTTTTTCTCCCTCTAGGAGACCAAACTAACACAACYCTACTGTGTATGTATGTAAGGGACATGATGGCCAATTGCCAGGAAATGCATTATCAGGAACAGCTTTCTAAATTAGTGCCACTGGTGGTTTCAACCAGAATTGGAACTCCTTCCTCTGGAATGCACCTGTACATGAGAAAAGGAAAGCTGTGCTTTGTACTACTCATCTTGGATTCTCTCTCTTCCAGTCTCTAACTTGTAGAATTAATATTTCAGACAGAGATTTTCTCCAATGATATTCACTTGATTTACATTACTTAAGTATCTTTCAGGCCTGTGTAACTATCAGAAAAAGCGCAAGATCAAAATTTAATTTTGGARTAGTTAAAAGTTCCAGAGGAAATAATTTTTTTTTGCTGTTACTCTGAGGGCAAAGGAAAATCAGAATCCACCTTTGAACAGCACAGGCTATTCCACCCTGAATGCTCCTAAATTTTGTCTAAAGAACCCGAATCTCTGCTGACAGCAATAGGGTTCCCTCTGCAGGCAGAACCCCCTGGCCACCCCTGGTGTCCCACCACACAGCCCAGGCAGGGATTAAACTGGAATTCAATCATGAGACCTGTATAAAACACACAGCAGAAATTCCAGGGTGAGAAAGTCTCTGTGGTGCACAAAGCCATCCCTATGCTCTGCTGGCTGCTGGAGCAGCAGAGCAGAGGTGTCACCTCCATGCCCCACACCTCAGGGCTCCTGATCCTCCCTGACTGCAACATCTCAGGAGAGGATGTTCCACCAGGAGCTGAAGTGAGTGACTGACCTCTTAGAGATGGCTGCAGGGCTTGGCAAGGTGATGACATCCTGCATCTTTCTTTTGATTGCATCAGCTGACTGGAAGGATCATATCTCAAGCATTTAAAATGACCAAAGGTCAAAGACTTGCAAATGTCAAAAATAAAATGTGTTAAAGTGGAGCCAGCAAAGTCTCAGTGAATAATTCAATGGACTCTCCTGGATTAAATGAATTCTTTTTTCAATTATATCAATGTTAGTTGTTAAGAAACAATTTCTAATTTACTTATTTACATTTTTAATTATCTACATTGGACAACGAGATTTCACTTTCTTAGTGTTTTAAATAAATGAATTATTCTTGTTTTACTAATTACTTGGAAAATACTGCAGATGTTTACTGAATCCCACTTGAATATCACCATAGAAGTTGAAAATTTTCATCTCTCCTTTTCAATACCTCCCTATAACTGTTAATTTTCCTGTGCTTGTCTGTGTATAGAGAATTTAAAAGAAATGTTTCACTGCATTCACAAAAGAACTGATGAGTATCATCTTGAATATAAAGAAAATGAAAAGTTGAAAGAAGTAAAAGCAAAGAGTACTACAAATGAATGAACTTAAAATTTATTTTATGTATTTACTGCAACACCACAAAAAATTCCACTTCCTTGTAGATGTTTTTTTATTCTCTAACTTCATCTTTTTAAAAAGATTGTTCTTCAGCTGTGATGCTTTGACTGTGAAAATACTAACAAAAAGCAATTCCACCCAAACAAAACCTATGCAAAGTACTGACAACTCCTCAACTGTTAAAAATGCAAGAAATGCAATACCTTTCAAGGAAAGGTATTCAGAAAAAGAAAATAATCTAGAAGCGCTATTTTCCTTCTTTCTGTTCCTTTTCTTTCTGTAATAAAAATGTTTCATAGTTTTGACCTTCTATACTCATATGTTCTTTCATTTTCCTTTTTTTTTGAAAACTCTCCAATATGGCTGCACTTACAGCATCATCGAGTTTCTTTGTTTGACATACCTTTTATTTCTCATTATAARGAAAACTGAAAACATAGTCAAACCTCTTGCTCTTGATGAAAAAGGATTAGTGTTATCAACTATTTTGGAAAGTTTCTGGCATCTGGGCTTTTCAGTTTCTTCAATACAAACTAAGCATTCTCAGCTGTGAAAAACCAAAACATTTCCTGGATAACTGCAAACAAATCAAGGTTTCCAAGCTGGTTCTGGCATGCCACATGTCCTCAGGACTCATGGCTAGATCCAGATGTGCAGTGAAATGAAGCTTCCCTTCATTAATCATCTCATTTTTTGTACCTTTATCAGCTTACAGGATATGCAAATAACTAACAACAAATACCATGGCACACCTAACTGGAATTAAAAAAAAAATAGGGGCTAAACAGATAATGTACTTTTAAAGGTATATGGGTGAGAAATAAAGCCATCTTCAGGAGATTTCTTGTCCCATTTATTCATGTATAGCTGCTTTGGGAAAAGCTTTGAAGTGTCTATTCTGCCAGTAGAAGGCAAAAATATTTTGTTTCATCGTTTATTTATACTTTTAGATGGGGAGCTGGAATTATTTTTCAGAAAGCATTGGCAGAGGAAACAAACTTGATAACATAACTGTACTTGCCATCTGCACATACTTCACACATTGTCATATAGAGTCGCTTGGATAGGAAAACAAACAGAAAATTGCCGAGTTCTGTGTGTTATGTAAAACTCTCTGCTTGTCAGTACAATTCAAGAGTGCCCTCACCTACACTGAAGGAAAGATGTTAATCTAAATTTGACAGAAGTGTCTGCAAGAGGTTGGGAGGATTATCTGTGAAGTTTAATAGTAGCAGCAGTTTAGGACATATTTAGACCTTCTCACTTGCACGAGGCAAACTTCGGGAGTGGAACAAGCCATCTGCTTCTGCACAGAACGGCCTTTAAAAAGTAATCTTTCTGTCAGGCAGTGCTTGACTCATTCTCAGAACCTTTTCTGATGGAAAACCATCAGTTTATGGCACCTGAGGGTATTAGTTAATGGCACCTGAGGGTATTAGTTAATGGCACCTGAGGGTATTAGTTAATGGCACCTGAGGGCATTGTCTTCTGTGGCTGTCAGAGAAGGAGGCTCACTGTTTTCCCCCTGGTTCCTCTGCAAGCACATTGGCAGCAGCACCTTTGGGCAATCTGCTACCTTTTGCTGACTCTTCCTGAAATCCACACCTTTCCTTTCCACTTCCAGTCTGAGGACTGTCTTACCTTGATTCTGGTCCTGCAAAGCGATCAAAGACAAGCTCAAGCTCCTGCTTGAATCTGAATGGTTACATCCATTGTACCAGATTCTGGAGCAGTCTGGGTACACTCAGCGGCCAAATCCTTCCTATAACAATGAAAGCTCTCCAGCATAAGATTTCTTTTTTCCCTGTTTCCCTCCACACTCATGAGCAGGCACTGACATCACACTAGGCCCTCCTAGGAGAGAAAACTCAGGGTGGGCAGCAGCCCATGGTAATTTCCAGTAGGGCTTCCCATCTGACCAAATGGGGTACAGCACCCATCCAGYAGGACAGGACACCACCTGCCCTGCAGTTCAGGCGCTAAAACCACTGCTGTCTAGGACAGCACACCCCAGAATATGTTAACTGTGTCACTGCTACAGTGATACAGCATTCCCATAGGGGAAAAAACCCAACGATATAAAAAATACCCTCAAACCCCTAAAAAACCACCAGCAAAAACAACATAACACCTAAACTTTTATAGAAACCTTTAACAAAAGATTATTTTTTTGAGAGAAAATAAACATCTTATCCCACACAAAGGATATGTCTTATCACTCCCTGCTGTGGTTGTAAAACTGTCAATCAAATCAGATTAAGCCTTATAACATAATAGCTACATATCATTGTTTGATAACAGGCTGGAAGTCATCTGGACTAGTAGTAAAATGCAAAAAAAAAAAAACCAACCCCAAAAACCCAAAAGAAACCAAAACCGCCTCCCAAACATAATCCTTCACAGTGCCATAAAATAGACAAATAGACATTTGAGAGGAGATCATGCAACTGAGATTATTCTTACTCAACAACCCAGTTTTTGTCCTTTCTTTCTGTCTTGAGGTTAAGCAAGCYAGCATAACAGGTATTGTATACACCACTTAAAATGAACTGCCTGTGCATGATGTATTCTGGSGGAGAAAACAGAAGAGATGAGGAATACATTTGAATACTAAGGTAGAGTCACTTCCACCCCAAATCCTCTTCCCTACAGAAAGATCTGGCATCTTTAATAAAATACATTCCTAGTGGTTAATTGAACACATCTTCCTGCAGGTTGCTTAAGGAAAAAATATCTCAGTAAGCATATCAAGATGATAAAGGAGATATATTTAGAAGTCCTGTGATGTGAAAATGCAATCACAGCATCCTTTCAAACAGTACAAGGGAGAGCTTCTGAAGGAAACACTTGGAAGCTTAGGTTCACACAGGAAGATTGCTGGTGTCTGTATCATCAGCATTCCAAGCCAGGGGGGTTTCCCATGCTGACATTCCTCTGGCAAGTTTGGTTATGGCCAAGTAAGGTGGTGGGAAACGTAAAAGGCTTTGGGAGGGACATGTTGGATAATAATTTTGTTGGCATTGCACTCAGAGGATGCAAAACAGAAGAAATAGGAAAAACATCAAGAGACAACAGTTGTCATCCTGTGCTTAATGCAGAAATTTCATAGATCTTGTAGAAGCTTCCTTGTGTTCCCACACATATTGGTCAATGTCCTCTGCTGCAGGGGCCAGCAAGAGAGGTCAAGGCAGCTGTAGGTTTGAGAACCTCCACAAAGTTGCTTGCTGGAATTCCAGCCATGCTCACGGGGGTTCTCTTCTCCCCTGTGTGTGCAGAGAGGAGGAACCCAGAGCTCTCACTGACAGCTGGGCTCCAGCTCAACACCRGGAGTGCAGGAGGGAGCCTCAGGCCGAGGCCGAAGCAGCTGAGCACAGGGACAGCACCCAGCGCACACACACAGGGAGGCTGCACAGCTCCTGGCCATGAGGGGGAAACTGGGTAGCTCTCAAAAATTCATCTMACCTGTAATGGGAGACTGGAAGCGTGTAAAGCTGAGAAAGGTAATGAGAAGGTGGCCCTTGCACAAAGTATTTGCCAAATTGCTTCTGCCCACGTAAATGGAAGAGGAATGTGAAGCCACTCCTGACCACTGGACTGGTTTTAAAATGTCAGAGTACTCAGAAAAGCAGCAAAGAATATCTGACATACAAAATTCAGTAATCCAACTATTTGGCCTTGGAGCAGGTGTTACAAATTTTTGTACTTGGAGACTGCCACAAAGAATGTCCAGGTTTTGCAATAGACTCATGGCATTTCTGTGGATTGCAGCTTTACAAGGTGAAACGGTGATGGAAATGTTGCAGACACACAYAAAGAAAAGAAAGGGAAATGGACAGTCCTGGAATAAAACCTCTATGTTTTAAAGCTCATGCTAGATATTGCAAATTTGTAGGTTCTTCAGAAACCATGGAATTCACAGATAACAGTCCACCATTTTAATCATCAACAATGTAAAGTGAAGTAGAAGCAGGAAAGTTAAGACATCTAAATACAGAGGTGATACCTTCCTTTCTTTTGATTTTGTACACTTGAAAGGGGCTCACATACTAAAAAGTACATCAGCCCTCTCTGCACTTAAATAAATAGTTTATTTTAGAAATCTAAGAAAATGTATTAAATGCAAGCTGGGGCCCCAAAAACTAAAACAATTCACTTTCAGACACTCAATTCACCTCAGTGTCAGCAACAACACGAAAACATCTCTATGTTCTTAAACTTTCTTATCAATTCAAGACTCCTCAGGGATCAGCACCCTCCACTTACAGTAGGCAACAGAAACTAAATGCTTCCCAGTTAATAGGGAGATACTTTGCAATGTATCAAATTACTGCTGGAATTTTATTACTTGCATCTACCACACAAGATTAGGGCATGATGTAATCAGGAGGCAAAGCCTTCTCAGGAGAAGAAAAATTATCTGTGTACTTCAGTCTTTAGCTTGTCTCTTGTTTCTGGGATAACTCATGTTTTGATGCACTTAGTTGGCTGATCTAATGCAAAACATCTTGAGGAACACAGAMCATATGGCTTGGGAGGTTGAACATGTGTAAGGAAGGAGAAATGAATTCTTCAAAAGTTCAGCTGCAATGAAACTGTCACAAATGATGCACTTCTTATMTATTAAACATGTCACTATTAATGTCAAAACAACTCAGAGATAGGCTTAAACACAATGAAAATSCTACATCCCTTGAACAAAAATTCATGCTTTGATGAATTTAATACATTCATCATACAGAAGTGTGTTATATACATAAATGCATTTTGCTTGGAAAATTAACTTACTCCATTTTTAATATGAGATATGGATATGATCTTCATACGTCATAAAACTTGTTACTGAGTTCCAGCTGCCTTTGCCTCTGCATGCCTTCCCCACTAGAAAAGAACTCAAACCATATTCATACTTCAAACTGGACACTAGTGTTGCACTGCTTCACAAATATAATTTAAACCTCTTACTAACAAAAACAAAGTTATCAAAATATGTTTAAATCCTAAATTTCAAAGAAAGGGTATAAGAGATAGTTAGCAAAGCCAGGAATAGCTACAAAAACCATCTGAAGTTATAGCTACAGATATGGCTTGGAGTGACAGAAAAAAACTGATTATGAGCACTAATCCCATTAGCTCTCCTTGCCCATGGTGCCTCTGTTTCTGAAGCAGAAACATATTTTTCCTGGTTTGGCAACAAGTGATATGAGGARTATGGTGTTAAGATGAGGTTGGACTGGCTGTAAAAGCAGGACTAACACAGTCATGCCTTCTGTTGTGCTGCCTGTGGTACCAGAGGAATGCAGAGAGCCTTTCAGAATCTCTTTGAAGCCCTGCTGGAGTGGAGAGCTCTGCTGGTGCTGCTGTAGCATTTGTGAGCAGGGAATTTATACATAAAACTTCGAAATGGCAAAATCTTAACCTTTGTGGTGAAGACTAAAGGAAAGCTATGGGCCCACAAGACTGCCATAAAAGTTATGTATTTAATTCTTTTGTGTCGAAAGAAAAAAAAAAAAAGAGACCATGTGTGTTTCTGAAAGTACTAATTATTTTGCCAGGTTGAATCACAGCTGAGATGTATCACTGTCATTAACCTCATTGTTAATAGTCTTTTCAATAAATTATCACTGGGTGTTCCTTACAGCCCTTTCAACTTAACATAAAAGAGAATGATCTATCAAATTTAAAGGCTTACGAATCTGAGTCTTAACACAGAGATGAGTGAAGCAGCCCTCGGGGGCTACAGCGACTTGTGGACTGAAATGTAATGGAATCAAAGACAGCTCTATTGCAAGGCASAGGGAAGCACAGCCCGGGATCTCCTACTGGATATGGCCACCACCAGCATCTGCAACTCACCCTGGGCTGCACAGGAGGAGCAGGATGTGCGCACAGAATTTGAATTTTAATAGCAATAGGGTATTGCACAACTGCCAGACTCCGGGTAAACCCATGGTCCAGCCACCTCACCCTTCGGCAGTCTCACTCCTCTTCAGCCTGGTTGTGCAGCCCCTCCTGCCCCAGCCCCACCTCCTCCAGAGCTCCCTTGCTGGCTCCCCCAGGGCTTGCAGCCACCAGCCACAGGCTGGARTCCTGCAAACAAGGCTTTGGCATCTGCATGGAAGTGGGAGGAGGAGAATCTCTGCTCACAGAGAGCCACCCCTCTCCTAATGCCCTGGGAGTCAGCCTGTGAAGGGAATGCAGGCTTTGCTAGCAGGGGCAAAGGCTGTGACAGAACCTGGCCCCTGCACACACTGGGTGCACACAGACACCTCTCCRGTTCTCCTAACCATTCTAAGATTCTCAAAAATGCCCAACATAATTTTCTCTTTAAGTGCCCCAGCTTTAGAAGCTGCTCCTCAAAGCAGATTTAGATACTTGCTGATGGCAAGTGACTGTGGGGAATGTGGGGAGATTTTGCTGAAATCTTAAACTTATTATTTTTTTCTCATATGCAGCTATGCCACACACCTTGTTGCTAAAACKATCATTTGAAAAAAAAGTCCCCTATCCATGTCATAAATGCACTTAGTCACATGGAAGGAAAAAAAGAATGACCTTACTTGGGAGGATGGGGGAGGAAATCAATGATTTAAGGGAAGATCAAAAAKGATTCATGTTTTAATTAGTCTCTTAGGTTCTAATGATAAACTAGTTTTGGGATGATCGGAGGATTCTGCTTTCCGACTCCCTGCAGACTAAGATCTCCTTTSAAATATATTCACTTTTATTTTCTGTTTATTTTGGGGAAATGCATCAATACAGTTTGATAAGCTCTATCTTTTCTAAGTTTGTTATTTCCTTAATCCAAAAAGATTTAAAATGCAAAAGCCAAGAATTATTTTATATGTGCAGACCTGCTGAATTCTGACATTTTGCAGAGGATAAGTACAAAATAAGAAAAAAAAAAAAAACACCAAAACCAAAGACCTCCAACTTTTAAGGCAAACATTGAGTCTTCCCTTAATCCAAAATTGTTTCCCAAATCTGAAACTCTTGCAAACTGTGCAATAAAGTGTGCATTGTTGAGCAATGTCCTGCTCWCCAAAATGGGAGGAGTTTGTTCCGCCATAGCCAGTATGAAATGCTGACCACGTCACAGGGATGGGATTTGGGCTCTGCCCTCCTGAGGATCCCCAGGCAAAGCTGCCTTGGGTCTGGCTCAGTTTTCACCAGGGAAGGGCACCAAGGAAATGCACTCCTTTGCTAAAGAGAGCAGTGCAAGTTTCCAGCTATAATTAGACAAGTCATGGAACTTKTAATGAACTGTACTCATTAGTGATACAGCTAACCAAGGCAATTAAACCCTCYTACTATTCTGGTAGCTATAAGACTGATTATGGTGTTCTCTTCTCTTCCCTTTTTTTATAATTTTGTCTTTAACAATTAGAGGAGCTGCAGTAACCCAAACTAAAAGAAGCAGAGTTTTGTTGTGAGCTAATAAATTCTACTTTGTATTGCACACAGATCTTAATTATGCAAGATGTTTTAATTTTTTACAAGGACATAGCACTAAGAAAGAAAAGATAAAAGAAATAAATTATTTCTGGAACATAAAGCAGAYAGACTCTAGGTGGCAAAAACAGACAGCAATAAAAATGAGGAATATTTTGAAATAGGCTTCAAGAAAGATAATTTTTGAACCTGTAATAAGTAAAAACAGGAAAAAAGTGTCTAACAATGATTTAATTTCTTTCTGGCAATAGACTAAACRAAGTCTGCTTATTTTCATTTATGAAGTACAAAGTTGTAGCAATGCCTGCTAAGTAGAAAAAAACCAAACCAACACTAACTTTATTAAGGTAAAATCATTACTGTTATTTGCAATTTAGCAGTCCACAGAACCCTGGAATGATGTTCAGTCTGTTTCTGCCCTAATGTATGGTAACAACCTTCATCAAGAATTTATAATCTGAAGGCAGGAGGAAATTCATTCAGGGGATTCATTGTCATTGCTTTACAAAATCACAGTCAAAAAAAATATTAAAGCAAATACTCTTCAAGCTAAATAGGCACTTAATTCCCCTTGAGTAAGTTAAAATTTTTAACTTAAGACTACATACGTTGCATCTCTGACATGACTCCTCAAGCCTAAAGAGGAAGGGAATTCAGATCTTCTTGTTGCTTATTTCCTTTTTCATCTACCATTCTAGAGCTAGAARAATTCAGAGGTAGAAATACTAAGACATTTTAACGCAAAAAAAATAAAATTAAAACAGTATTTTCTAAAAAGAATCCTCTTTAAATGTGTGTTGATGTTATTTCACTGGACACTTTGCTATATTCAGCCACTTTGGGCAGAAAAATATTTTAAAAACTGCACCTAGATAATGAAATTTATAGAAAATACAATTGAAAGACATGTGAAGCTTGCATTTTTTGAGAAATACAAGGCAGAGGTACTCCACATGTGCAACATGTGGAAATAGAGAGTTTTCCAAGTATAAATTCATATTTATTATAATTTATCATCATTATCAAACATCTCAGTTTGCATACTGCCTTAGTATTTAATATACACTTAGTGAGATTGAAAAGTATTTTAAATTTAGATGGAAAAAGAGGAGTACATCTCAATTTAAAAAAATCCAGAGAATACCCACAGATAGGTATAGAACAAGGCTAATTGTAAATCTCCTATTTAGACGTAGTGCAGTTTGTTCCCTTCCTGAGGCTCCTGTGTACAGAGAGGCACAGAGAGCTGGATGCTCCATTACAGATATTGTCATCTCACTCAAGAAGTTCACAGCAATTAAGAGAGGAAGGCACCAGTTTGAGGCAGAGAACAAAAGCTCAGCAGCAGCAGAGTCCTGCATTCACAGGATTAAGCAGCCTGGAACATCCAGAGGCTTGTGCTAAAGGCAGATTATTATCTGCAAGAGAAACAGGATCCTTTCGAGACTTTTTTTTCTCACAACTATGAAGCAAAAAGATGAGGTGAGGACTCATCAGACCATTGGTCTTTTAACCCACTCAGAAAGGGGCTGAGATACTGAAAAAGTCGATATAAAAAGTCAGCAATAATAGGAAATAATACTTTAAATATATTATGTTATTATTTATCCAGCGGGCAAGGGATTTCAGTTTGTTCATGTGCCAAGTCACTGCAGCACCGCTGGACATCCAAGGGCACATCTGAGGCAACAAAACCTGAGCATTTTCTCCATCAGAAAGGGAAAAAACCACATCTCCCTTGACTGGAGATGCACTGGAGCA
Source organism: Cardinalis cardinalis (assembly GCA_014549065.1). NCBI lineage: Eukaryota > Metazoa > Chordata > Aves > Passeriformes > Cardinalidae > Cardinalis > Cardinalis cardinalis. The sequence continues at coordinate 3,340,320 of JACDOX010000062.1, forward strand.
TCAGTGCCGTGCAGGGGTGCCCACTGCWGTGCTGCACAAGAGTCTGGTGTCTACAAATACTGAGGCAAGTTAAAACTACATGTGTCCTTCACTAGGGAAACACTATCTTCTCTCCTGGCATTAAAAAAAAAAGATTATTTTTTTTTCTTCCACTCTATTAATATTCCATGTTAGTTTAACAAAGGATTCAGATTCTTTGTTAAACATAAGTTTAGCACTCGTTTTACATCTCTGTAAACAAAAACACTGTTTGGGGACATTTTTAAAATAGAATTCTTTTTCTCAAAGGAAAATGATCCTTTTTTTATAAAAGGAAAAAGAGATTCAGTAATTTTACCATACTTCTGCAATATTTAATTTTTTATTCTAAAATTTAGAATTGTAATGTATTATTCAATATTTTCCTTGCTAGAACTGTAGAGAACAGGCAAATTTCCTGAAACCAACAGAGAGGCTCCATTTCAAGCATTTTGCTGAACATGTTGGTTATAGCTTTATGTAAATTAATCAACAAGACAGCTATTCTTTTTAGTTTTGGCCACATGTGTATTTTGACTGAATTTTTTTTAGCGATAACAATAGAAAGCACATCATGTGAGATATGAGGATTTTTTAAATAGCTTATATCAGAACTAAAGCATTTGCTCATCCAGATACAGACAGGCAAATTCGTTCACACAAACACATTTGTATTTTATTTTTTTTTTCCCAAAGGGCCCTCACAATATGTGAAGAATATGAATACTGAGTGTTTAAAACTGTAAGCAGGGTACTATAAAATGCCTGGTTCTGAACTGAATGTACAGAGATGATTCATACAATCAGCCCTGCTGTTGTGCAGTAGATTAATTCCCCTGAAACTCCTGGTACCTACCAACCACTGCACATCCCTTATGAAAAACACATAAGCCTGRCACCTCTAAATTTATACTTTATAATCWAAATAATGCTCAGACTAGGGCTCARATAGTAATCCCCCAGAAAATACACAGCTGTGCACTTGTCTAAGGAAGATAGGCCTGAAATACCTTGGGGTAATTAAGAACCAGTGGGTTACCAGGGAATACACAGGACAGACAAGGAAATCCAGATCCCAAACTGCACCCTTAATGAAAGCCCAACAAAATGGTAATGGCACCTGAACTGCCTTTTGCCTCAGCTTAGAGAAGAGCTAATACTGAGAGAGAGTAGGCAGAAATATATCACCCTCTTTTTTGCTGTGAATAAATTAAACACCTGATTCTGCCCGATAAATCCATTTAAGAAGCTAAAAAAGAAAACCAAAACCAACCAAAAATAAAATGTCAAAAACCATGCCATAGACTCAAATAAATAGCCCAACACCCCCCAGCTGGTGTCTGAGATATCAAAAGCCAGAAGGGAGCAGAGCAGGGCTGAGCAGCCCAGGGWTGCACAGGGACTGTGGCAGTGCCTGGACAAGGACAGAGTTCACAGCCCAGGGGAAAGGAGTGGCTGAAACCATTTTGCACTCTGCTGAGGTCAAGGCAGGTCTCCAGCTGTTCTGTTTTAGGAACTTTTGAGGTGTTAGTTCYAGCTACAGGTACCATGGCAGAGTGGTGTTCATGGTACAGAGCTGTTCCTACATTTGTACCAGTGGCCAGACTCACTCTTGCAATTGCTTGTCMCTCTGCCCCATCAAGGTTTGCCTGAACCTGCATCCACATGGTGTTACAGCCACCTACCTCTGATGTGACACAAACTYCCAATGAGAAATTTTCCTGGATATCTCTGCAATGCTGCCACAGGAGAAGATCCCAGAAAATACACCAGACTTGCCCCTGAATTACGTCTTCAAGTTGAATACTTCTCATGTTGTAGTGTAAAATCAGAGACAGAAGTGTTCATTCATCTGTCATGCAACATAATTTAAACTTAGAATAAAGATATGCAACATACCATCTTTAATCATGTCTAATTAATACAGAGAAGTCTGAAAAGGCAGAGCAATCACATGTGAAGTTTCAGAAGTCATTTTCCTTACACTGCTCCTTTTATTTTTAAATATAAGTAGCAAAGGAAATTGTATCACATTGTCAGACATTTTAGATAAATCTTCCTTATTCTGAAAGGTCAGAGATCATCTCACCATTCTTTAAGAGGGGTAGAGTGCTAAATAAGAGAAGAAAGGGTAGATGGAAGCATGTGCTTCAGCTCTCCCAGAGTCCTGAGTGATAAAAATTACATTAGAAAAATTTCTTCATGCAATATTAAGCTGCTGTTCTACACTGAATTGTCATCTGCAACAGACAGAATTATCTATTGGCTATGATTTTATTACAGAAATTACTTATTACTACAGTGTTAGCTCAAACAGATCCAACAATGAACTGCGGTCTCTCATCTAATACCATGGATTTTGAAGCCTTTAGATTACAGCCTTTGAATGACAGCTTGGTGCCATGTTATGATGTGCTTGGATTTTTTACTGCTSTTGGACTTTCATTGAGTGCACATGGCTATACTGAGTTTATTTTCTAATCATAAAAACCAAGATGACATCTTTAAACAAAGAAAGTTTCACCCTTCTCTTCTGATTGGATGCTAACAATATTTAGTAATGAAAATCTGGTTTTTAGTAGCCTCGAAGTATTAGCGAGTAGTATTTATTATAAATAAGAACAGTGTAAAAGACATGACAAAAGAATGGATCACAGTGTTCAAGTCTAGGTGGATATTGAAGAAGGTTTTCATGGATCTTATGGAAGATAAAATATTCTAATAATGGCAGCTTCAACTTTGGCATCTAAAATCAGACAAATGCACACATAGACCATGACTCACCATGGACTCCAGGAAAGCAAATGCCTCAGCAGCAAAGGAGAGCAGTCATTTCCTCAAAGAACTTCCTCAGCAGAAACTTATGTCCCTCCAGAGTGCTTGGCCGCCTTTGAACCTGCGTCACTCCTGGTACCCAACATTTGCAAAACCAACGAATACAAACACACTCTGAATTCCTGATTTAAGAAGATGCATTAAGTTTTGCAGGACAACATGAGGCATCTAGCTCAGGAAGTGATGATACACAGCATCTCATAGCAATAAAGAGCCTTTGATTCTCAGTGTTGTCAGATCTTCCTGAGCAAACGGACTGCAAAGGACTCCTTCAAAATGGGCCCCACACATTGTCAGGAATATTACAGATTGATAGAAATCACACTTGCAGCATTCATACTGTACCCAGTTTGAGTTTAARTAATGTAATCTAAAAGTATTTTAATCTCTAAGTTCATGGTGAATTATCAATAGTTTATTTTTATTAACATGATATGAAACTGATTTAAATTCACTTTACTGTAGAACTATTCATAATAAATACTTTGTTTTAGGCCAAAGTCTAGATGGCTTAAAGAGATTTAGGTCAGTTAATAATTTGAGCCAGCATATTAGAGAAGTTTTACTGTGCAATTACCAAGTGACTTAAAGTTATTTCTTTTCTTATTATAGCCTGAAAGTTCCTACCTATCATTTCTTTTCCTGTTGCCCTAAATTCTGATAATTTTAATTTCTCTTCAGTTTTAATTAAGCTACCCTTGGGCTTAAAACCTCTGAAAGTTTTTCCATTTCATTTTTTTAATAATTAAAACTGATTCAATTTGTTTCAAAGGTCTGATGTTTAAACAGGCAACATTCTCATAAACCCTCAGCTCTGATTGTAATAAGAAATATATTTGTCATCCTTAACTTTGTAATGTATTTGGAATGAACTGTTCATTGCACCACTCATTCAATTGCTTCAGTCAAAGTAAATTAATGTGTGTTCACAGCTTGGRAAGTGCTGTACTGCAAGGCATACTCATATTAATATGTGTTAAGCTTTCTGGAAGCTAAAACAAAACTGTGGTCCTGATCTGGTGTCTTCACACTTGAGAAATGTGAAGTTAAAATAGGCAGCTTCTCTAACCATACACCATATCAACACATATTGCATAAGAGGGCTTGCAGAACTTATAAAACTGTTKTAGGAAAAAGTTTCAGATGGAAAATGGAAGCTTCTAGCCTTAAAAGAGGAAGTCAGAAAAAAACTGACTTGTTACCTCTTATTCTTAGAAAATAAACTTTCAAAAGTTTTAYGCTACCCTTTCATACCACTGACCAAATTTTTTTTTTTTTAAGCATAAAAAATTAAAAATTACAAACCACAGATCTCCCTGTCATTGTATTAACAAGAAAATGTAAAATATAACATTTTGTCTAAGACCCTGACACAGTTCTCAAATAGCTTACTTTTGGAACAGAGTATAAGARTTCTATATAACCCTGAAATCTTTGCATTGGAGATGCTGCAGCACAAAATGGTGGCCACACTCTTTCAGGCAAATCTATATATGGATTCGTTATCAATCTTAGCACTGGATCTATACACCTTTCCATTTTGTGTGTAGCTGCTCTAGAAGAATGAGAAAATAGTTTTAAAAATATCTTGCAAGACAAGTTGACATTTCTTCAGTATTGTAGAAATTCTTTATAAAATATTAATTATTTCCACTGGAAATCCCACTGCTCTCAAGTATATTTTAATATTGACAAGAGCTTTCAAGCAGAGGATGTAATCTTGACATGCTCTCCTTAGCTGGTTTCTTCTGTTCGCGTACACCTATAATTCCAACTTGTTGGCAGATCCAAATGCCAAGTAGATTACAAGAGATGGCAAACACAAAAGTAGACAGAAATGACCTTGCCAACACTGAGATGCAGGAAGAAAGAAATAGGGTGGCAAGTTTTCAGTTTGGTGGCTGAAACAAAGAACTAATTATATCAGCTCTKTCCATCTTGAAGAAAATTACCTTTTTTGCCTGAAGTCTATCTTTTAAGGAAATTGAAATGAATATTAATTCAGTKACAATGAAATATTTTGACTCAAAAAGTGCAATTAAAACAAGATTCAGGCAACACAATTCTGAAGAGACAGAATCCAGAACAGGTTACCTGGTGTTCTATGTCCTGTTTCTTCAGCTGCCAAACAATTTAAATTTCCTTATTTCATACTCTTAGTTAAGGTCTGTGCAGTGTTTGTGACCAGCGCCTACAACACTTTGCACATCAATGGCCCCAGTATTGCTTTTGGTTTTAATTTGCAGGCAACAGCATTTCTGAAACATTTTCCCAAAGGCTGTGTGAATAAAAAATAAACARGATTCTTAGTATTCCCCTTTTTTGACAAGTTGAGAACTACTTTAACAACTTGTCCATATGCCAAATCTAAAAATGCATAGGAAAGAAGGAAACAAATATTAGATAAGAAATATGCAGAAAAAGAACCTTATTAATGTTCTGGAGGGAATTTAGAATTTCTTTCTCTCTTTCTACCCACTGCACACATGATTAGTTAAACAAGGTCACTTTATGAAATAAAATACAGTACAACGTTAAGGATGATAAAAACCAAAGGAAAGATTTCACTGGCTCRCACAATAGACCAGGCTCTCAGTTACCAGTGATTAATCCTGTACCTAACCACCTCTCTGAAAAACCAACCCCTTGCTTTGGAAAAGCATCTATGTCTTTTTCYATCCTCTTTACCTCAGGAGGGAAAGAAAGCGATATGACGGCCTTAAATGCTGAAGATGTAACTCTCATCTAAGATTCATCATGAGATGGTGGAGCATAGCAACTGCACAGAACCCACCCCTGGCTTTGCCTTGTTCAGGGCACTCAGGCTCAGCATTCACTCTTCTGTCCTCCCCCACAGCCACAGAATCTGCCCTGGCGTCTCACTGTGGATGACCAGGACGTTTATTCAAAAAGACAAAGCGAGACACTTTGCTCTTCATCCCTTCACCACACCAGCAGCAGCTTTCTATAAAGAATAAAGCAAAAAGAGGAAAAGCATATATCTTGGTGACATGAGTGATTTATAGCCCCAAGGAGCGATAAAATGATCCATGACTAGAAGTCAGTGTTTTTATTAGAAATGATGATTCCCAGTCATGGTGCTTTTTCGTTATGTGCATAATTAATGTTAGCTTGTGAAAGCTGCCAATGACGCTCATCACCAGCGGATGTTCTTATAATATATGTGTGGATTTGAATGCATGATGAAGCTTTTCCATCTTTTGGGATTCAAAACAGAAGTTTGTGAATAATGCAAGACTGAAAACCAAAAATAACAAAGAAACTGCTACTCGCCAGTAAGCAGTAGAGAAAAGAGCATGGAATACAAAGTAAAGTAACCAAAACAGCCCAGACTTTCCTCTAAAAACAGAATTGTGTGAAGATCTGTTTGGTCTTAGCTTAGAAAATATCTGCAAATGAGAAATTCAAAACTATWTTACTGACAGCTTTGGAAGCAGCAAATTCTCTGTTTACTAAGCCATCAAAATGTAGAGAGGCAACAGCGGAAGTCTCCACTACAATGTCTGGCTGAACCCCAGCCTTGAGAGCACACYTCTACCACCGGCAAGGGAGCCACCCGTGGGCAGCAGGGACCTCCTTTCCTGAGCCAGCGTGCCCCAGGTTTGATTCCTGGTGCTGTGGCTGGATCCAGCAGCAGCCAGTGTGCGCGTACACGAGGGTGCCCAGCCCTGGAGAGGCGCGTGCGAACGGAGCCGTGCGCGCCACCCGCGCAGAGCCAGGGCGAGCCCTGTGCACATCAGCTGGGCTGGGCAGGGCTGGGAACCTCAGGGCACATCTGCACACAGAATGGGAAGACTGAAGGTTGCGTCCTCATCTACAGGCTGCAACACAGAACAATATTTATTACAATATTTATACTGGGAGSACTTCCCAATTTATGTTATATTACCGCAGCACCACTACCCTGTTTTAATTACTTCCTGAATCGCACTACTATACTCTAAACCATATTACTTTTTTYTGCCTTTGTCTTCCTCTCAAAAATCACCTCTATGTTCAAAGTAGCCTTTTCCTGACTACTTCAGTTTATTTTGAATTTTTTCCCTATTCCAAATACCACAGAAAACCAAACAATATTGATACTCTGAGAGGAGAAATACTGTCAATAGTTATGTTTCCAAGTAGCATTTCTTTTTATTCTGCATAGGGTTTTGGATTTATCAAAATATTTACTAATGGGAATGGCTTTACTCAGTGCCTAGTAGATCACCAATTACACATTAAAGAACAAGTCATAAAATATTGATAAAATCATTAACTACAGTTTTATCCATTTACCATGGCTAAAACCACAAGCTGCTACAATCTTAATTTGATTCCCAAGGAAATAAATTATTTCAAGCACAGTATTTGATTGCTAGAAGACTTCCAAAAAAAAAAAGAAAAGTGAAAAGTGAAAAAGTACCTTTCCCCAGTTACAATTTTGTGTTCATGTGTTTGCCTCACCATTACACTCTGGTGATCTGAACTAAATGTCCCAGACCCCAATTTTTTAAGCATGCTGTATTCCTGAAATAGCACTGTGACTARAGTTGCAGCTCCTCAGAACTATCAGTAATCAGGCTCTTGATGTTTTTGAACATTACCCCTCAATTCGTTTTATGAGACAATTGGGAGAATGTTGACATGAGCCCAGATATGAAATATTAATTTGGTTCTTCAGACAAAGATTGTAACTTGTTTTCAGAAAGCTACTCTGGTACCTTTTCTTTCTGGACAAAGTGGTTTTTTCRCTCTTCTAGTGATCAGTCTAAATCTCCAACAACTTTTACTTCAGAAGATAAGCCAGTGGATTTGGAAGCAAAACTGGCCACTGGCTCTGCCGTCATTATGGGGCACCACTTTTCCAACTTCCACAAGAAGGCCTCCCCAAGCCAAGCACTTAATTAAAAATTAGTTATCCTGTAGCTCAAATATACAGCTAAGACCAATAGTGTTAACTAATTTGTCAAAACTTGGAGTAAAATCCAAGAAAAGGCATAGCAAAGGTTTAAAGCAAAGYGTCTTTGCCCTGCCTTGGCAGAGTCAGGCCAGAAGAACCACAGAACTCCCAGCACAGACATCATCCTCAAATGAGCTGCTCCACACAACCTGGTGAAAGCTTTCARGAGCTGTCTATGCAACCATGATCCTCCTGTATAATTTATATTAGTTTTCCAACCTTATTTTAAATCTGATTGCAGACTATCAGCACAACTGAGARGCAGATAYTTTGCACAACTGAGAAGCAGATASTTTGCTCCCCTGTTGTACTCAAGTTGTTTTTTCTCAGTTGTTTTCCAGAGTTCCTACCAAGTTGTTAATGAGCTGTCAATTATTTGTGCAAATTAAGAGGCAGGCACTGAGAATGAGCACCAGAAAAGAAACATTTCCTCCAGTCTTGTGAAATGCAAGGMTAATTTTAAGTATTCTCTTAAAATTGGTGAATCTTCATCTATATTAGAACAAAAGCTACTTTATATAAAGCAGCTGACCATTTGAAATGTGCCTGCTGTAGTAAAAAACAAAAAGACAGCAAAATACTAAATACAGAGATACAATTCAGAAGCTACATTGATAGYAATCTTTTGAAGGGGAAAAATGAAAGCGTCACTATTTTCTTGGAGAGAGTTCACATCACYACTGATGTCAACCTGTTTACTGAGTTTGTTTTTCATAAACAATTATCAGTTTAGGTCTTTGTTCTTTAAAGGAGCTTCCTGTTTTAGCCTCTTGTTCTTGCACATACCACATGTCATTTCCCAGTTGGTGCTGAGCCACACAAAAACTTCTCGACCCTTAGCACAACCCATAGGAAGAGATTGTTGGTGGCAGAGGTAGCAGGAATGTGGCCAGGAAATCTCAGCACCTTCTCAGAGCAGATGGAAGGGAAATTTGCTTCATCTGTGTTGGAAAAACCATTGAGTTCTTCTCTCCCCCTGCCACTTTATCCCCTGCTACTCATTCCCACCCTGCAGTTGTGTGTGGCTACATTCTGAGAGCCTGGAAACCACTAATGTGAAAAATGAGAACAATAATMATATTCTAACCATCTTTTTTCATCTCAATCACCAGCTGCCCTTACAAGACAAAATTAGCAATTTTAATCACAGTGACACAGATTTTAAATCATCCTCTCCAAGAAAAAATAATGATGTTTTTCTAAGTTTTAATTATGCAAAGGGTTACTCTAAAGAGGCTACAGCAGGATGTTTCATATGCTTAAGTTTAATCACATGCATAAGTCATTACAGAATCAGAGACTGCTATTTGTGCTGGGAGACACAGCATTTTCCCATTAAGGGAGGACTGCTTCCCTTTGTCAGTCCTCCTGACTCCCATGTTTGAGAAAGCTGGATTCACACTGAGCAGATATCGATGGATATCTAAAAAGCTGCATTGATCTCCAAAGAAATATCAGGGCTTTTGTAGCAGGAGGGGAAGTTARGTGACTTTCACCAGGTGCTTCCTCTACCAGAGGTTACAGACCAAAGGTGAAACACAGATGCCAAGAAGAAAAGGCTTAGAAATCCCTGAGAATTATAAAAATAAAAATCCTTAGATCCTTATTCTAGATCCTTATTCTGGATCCTGGCTAGATCCTTATTCTGCTTGAGAGACCAGTACTGACTGAAAAACTTCTATTTTTCATCAAAATTTTGTAAAAATTTTAAAACTTATCAATTAAATTTTGCTGGTCTTTTAATGATGAAAATAAGGACCATCCAGCATAAATTCAATGAACAGGGTCATGTGCATGAGCATCGAGAGCAGGGAAGTTTACATTTTAATTCAGATTGCACAGAAACTAGAAGGGCTTTCTGAGCCTTTTCCACTGAAGCTAACAGGCAGACAAGAGATTATTGCCCAGCATAGTTTTATCTGCTCATCTTCTGCCCAGCTCCACGTGTGTGAGCTACAGGATAGTGCACAAGCCACACTCAACACCATCTGCTTGACTGGGGCCCAGAGCCCCACAGCAGGTGCCAGTCTCTGTTAGGTCAGAAGGCAGCGCTAGAGGTTGTTGCAGGAGCTCTTTGGGCTTTACATCAGCTCTATTGTAAAGTCTGTTCTGAAAGCTCCAGCTCCCCTGCTGCTAACCCATGTCCCTGCTGGGCAGAGGTGTCCCTGAGAGGAGCTGCAGACCATCCCTGCCCTGCCAGTGCTGCAGGTTAGAGCTGGAGGAGAAGCTGCCTGYCAGTCTGAGCAGCCACTCCCTGTTTCACCAGTCCAAAAGGCAAAAAATTGCAGCCTCCAGTTCCAGCTCCTTTCCACTACCTTTCACAAACAAGTCCACTTGAGGAGGAGACACAAAATGAATGTCTTTTCACCTCAGGACGATTTATTTCTCTGGCATCTGCTGAAATCATCTGTTTAGGAACACAGACTCTCCAAAGGWGTGATTAAAGCTTTCAGGTTGCTGGAGTGGGGCCAACTCTGAGAGCCTATGGTCTGCTACGAAAACTCAAGTGCAAAACCCCACAACCACACAACAAAACCCCATCAATCTAAGTAGTGTAGGGAGTGGTGGATTTTCTACTCAGAAGCATAATGCTTTTAATTTCCATTAGCAGTGAAGCCTAGACATGCACACAGAAGATTGTCACAGGAATGTCCAGGAATGGATGCACAATGGGTGAGGGAGCTGATGGACCAGCCTGGGTTTGTTCCTGCTGCTAAATCCACACAGCAGTTATGACTGAGTTATCTGTATCACAGTCAGACCCAGAGGTCTCAGGTGACATAACTGGAGGCAAAGTAACTTGCCTGTGGCAAACAGATGATGAACAGAATTAAAATCCAGGTCTCCTGAGTCTCAGACCAGATCCTTATTTTTTTTTTTCTTCTGATACCATCTGTGATACTTAAGAAGCCAATTACAGTGGGAAAAACATTTCAACAAACAAAGGGAAATTATTATAAGTTGATTTCAGAGATTTTATCTTCTTCCTAGTTTTGGTAAATTTTCCTGAAACTTGGATGTCTAGAGGGAAAATGACACTTTTGCTTTGTGTTATAGAAACATCATCTGGCAATGGAACATTTACCTAAAAGAAACCACAGACACTAAACAGCATTACCTCAGAAGACTGCAAATTTAAACTACTTATTAACTAAATACCCTATTTTAGAAAAAGGAAGAAAAAAATAAAAGAAAGAGCTTCTATATTCCTGAATAATAGGCTGCACAAAGCCTATATTTGAAATTAAAATGYGACAAGAAATTTGCCTGTAAAGAGAATTCCATGAATAAGATGGAAGCATGAAAAATAAACCCACATAACTTTTTTGCAACCCAAAAATCAGAAGTTATGGAAAAAACTGCTGCATTGTTTGCTGCATGTTAAATGAGTTTTCTAATTATATTTTCCATTATAAAGGACATAGATGCTCATTTAAGCAGACTTAAGACACAGTTATTCTCTAAAAGATTTGTATATTTTTTTCTTTGAAAAATGACTAAAATCAAATAACCCACCCCTTGTGTTTATCCTCATTCAGTAAAATATCTGTCACAAACCTGTGCCACACAGGCCACAGACTAAGCAGACTATAGAAACTGAGGAGTCAGGAGTGTGTGCAGCATCCTCCAAGACACTGACTCACTTTGATGCCCCATTCCTAATATTAACAGTAATTTACATATTCAGCTTTAGCACTTCTACAGCACTTTATTTCTCACAGCAAAGATGGTGGTTTCTCAGGAACTGTTAATACTGGAAAGAATCTTCTGATCCCAAGGCAGAAAAGGTCTGAACACTGATGTGTTCTGTTGTATAGACTTTTCTCATTCATAATGTTGACAGGGATGGGCAGATTTTAAAGCCGTATAAACACATGGCTTTAAAGGCAAAACATTTGAAATAAAGGCAAACAAACATTCTCTTTGTTTGCCATTTTTCAATTAGGAGTAAATTCTTGGCCTCACTGAACCTAGGATTTCCTCCAAAGTATTAACAAATACATCTGCAAATTTTCTCCTGGCAAGGACCAAAATAAGGAAACCAAGAGTAAAGACATAAAAACATAACTCATARCAGTTGGCATCTTTCCCTCAACTGACTGGATGCCAGTGCAAGAAACTCCACAGTCAGTTATCATTGTGTAAGAAAAGGCAAAATTCTGCTAAATATTTTTCTGAGCTTACAGCAGTGTCTACCCAGGAATGGAGCCTGAAATGCTATTCCCTCAAAAATGCCTCATTATGGAAAGGTTTTTACAACAGGAGGCCYTCAGTTCAGTGAAGTACTTTCAAGTGAATTACACTGCACACACAGAACTGAGCTTGATAACTTCCTGTGGAAAAAGAATTCAGAATGAATTCAGTAGGAAGTTGATTAAATTCCCAGTGTGCCTTTAATGCCATTTAAGAAAAACACACACAGGTTATTCAATGACCTCTAATGGGAAGTGCATGCCTACAACTCTAGAAAATGCAAATCAAATGAAAAGGACAAATGTCATGGAGATGTATTTTGTATATGTTAACTATTATGAGCCTTCTTTTGAACCACAAATAAACTTTATTATGCTGCTACACTGCAATCAACTACAACTGCTTTTATGCTGTGAGTAATGGGCAGAATTAAAGAAAGCAGCTGGTGTAGTAAAATTGACCTCTGAAAAGAGCTCTGTGTTTTTCATCCCACTATTTATATTATTTTATTTCTGTAGCCTTTGGAAAGAAGCAAACTTAGGACCCAGCCTATTGTACAATTCCCTCTGGTGTGATCAAGTGTCCCTCTGCTTTTGCTCAATGAGCCTCTGTCCCCTGCAGCCCTTCCTGTGCACCAAGATTTGACCTGGCCCCCCTCACAGCAGCATCTCACCTGTGTGTGCTCCCACCTTTACACACCCACATGGCAATGAAGCCTCAGAAGCCACACACAGGACATGAGTTTGTGGCAGTGAACTATAAAAATGAAAATGAGTACCAAGTCAGATATTCCTGTCTTAAATGAAACGAGATATTCCCGTTACATTCCATTCAACACAATATCATTAGATTAACAATAAAGATTGTGCTGTGCCCCTCAGAGCTGGTGAAAAGCCTCTGACTTCCAGTCCTCCCAGTGCTGCAGGATGCTCAGTTACACTGGTGCCAGCATCCCTCTGTATCCTCCCCTAGGATGCAGAGCATGGTCAGCACAGGGTCAGCCCAAGGSTCCTGACCACTACAGGCTAAATTTGGGGGCTAGGACTGCTCCAGCCCAGCTGTGAGAATGAAGGATGCCATCCCACCCTGGGATAATTAGCCAGGAAGCAGCCCCAGAGCTTTGGGTTCTGTGGTGCACAGCAAAGRGTGAGAGAGGCAGTGGCTGTACAGAGAAAGCTGCGCAGAGATAACTCCTCCTGCCCTCAGGGAGCTCTCCAGCAGCAGCACAGGAGTCAGAGCTCCATCCCCARAATGGATCACATGTGTTGGTGCCCCAAACAGCCATTCCAGGCAGCTCCYGTGTTAGCCCTGATTGCAGAAATCCCACGAGCCCTTTGAATCACAAGAGGAGCCCTTATTCTTCACTGCAAAACTTGCTGGCTCTCAAGTTTGTCATAAACACAGCTGCYTAAACTGAGAATTTCCCTTATTTGCCAATCAGCAGGCAAACCTCGTGCCCAAGCAAAGGCAGTGTCTACTCCAGAGCAGCATTTTAAAATATGTGGAAACAATATTCTTATCATTACCTTTATCATTTACGACAGGCAGATCTTTAATACATGGGTGAATTTCTATTTGGAGAAATCAATAGTCTTAAATAATAACTAAGATTTCAGGTCTTTCAATCACAATACAAAATAACCTACTATTAACTTTACAAATGAGAACCAAGTTAAAAGGCTTCTAGCAAATTACCAGTGAATCACCAGAATTTGCTTCAGGCAGAGATATTATTCCTAAATTGTTGCCAGTGATCTATACCTTTAGTGTTTTTTATTGCTAATTTGCACTGGTTTCTCATACTCTTCTTCTAATGGATCATTACAGCAGCCAGATAATTTGTACTGCTGCCAATAACTGTCTCAAGGTAAGACAGTTTAGGTAGAGCAAGAATAATGCACAGCAAGAGTGAGCCTTCGAAAAGAATTCCAAATTAAAGCATTGCTATGGAAAAAACAGGAACCACTTMAAAACAGGACCCACAATAGAAAGCTACATTTTAAGTGTCTTGCTTTCAAATCCAAGGCCATCACAGCTGAAATACTACCTTAATAATATACTGTTAAAGGCTTCCTTTATTAGTTTTTTAAATTTTGTTCACTTTCTTGTATGCCACAAAAACATACTGGGTCAAGCTGTACTTGAAAGCATTGCAAAGTGACACAGGCATCCAGAAGAATTAAATTATAACAATATGGAAAACAAAACAGAAAGAAAGAATTACATATACTCTGAGATTTTTCAAAATGCTCCAAACTTTTATTATACATAAACCACCTCAAACCTTAAATCTTGATATAAAGCTGGTCAGTTATTTAAAGGATAATGATAACAATAATTTATAGATCAATAAAAAATGATTTAAACCAAACCTAATAAAATCTGAAGGTGCATTCGTCACAAGTAGTACTCAATTCATCTTTGGTATGGCATGTTCTTTTGTATCTTTCTTTGACTACACTATGGATTTTTCCTTCCAACAAACCTTCTCAGTCTGTTCCTGAAGGGCAGCTGAGCAGCACTGCAGAGTGTTGATGTTAATACAGCCCATGCAGCTGAAGCAAAGGGCACTGGAGAGGATCCTCCAGGGAGCCAAGCTCAGACTCAAAATCCCCTCACAAGCAGACGGTCTGCAACACTTGGAGTGTCACAAGCATCCCACAAATGGAGCCCAATCCAGCTCTCTGCTGAGCATCCACATGTGGATGTGCAAGTACTGGAAGCCTCCTGCCTGATCCTTGGGGTTTCATTTCCCATCTTCCAGCTGGATTCAGCTGGATTTGCACACAGGTAGTGTGATCTTTACAAAAGGCAGACAGCCTCTATTCTTATGATTGCTGTTATAAATGGTTGCTAATTCCTTTATCTGCCCCCTTAGTATCTTCTAATTTTTAAGTTCAAAAGCTTGGTGATATTCTTTTAAGACATACACAAGTATTTTGACCTTTCCTTGTGATCAGTGAGCTGCAATAGCATCATTTACATAAAGCATAAACTTACAGTATTAATTGTGCATTTAATACACAGTATGACTGTCACCTCACTTTCCCTAACTGGTTTTGGGCAGCAGGGAACACAGGACACTGAATTTGGGTCACASTCAGGCTGTATGAATCTGGCCTTCTTTGTACATATTGCTAAGCCAGCACACTGACATGCAGCTGTCAAGGACTCCAAACTCCTTTCTGAGAGATGACACCTCTACAGTGTATTTATGAGCTCACTGTTGGTGTTTCAGGCAGATTTGAATACATTCTCTTTTCAGGAGCTGGCATGTTTCTGTGGAGCTTGGTGACAATGTGCTAGCTTGTCCTGGAGTGATGTGACCAGAGAAGAGATCAGATCCCAGGAGCAGGCCTGGCCAACAGTCCAGCTTTGTGCTGCCACCCTTAAGGGTGCAGAGAGGAGCTGACTGCTGACACAGAGCTAAAATGGGCTGAAAACAGATCTCTGTCAGGGACAGCTGCCTGGTGACTTGACAGCAACAATTCCTACCTYCTTTCAGTGAAGGAGGCTGAAAACACCAGGAATGTCAGGCTCCGATTTTTCCTGAAAGAAAAACAGAAGCTGAACCTCCCAAATCAATATATAGCAAAGTAGTGACATGCATTTTCCAGGATCCTGCTCAATTTAGTTCCATTACTTCAATAACATCTCTACCAACTGTACTTTATTTTATGTTACTTATCTCCTTAACCTAGGGGGTATATTGTGTTACTGAACACTAATTTCTCTTAATATGCAGAATTTTCATGAATACTGAGTTTTCTCAGTATGCCTGTTGTGATTTCTTTCTCTAATTCTGTTTCTAGGAGAACACTCCCACTGAACTGCAGAATATTTCACCCTCTGTCCATATGCAGAAGCAGCATTTAAAGCCATTCCCTATAAGAAACTGGCACAGAAGAACCAGCCAAGATCCCCAGCCCCGTCAGAGGGAGAACAGAGAGTTTGCTTTGTTATTTTAAACACAAAGGAAAATAAGAGTGGGAAAGCATTTGAATCACAGTTTTGGCCCTTACCAGCTACAGCTTGTTCATGGAAATAACAACATTCTTTTGAGAGGGAGCCCAGCACAGTCACCTGGATGTACACACAATTTACCCTTTTAATGAAGCAGCGTCTTTAGGAGGAGTAATTGAAGAGTTTGACTTCAAATCTCACTGGCATTACAAGTGCTTCCACAAGCTTTCTACATAAGTTAAATGAAGACATGACAGGGAGATTAAAAATTAATTAACAAAATGGCTGACACACGACAATAATAAAGGAAAGTTACCTGGAAAAAAAAGGGAAGGGGTTTAGTTTGAAATTGTCTTTGAAGATATGATCATTGTATTCATAAGTATGTTCCAAAGGGCCACCCTTTGTCTTCACTCCTATCTATTTTGTTTGATATATTGTGTTATCATGGGGCATTCTTCTGAACTTATATTAAATAAGCCCATTCACTGCTTCCTTTCCCAGTGCTGCAGGTATCAGATCTGCAGCAAGGGCCAAACTCAGATGAATGATTTGATAAATGTGTGGGCACTGCAATGCTTTCCACTTTGTGTGCAAAGACAACAAAATCATTTCCTTATTTAACTCTGCTCATTTTAAAATTCCTTTTTACTTTTAATTATGCAGAAATTATTTTCCTCTCAACTAATATTCTTCACAAGGGTAGAGGAAGCCCTAATTTAAGAATTTCACATTTTCACTTTTTGAGAATAATTAACTAACTTAAAAGACATTCTTTTCGAGAATACTAGAATATGAATATAAGTCTTCAAAATTATCAAAGCTTATTCAACCCTTATATTTATATAATTATAGAGAAATTCAAAAGCATGAGTATGAATTTATTTATGAGTAWAAAATGGAAAATCATAACCACTTGGATTTTTATCTATTTTGACTCAAYTTGCTGGCAAATCCATATGCAAAATATATATTTCTATTTACCTATTCCTTAAAATCCAGGAGTAGTTTACCACTAAGAAAAACTATTTACTTTGCATTTAACTGCAGAAAATTGTGTTGCACCCATTTTTATGTCCTAAACAACTGGGCTATAAAAAGAAAGAGATAGAAGGATCAATACTCCACTCAAGTGATTCATAATCTGAGTATCACCAAATACTGGAAGTCTATATGTATAAATTACTTACCTCAATAGCAAGATATAAATTACAAGGTGCAAACAGCACTAATGGAGGGTTCAGAAGAACTTTGTGAGAAAAAATTAAAAAAGCAGATCAGGATACAAAAATAACAACTAATCAATTCAGCTTATTGGCTTAGTTACCAAATCTTCTCTTAGAGAAGAAGTGTTATGATGTTCCATTTAGTAATAAAAGCATTAGAAAAATGAAACTTCAGCTCTGATAGTAAATGACCAAGACCGTTCAAGTTTTAATGTGTTGTTCTGTCATAAATAAACTTTCTCAATGGTTTGTATTTSCTGTTTTTCCTTAACTACTGGGTTTTAATCTAATTATTTCAAGTTGTCTCAGGCAAAACCAATGTCAACAATATGGAGGTGAAGTTGTAGCCACTTTACCTGCACTAATACATGCAACTGTTGTCATCTGGAAGGCTTCTAGATCAGTACCYGAGCAACATCTCAGATTTTAAATTGGTTGGGATTTGCTGATGGTAAAAGAAATCAGGTATGGAGGTTGTTTTCATTTGAGCTGCAGATATGTCAAATGCAGCCTTTAGATAATGTCAGTGAAACTGCAGAGGTAAAAAAAAAAAAAATTAAAATAAATATACTAGCATGTAGTCTGCAGCTAGCTCACTATTTCCAGCCTAGGCTATTTTCCCCTTGTGGCTGCTTGGGAGACAGTTACTTGATGTAAGGGATTCAATATATTGATGTGGGGACCATTTATAAAAGGTTCAGCACAAAGGAAGATGTGTTGCTAAAAGCAGTGAGAGAAATGGCTGCCATCATTTCCAGCATATTCTGATTTGATTTATGAAGCCATGCAAACGAGTCACAGTGTTGGCACAGCTTCTTTCTCTGGCTATAGAAGTTGGAGGAATTGCCCATGCACAGCTGCAAGAAGAAAACCAGCCAAGGGATGGTTTAAYCCTCCTCTTTCTTGCACATTCCCTCTGCCCTGTTCACACGAACTCCTCATGCACAGCAGCTACTCTGGCCTCTGGCACTACCTCTGGTAAAGGGTAACCTTCTTCCACATGTCCTTGGGAGTCACAAGGCTCACCAAAATCAGAGAACAGCAGGGAGGGAGGATGATGAGAGGTGATGACTATCCATCCCTTTGTGATAAACTACTGCAGATACTGCAGATTTTGAATTTAGGCATGTCCCAAAGCTATATGGCAAAAAAAAAAAAAAACAAAACCAAACAGGCTGAGACAGGCCCCTGAGGAGATAACCTTGAAAGAAATCTCTACATTGGTAATTAATTTATACCAACAAGATGATTGACTTAYGACTTGTGACTGCCAACACACCACAAACCCAAGGTTAATTGCAGCCAGAGAAGGAGAATCTGGCAGTGAAAGCTGCAGAAAGCAAAAWTGTGCTGRCAGAAGTGTGCTATCACCCCAGCACTGCAACCACTCCTCAATGACTGAACTGAAGGACTGGCTGGGCAGCTGAGGAATGGGAACACATGTGAAAACTACTTAAAGTAAGTTAGAAAAGCAGTTATGATTAGGGAAAAGTTAGGAAGTGAACAGAAGAARTAAGACTGTGATTTTGTTGTTTGTTTGGGTTTTTTCCCTGTTCAGAATATAGGAAATKAAGCAGGGACTAAAAAAGAAATTATTTTGCCACTCTGGAAAGAAATCTAAAAGGGAAAAAAAAACAGCCCAAACTCAACCCACTACTGCAGATAACTCAGAAAGTGCAACTTACAACTTTGATCATCCCTTAYTCCATTTACATCCTGGGGCAAGCTCACAAATACCCTGTGCAGGGGCAGGAGCACTCACAGTGTTTTTGCAGWGCAATCTTCTCTCCACAACGGCATTGACAGCCAATTGACTCAAGTTAATAAAGAGCTCTGGCTTCTTTAATTGGAATATACTGTGTTCTGGGTCACTATCTCATCTCTGGAAATAGGATACAGACACTCAATGGCAAGTTTAGCTTTTATTGAAGTGTTGCTGCGCTCTGCCCTCAAGAACTGCTCTCCAATTAGYGCCAGTTAACCCATGACTAACCAAATCCACTGCTGCCCTTTGCATGATCTGTGAGAACATTTTAAAAGCAGTTTTAAATTCAAACTGTTTTTCTTTTATTCTGTTTTTGGATTTGATTCCATTTTCCACATGAAATGTCTACCAGCAAGTTATGTGAAGAACCTCTTGTTACATACTTMTTTTTGAACACTATTTAGAAAAAAATTACATCAAAGTTTCCATMTAAGTGCACTTCATAATACCAGGATGTAATCTATACTATTTTTAAAATTGAAATGTAATTAGTTCATAGAAAATGTCAACATGACACAGATACCTTGTTTCCACTGTGGAGTGAAGAACAGTTTGGAGAAATGTCACTAGAGTGACTCAGATCATGTTCTTGGTAGGTGTTTTACAGCACCATCATCACCACCTTTTTTTCTGCTCTTTATTAAAAAAAAAAAAAAGTATCTCAATAATGCAAAAGGAGGGATGAAAAAAAAAAATTCATCTATCTGTACTGATTTCCCAGATTTGGAAAAGACTATAATTTGCTCAAAATGTAAAAATTGGAGATTTTAAGACAAATATTCAGCTGTGCCTTGAGCATGACTGAACAACATTATGACTAAGTAGGATTTGAAGTCTGAAGAATCWTGATGTCTGAAGTACTATTACAAGACTCCAATATTGCATGTTGAAGGGAGACTTTCATTTTATARAGGCTCTGAA
This sequence comes from Cardinalis cardinalis, assembly GCA_014549065.1. Classification (NCBI taxonomy): domain Eukaryota; kingdom Metazoa; phylum Chordata; class Aves; order Passeriformes; family Cardinalidae; genus Cardinalis; species Cardinalis cardinalis. The sequence continues at coordinate 3,360,205 of JACDOX010000062.1, forward strand.
AAACACAGGTAAGCTTTAATGCCCAAACTACAGATAATGGAAATACTTTCTCTAAATTTAAAAGTTGATTCTTATTTTTTTAACCAGAGATGATGCTCAGAAGAACACAAAAATACCAGTAGGAGCAGAAAGAAYCACCCTCCAGCATGCAGAATGAAGACTTTTTTCACCAAGTAGCACAGCAGACACATCAGGCAGAGTAATGCTCCCTCACAGAGGGTCTGTGTTTGTCTTTAACTTTATTTTCCACATCCACTGGACTTTAAATAGAGTGTTCAAAAGCCAATAAAGGCAAAAGCAACCTAAGACATTGATCCAGGAGTTAATGCACAAATTAACAATTCCTGTGTTGCAAACATAAATTTTCTCCCTTTAGGAATCTACTCAAGTGGYCTGGACAGGCTGCATCAAGAAGGAAATGTTAATTAAACATCCCTGTCCTAATACAGCAGGAGCATAGGGCATATATAAATTAAATACTTGAAAAATTAGCTGGCATGGTTAGATTAGCAGCRGATGAACTAGATAAATATAAAAGTGATGGGTTACAGGATGGGATCCAAGTATGCACCCTTGAACATGAGCCATGCAATGATTTCCTTGTCACACACAGCACATCCATTACCACTGCCTGAGTTCTGAATAAATAGGATTTCTACTTGCAGAAGTTGTACTGTGTGAGGAGAGCCTGATAGTTACACACCATAKGTATGGGAGGAAGCCCAGCCCTACTGAAATTGGGATCTTTTTTCATTCAATTCAATAAGMTAGAGTTACCTTCTGGCCAGTGAAGGAATCAAGCAAGTAACCACTCCAAATTGTGTTAAAAGCTGCCTTTTAATAGGAACATTTTAAGCCACAGTGATGCTTGAACATGTTAAACTTTCAGTATTCCATGATTCTACCTTCTGTTTATATAAGATGGTTCCTAYCAGAATTTTGCATGTAAAGTTTCCTTCATTTGCAGATAGATTTTCACACCTAAATTTACCTATCTATTTTGAGCAAACTCAAAAAACACTGATACTGTAATACCACTAAATATTCCTTTCTTATATATAAATTGATAATGTAGCCATATGATTTAATGGTCTTGCTTAATTTCACTCACAACAACACACAGATATCAATGGTGAGCTATAATATTTCATATTAACTTTTCTTTGTTTCTGCTTCAGAAACACAAATGTAAAGTTACTAAAAAAAAAGTTACAATTTAGTTCTTAGACTTGCTGTGTTTTTTAATACTGCATGGTGTAGAATTGCAAGAATGTTCAAAGCATATGGATCCCTCCTATATAATATAGCATTAGAATTAAATATGGGGATTTACATTTTTATTTTAAGGTAGTATCCAAATACCTTTCCCTGAACATTTCATTTTTTAAAAAAATATATAAGTTTTTCCAAAGAAAGGATACTGCAGTAATGAACATATTCAATGACAAGCTCATACATGCTTTTCAGCAAATTGGAATAAGAAATCCCAAAATGTGAATATAAATCATTCAGCTTCACTATATGCATTGAATCTTTATTTTGATTTCTCCCCAGCTTTCCTTGCACTGTACTTTAATAGAATTTTKCCAGAACATTTACATTTAAAAATGAAAATCCAGATAAAATGTTTYCTCTCAATAGAGCTGTATTTTCAGCCAATGCAAACCTTACCAGTGGGAATCAAAATRTGCTCTCCTATGAAAGCCACTTTTCTTAATAATATTAAAACTCTTTAATATTGCCATGCAATGAAAAGAGCAAATTACAATTGGTGTCATCACTGGGAGATCAATGTTTTTCTCTTCTCTATTAAGAACTAAGAAATCAATATTTTTTTCTTGCTATTAATCCCCACCTGATCTGGCTTCAGACATTATCATAACACCAAGCCCCTCTATGACTTTAGAAAAGGTGACCAAAACAGTCTGACCACAAGGAAATATCAGCATTTCAGATGTCATCTGTACTATGAGCCCCTCACCAGATCCTGATTTTTACAATTTATATGTTTTTAAACAATGGGTACAACAGACATTTTTGTTTGTACCTGTTAAAGCATCCCCTTTTGGTTTTAAACAATTTCCTCTCCACATTGTCTGTGTTTTTACATCACAAATTACAAGCTCAAAATAGTGTACATCATATTGGAAAGTTGAATTAAAGTTCAGACATTCTCTCCACAAGAAGGAGTGTGTTATTCTATAGTGATTTCTATGTTTATTTTATGACTCCAACATAAAATTTCCATAAGGAAAGGGAAATAAAATTCTCAGAAGGCACATATTTAAGATTTTGCTTCTATCCAATCCCCAAGAAGTAGAGTTTTACCAGCCAAGGAATCTTAATTACATCAGAATAACTGTGAAATGAAATTTTTCATCTTTCCAGATGCAATAATGTTGCAAACACCAAGATGTTTACTGATGTTTCCAAATCAGGGAGGAATTTTAGATGAGGAAGAGAAATATTTTAATGATTTTACTAAAAGTGGGAGTGGAGAAGGTAGAAAGTGGTAGTACAGTGCAATTCACTCCCAGGACATGTAGCACTGGTCTGAAAAATGAGTGGGAAAATGGCACCTACAGAAGAGGTTTCCCTGAGGGAATGGAACAGGAATGYTCAGGAATGGACAGCTGGACCCTGTGGATTACACTGGCCGTGGGCTGTAAGCAYCACTTCATGCACATTTGAAACACTGTCTGAACAGTTCTGAACACCTGAAAAGTGAAAATTACCATCCATCACTCTAATTAATGTTTTTCTTCAAATAAGAGCCTTCGTTTTCAAAACACATGGGGGTGTTTGCAGTTAYTATAAAAAGCCTATTACAGCTAACATGTAAAACCTTACATCTACACGTTCTTGTGCAATGTAAATAAGTGCAGCTACCCTAGAAGTTCCTAGACTGAAAAACAATCCTGCTTTAACTATCCTTGATATCAGCTAATTATATATTTCTTCCTACAGCTTTTAAGTCACTATAGAATAAATCAGACTTCATAAAGATGATGTCCCTCGGGACTGACTTTCCATTTAATTTATTTATAGCTACACTTTATACTGCAAATGACACTGGGAAYCCAGATAAGCTGCTTGGAAGAATTGCTGTCCCCTATTAAATTAGCTGCTACCTTTAACTGATTAAAATCTTATTGCAAAAATAAAAGGCTCAAACAAGTTTGGCTTGTAACAAGGAATTGAAATGCATTCTGTGCTAGAAACGAGTGAGGAAATAATGATTACAGCAAAGACTTCTTTTCCAGTTTCTGAATGCCTTTTATGCCAAAAAAAATAAAGAAATCTTTACAATGAGTAAGAGAGCTTTCTAAGAAATCTTTTCATGTTCTGAAAGATACAGAGCTGTTCTGGAGATGTTTCAAGCAGGCAGTGAATGCAGGCCTGAAGAAGTGCAAAATGCCTTTGTCTGCTCAGTCCTAGGTTTGCTGAGTGGAACTTTTGTTTTAGAAAAAAAGCGGGTTCAAAATTGTAGAAAATATTGTAAGGAAGTATAATTATGATTGTTTTTAAACACTACTCCTATCTGTGATAACAGCAATTTCAAAGCAAGACTAGTTTGGGATTTTCAAAGAAAACATYTCTGCATTGTCCTGAGAACATCCAAATACCAAGAAAATGACCATTCTCTCAACTGGCAACCTAAAGCCTAGATCTTGGAGGTAAATGGGGTTAAAATGAAAATCTATTACAGACATTTTATACATTTCTTTTGTGACTTGTGCTTTAATGGGGAGACACTGAGTTCATTGACCTTGTCTCTATTTTTCGCTCAGTATCCAGTGAAAAGGTTTTTAGATCTTTGCACTAGTACTCACTGTTTCTCTAGTGTGAATTTTTCATCTTCCTTTCATTGGATAATCAGTAATTGAACATTTCTTAGAGCTGGGACAGTCCTGCTCTGTAACCACACACAGCTTCCACATAAATTGCAAAACTAACAACAAAAGGCTGTAAAAAAGAGAAATTCATTGGCTGCAAGAAACCTGGGCAAAACTTAAACTAATTTGAGATCCACCTTGGCTTTCCAAGAAAAACCAGWGCTGCTTGAGACTGGTTCCAACATCATTTGTCTAAGCCAGGAGCTCAGTGTTGCTCATCCAGGCTTCATGTTTCTAGGCCTCTCAAAAACTTACCAGTCAAGTGGAAGAACCACCATCACAGACAGTAGTGTGGGGATCAGACTGGTGCTTTGCCTTTCAGTCACAGCCACAAATGCTTCCCCCAACCCACACTGATGAGCAGACTTGGGTGATCACCTAATTAGTCAGGTAAGGATTTTGTGTTCTTCTCTGGTCTTTCAGGTGAGAGGCAGGGATCTGGGGCAGTCACTTGCTCTCAAATTCAATGTTTGTCTGCAACATTTACCAAGCCATGGCTTCTGAAGCTGTTAACAAACTTGCACCAAAAGAAAATGCAAAATGAGGGCTGGAAAGTGATTTGCAAAGGTTTTGTTTATTTACTAAGCTCTTAGGCTTCATATGCACTGGTAAGGAGAGAGGTCTGTTTGGTGCTTTAACTATAAACACCTTCCCCATGCACAACACAGAAATGTCTCATCCAAAGGTTGGCATTAACAGGACGTTATTTGCTTATTAGTTCAGCAGTKTATTACACTGAAATTTAAATGTACTAATCAAATATTTATTTTGTAATCATGTTACATAAATGCTAATTAGCAATGTATTTATTGCTTCATGGATTACATTTAAATTTAAATGCTCCAGTCAAAATTTTGACATTAAGTTGCACTTACCTACTTAAACAGTCTCTAATATGTTGGTTACTTTTAAATACCATTAGATTAATTCAATTATTTTTTTTTCACTGTAAGGGTGGATTTTCTTAAAACGTTACCTAGATAACTTTCTAATTTTTATCCCATGGATTAAGTATTTCCTTTATAACTAAAAACATGTAATTATGAACCAAACATATTTTAAATATGTTTTTTTTTCTTCTTCTCTTGCTAGTATAGCTTAGAGAAGCAATTTCAGAAAAAAAAACCCCAGCATTTTAGGCCAAACCATTAAAATGTACCAACTCACTACAAACTTCCAAGGAAAATGAATAGATTTAGATGYAATTCACAAGGGATTATACCTGAGATTTAATTATCAACTACTCACCAGCTGCTTTTGTTATAAAGCAAGGAAGGAATAGCCTGCACCTCAAGACACCAGCAAAATAGAGCCCCACATATCAAGGAAACTCCCAGCCCAGTTCCTACTGAGCCATGCATGATTATGGCCAGGTTTCTGCATGTCTATAATTCTGASGGAGATTCAAGCAGTTTTAGGAAAACACAGGTGGAACAAGAGAAGAAAAAATCTGTAAAAGCAAGCATTCTTCAGTGGAATAATTAGTGTATGAAAACTTGAGTGYACATAGGAAAAAATCTAATATACTTCAATATTCTAACTTTTCAAATATTAATAYGCTTTGCTGTTATCAACTCCCATTAACTCCCATTCAGGATGAAAAAAACTCATGAACAGAGTTTACAGGCAGGACAGAGACAAATGGAGCTCAAGATGCAAAGATTCATCATCTTCATGATGCTGGCTATAAACGACACAGGTCAGAATCTCCTTTTCTCTGCCTGATATGAACATTCAGTTTCATTAACTTCCCACAAGCAGAGGCACAGTACATCTCTCCTAAGGTATGTGAGATGTTTAGATGGAAAATGGAAATCTTCAGACTCCAAAGTCTGGATGATTTATTTCATGACCTATTGTCCTTCCCTTCGATGCCAGCATTGAGTCACAAGGTTTGTTCTTTCTTGAATAACAGCAAAGCTTTACATTTATATACCAAATTTCAAGGGTTTTTTGTTTTGCTGTGTTGAAGATTCTCAGTTTCAGTTACAGAATTATCAGAAGCATATTCCAAAAGCATTCTGATGTTAGTGCTCTGTTGAAACTTTTTTAGTTTTTAGAGAACAATAATAATGTCAGGCTAATATTAAATTCCCCTTCCTTTAAGAGCTTATTCAAGTGCTTTATCAAAAAGAAATAAAGTCTTGTTGCTTTCATAAACTATGAAAAAACCAAACCAGCTGTCATTTGCTTTACATTTACTGGTTTATATTTTCACTTGGTTTTTCCAATGTCATTTAGTCTCCACTGAGCCTTCTAAAAGCTCTTCAAGTTTGTCTTGAYGCTGCTGAAAAATTTTGCAGTTCCACAATGCCTAAAATAGTCTACCCAAGGTCATTTATTTGCCAGTGGCAGTGTCAAGAGCAAAGATCAGATACTCASAATCCCACCCCACTGTTCTCATCTAGAAACAGCTCCTGAAAGACAAAATTCAGTTTAAAGGAACTTGATGTTGACAGGCCTGAAGATTTGTGCAGATGTTATTGGCTATTAAAAACAGAGTTTTGGATTGAAATTTAATATAAAATTCAAATTTAATTAACAAAACAATAAGAGTAGTTTGGATGGAATAGGTCCTATAGTTTGCAGTTTTTCWAATAAACTAATGTTCAGAAATGTAGTGCATTTACAGATGATGATGCTGGGAGTAAACCTATAGTGTCTCTGCCAGTGMATTTCCTAAAGGAAGAGAATAAACAGGAAGAATATTTCCTGAAAGGAAAATTATGAGAATTTGGAGATAGAACTGAGAAGGAAAAAATGCCAAATTGTAAAATAAACAATAAAAAGAAACCTTAATTATAAAGAAGAAAGTCTTGGAGTCAGCCATGTAGCAGAAGACTCAGCATCACAGCAGTATTCCAGGGATCAGAAGTACGTAATACTCAAAATTTGTATTTCCCTGGTAGTGAAAAACTTTTGGAGTTGGATAGCCAGGATAATATCAAGGTTTATAGGAATGTTCACTGTTGCACAGAAAGACACTGCAGTAGAAGGGCAAGCAATTTGCACTTTCAAATCCACTTTAGAATTCCTCATTACTGTGCCCAGTAGTTCGTTAAGAGAAGAGCTCCTTGAAGCAGCAGCTCCCTGGGAGAAGGTGGGGGCAGCGAGGGGGACGCTGACCCAACCCAGAGCCTGGTGTGCTCACCCACCCCGCTCCGAGTGCCCGTCCCTGTGCTCAGCTTGCCCTGCTTTGGGACACGTCCCCAGCCCTTCCCAAACCCTCCTGTACCCGCAGCATGGCCCAGGCATTGAGGCAAGCCATGAGATTGTCTCCCTGCAATCCCAGTGGCTGAGGCCATAGCCCCAGGCGCTCTSTCAGGGCCGGGGCAGCCCCGGCAGCAGGGCTGGGGCTGGAAGGAGCAGCAGSACCCAGCACACGCTGCCCAAATTTGAGGAGCTGACTACACCAAAAAGCAGAAGGGGAATAATTAAGTCCAGTGCAAATCTGATTTTGTGAGCTACTCTTACTGCTCTTCTGAAAATTGTGCCAGAGCTAATTTATGTCATCTGTGACAGGATGGCCCTTTTTAATGAACTTGCTTTTTTTCGCCTGCAACTGAACTGTGCCCCTCACATTTGGAATGCAGTGTCACATACAGATGCTATCACATTTGCCAGAAATATTGCTGCAAATTTTCTATGTCATTGCAATGCTTATTTATTCCATCCAAAATTTATTTGAGATACTGACTGAATAAAGTAGGATTTTTCTTTGTCTGACAATTGATTAAAAAGTAATTTACCRCCTCCTTTCTTTAGACCTTTTTCTTGTATTAATATCACATTCTGATATTTTCTCATTCTAAACACAAGCAAAAGACCTTTGTGTTCAAATGGATATTTTCTTGCTTTTGTAAGTGTTAACATGGATTTCAGTATTTACAAGAAATTACTAAATCTTAAATCTTCTTTAGATAAAAGTTATTTTGCATTTAGTTTCATAACAGCCAGTTTTAGAACTTAATGAAAATCCTATTTTATTTAAATTGAAAAGTAGGTCAGATTTTCATTTCACTGAGAAAGGGGTAGCAGTACACTTTTACCTGCTAATTTACTAAAGTCTACAGAAGTAATAATATATGAAGAGGTCAGTTCCCACTAGTACTGTATTTTAATTATATACAGTTATCCCCCAAATTAAATTTTGCCTGCCAGCTGATTATCATAATTTAAGTTCTTCAAGCGATCACAATTATTTTTAACATACTGTCTTTCAGATGTCTCACATGCCATGTCAATATTCTTACAAATGACTCCAAGGACAAGAATAATCCCACTACTAAATAAAACACAAAGCAAAAGACTTGCTTCATGATCCAGTAAACCATGAATAAAAAGGAGTTTAGCTCAGAACTGAGAATACACTGTACTGAAGGAACCTCCAATATGGTCCCGTTGGTTTCTTTACTACATAAAAGACATTAMTGATGTCATTGATTCCTAAAACCAAAGTAAATTCCTCAACTGCTGAGCACAGCACAGTGTCCAGGCTGAAGCTCTCCTGGAGAAAGGAGGATGCACACCCAAAACCCTGGGGAGAACTCMGGCTCTGCTCTGCTCCCCAGCCCCACCACGGGACCCCTGGCTGCTCCCAGCCCTTGCCCAGCTCTCTGCWCATCTCCTGCTCCAAAGGCAGCTCCCACACACTGGGTCAGGCACAGGGCACACACAGACCTCATTCCCCAGGCTGCACAACCCACGTGCCAGGTCAGTGATTATTCAGCCCTTTATTATATTACCAGTATCTCGGGGRATTATTTTGTTTTCTTGTGCTTCATTTGCTTTTTTGGTTTCATTTAATAGCCAAGGACTGCATAGAAATGCTACAAAATCACAGAGGACTATGTCACACAACTAAACAGAGCACATTCACTAAAAATATTTCCTTACACCTACCCCTTTTTTGTTTGTATTCAACCCTCTTTAATTTCTTTCTGCATCATAAAGCTGCAGCAACACTGATGGAGATCAGTTTCGTTTCAGACACTGCAATTTCACACACAGATAATGGGAGGGAAAGTGCACAGAGGAGTGTCCACTGCTCATTTCCTATGTGTACAGGACAAACCCCTCCCAGCTCAAATAGAGCAAGGTACTCAAACAGGTGAAGGGAATAGTTAAAATAAGGAGATTTTAACTATTTTACAAGATCAGATGCTTTGCTACGTGTTTATATTTATAATGAGATCCACATGCACCATGGCAATGTAACCAGTATGAAACTGAGGCAGGTAAAAAAGAAAATTAGATCTGATTTTTGAGAATATGACACATTGGATATTGGAAGCCTTTACCCACTTTCTAAAAAAGAGAGGCTATGATCCATATTGCATAAATAGGATGAAAAATTAAGCTCAAGAAAAACCTACAGATATTTAAGATTTTTATTATCAATTCATTAACAAGCAAAATTTAAAGAAGTCAGATATCCCATGCTCTGAGTTGAGTTCATAAGCAGAACTTTTTGCACTAACTTTTAACTGATGGTTCCTGGCTGCACAGAGTGTTGGTCTGTTTGTGTTTCATTTCTTTTTACTTGGAATCAATATGTACAAGATTTGCTATTGAGGGCTGCCTCCATATTCCAGATGGCCTCTCTGAAATATTGGTCCACCTCCTGGTTCCACCTCCCTACAAGATGTTTTAGGAGTTCTGTAGACTATATCAAGCAATGTCTCCAGATAGTTACCCAGTGCTATTTGAAAGCTCAGACGCTGCAGCCCACCCAGCCACAGAAATGCAGTCAGAGAGCACCAGAGGATAAATGGGGCTCTGCAGGCAAAGAGGTGATTTAGGAAGTCTGCTGAAAAACTTAAGCTGAAATTTATGTGCTTTTAGAGAACACAGTTTGAAGCTCACAAGAGCTGTGGTTCCAAAATCTTCAGAGCAGAAGAAAGGGGACGTTGGCTCACTGCAAACGTTTTGCTCAGCTGGAGCTCTGGCTAGGGCTTACTTTCTTTGCAGCCTRAACATATTAGAGAAAACAAACTGAGACTGGGATAAAACTTAAGACTGGGTTTTAGCTTCTGTATCCAGCACCTGATACTGCACAGTCTGTGCACTACTACAGGGCTCACTCATCTCCCTTCACAAAAGTCCAGCATACACTATATAAAAAATAAAATAAAAAAACCATCCAACTCCTCTTATTTCTGTCTTCAAAGATTCTTTACTAACTTCCAAAAAAAAACCAAAACCAAAAGTATTTTTTTTTCAAAATCTGCCAAGCTCATATGTGAACTAGAGCATATCATTCCACAGCAGCTACAGCCCACTAGCCCAAGTGAGCTCAGTCACCATCTGACAGAGTGAATCTCAAAGATCTCTCCTGATTTGGGTTCATTTTTCAGCTGTCAAAACAGAGGCTATCACTACTGCTGTCAGAATTATCATCTGAGTTTGAAGAAAAATTTTTCTTCTTTTACTGTTCACACCAGTCTGAGCTCTTCCAACACAAGAGCTTTAGAAAAGTCAAGTAGTGTCTTTGGTAGAACAAGCAAATTACATAAAAAGAAACAGAAACAGTTGGAAACTTTGCAAAGTTTACTTTTGAAATCTCATTCCACTTGTCACTTAGGAAACACAAGTTCTAAGTCCTCTTTCCCCAAATGACAATATTTCATGCTCACTGAAGCAGCACAATTTCTGCCACAGTATTTAAGGTCGAGAGAAATGAGATTTCAAAAGCTTATTAATTGCTAAAAATATGTATGCAAAGGGAAAAAAAATGCAACACAATGCATCAACATCATTCCAAGTTTTCTGACAGCCTGAAATACAAGCTTTGACTTAGCTGAAATATAATCATAGAAATGTCAATTAATTGTTCCCCTAGTGATCAAACTTCCAGCCTTTGCATCTGCTGTAAATCCCTGCTAACTCCCAGACTTAACACAGGACCAGAAACCTGAGCTGTCACTTGGCCCAAAAAATGACAGGCTTTTCTTGAGAGAGTGCTTAATATTTTTCCTCTTCAAATTCTATTGCACATTGAATCTTTAAATAAAGCTGTAAAATAATCAGCTGTAAAAATAGGTACAAGAGGGGTTGTTTTATTTGTATAATATTTGCATATTTGAATTGCTACTAATCTTTGAAAGTTATCTATTACCAAGAGCTGATTTACCTATAGGGAAGATCCCAGGAGAATTGTAAAGACAGGGTAATTTTTGCAAGGATTTATACAATATAAATGTGCAGTGCAAAATAACCTGGTTTCCACCCTCAGTTTGTGTGTGCTTCTTTTTGCTTCTAATTCAAGACTTCCTGCAGGAGATTGTTTTCTCCCTTGTTTTTTTCCCAAAACATTTCTCCTGTATTCTTAAAAAAAAAAAGTTGTGTCCTGGAATTCAATACTCATTCAGCAGCACTCACAATTTCACTCCAGAATAGTCATATAAAACCATATTTCTCTTATTTATTCATCTATGGCTATGACTTTTCCTCCAAAGCCCCAGTAATTGCTAAAAATTGCTAGATCCAGTTTTTATTTAATGGAAGCTGAATATAATCTGTTCTGGTGTGACCCAAAGTACAGCAACTTTAATCAGACTTAACATCTTTATTAAAGTGATTTAATAACCACTTTATTGATTTAATTCATATCAGAAAGCATCTAAAGTTGGCAGACTTAAACCTTTCAGAACATAACCTTTTTAATTCCAGGAAGAGAACTGACTCCTGGCTAGAAAAGCTCCACTTTACATATACACATGCAGGCTCTGAACCTTTACCAACCATAGTCTGCATTTTTCCATATGCAGTGAGCCAAATCACAGTCATCCATAATACTGGGGAAAAACTTGGTCACAGAAAGGCAGTTTTGTGCTTCAGAGGTGCACAGATGAAACCATTAAATACAGAACTGGCCTGGGTGTAAATTCATCCTGCTCAGAAACCTAATGCCATAGTCAGCACACACAGGCTCCCAGACACCAGCTCGAGATTTATACATTGCTGGGTCCAAACCCCACTGAAGGAGAAGATGAATAAGTTTGGGCTGTTATTCAGTGCATGAGTGAATTAAGTACCGTGGTCCCAATTTCAATGGAGATGGTGCAAATTAAAGAAAAAATAGGCAAAGAAAAGAAACTCAGATCTTATCACCTCATTCACTTTTACAACATATATGTAACTGCACAGACTTGAAATGGAAGAAGCATCTTAAATAACTGACTTTATATTAATTAGTGAATTTTTCCCTCAGTGATTCAGGTGTGAAAGTAGATGTCAGGCGTCTCTGCTCAACCTTCTTTCAAGTGCTGATTGACAAGAATGGTTATGGCTCAAACTGAAGGAAGAATTTCAGTAATACTGCATTACCTATCCTCTTCCATATCCAAACACCAATGGTTTTTATGACTATTAAGCCTGTAACATATTGGCACCTTATCATTTACCTAAAGTGACGATAACCTTATTTTAAGAACCAGTGTGTACACTGGTAGGTTTTCTGTTCCAGGTACTCTCATTTTGGGAAAAACACACAAGGAAGAAAGAGAGAAACTACATTTTGCCTGAGCAAATAATTTTGCATTATCTTGTCGAGAATGCTGCATGTCTCAAAAATCTCAAAAATGTTTACCAAAAGGATGCAGAATGGGAAGAAGGAAAATAATTTTCACCTTCTATAGGAAGGAAAAGCAAAGGAGACCTTGCTCTTATCTGGATCTACTCAGCGTTTCTGACTCTGCTGTAAACTCTGCAGTGATGTATATTCAGTGGCAGAATCAGAGTTGCAGGATGAGCCCCTCCTGCTGGAGCTGCTCTTCAGGGACAATAATTTACAGCCTGAGACACTGGGCAGGTTCCCAGCTCAGCATCCCAGGAGGTGCAGCAGGTTGTCTCCCATCTGGAGGCTGGACATACTCAAACAGGAATCTTTCACTCCCTTTTCCTGTACTGCTATTCCTGAGCTTTATCCTACAAGACTAACAGTTTCAAACTCAGAAATTGCAATTCTGGGAATCGTTACACAAACCAAACATGGTGACTTGCATATACTATATTTCTCTGGAGGAAAATATAACAATAAACTTAACAATCAAACAAACAAATCACAAAAAAAACCCACTTACTCTTTAACAGTTGGGTCAGGATTAATAAACCCCATGTGGATTCTCTGGATCTGGGAAGAGCTTATTCTAACGAAAAATTGATCGAGATAAAATTTATGCTCTGCTGTACCTCACTAAATCTGCAGACTTTAAGCCATGTCAGTGGAACTGCTGTGGAATATCAGCAGAATAATTAATATGGTAGTTTAAGTGGGGAGTTTGCTTCAATATAGATCAATTTCCAGACTTATACATGTAGTATTTGTCACACTGTCATTCATAGATTCTGAAATCAAAATGAAAGATGACACTAGCAAACAAAGCAGCTCCCAATATATGTAGGTATCGTACATCAGTATCAATGACTTTTTCTTCTGGGAAAGATTATCCTGATTTCCCTTTAATCCTAACAACATCAATGTTTCATACAGTTTTGGTATGTGTCCACCTCTTTGTCTTCAGTGCATTCATGTATTTTTCAAATAAACCTGTTATTTATTATGACAACTGGAAACTGACCTGGAAAAGTCATCTATGTTCACTCCGTGTACTATTTTACCCTTTAATTCCTGTCCAAAACACAGTTGGAAATTAAAAGAAAAACATGTCTTCACCAAATTTTGATTCATAAGACATTCACTGCACTTTTAAATGCTAAATTTTTCTGCAGGAAGCAGTAAGCTGCAATAGGCAGCAAAACAGAGTTATGGCACATGAAACAGAAATAAAAATGCCAGTGATTGAATACATATTCACAGAAGTTTAAGCTGGGTAACATTCAGCAACAGAAAAACATCCAGTTTTAGGCACACCTTTGCTATCCTGTCAGTTGATGCACACCTGTTTGAAATAAGGCAAGGAGGTATAAAACCATCTTTATTCTGGAGGTCTCCAAAAGCATTTCTTGGGGTCAGGGTGGTGCATGTAGACACATATAGCAAATGGAGACCTACAGCTTGAAAATCTCACTGAAATGAGAAAAATCCCTCATCAATGTTGCCTTGAACTCAAGGCAGCAGATAAATATTTCCCATGGGTTTTGGTGGCCTCAGGAGATGCAGAGGTGATGGCCTGGTTTGGGCCACCCTCGCCTCCCTTTCCTCCCCAGCACTGCCAGCACAGCAGCAGCAGCAGGTTCTGCCCTGGGCTGGCTCCCCTGTGCCACTCAAACCAGGCACAAATAGGACATAACTCACACTAAATGCCCCAAACTGCACGGCAAGATTGATCAGAGGCTTTTGTGTCTCCTGCTCCGAGCTGAGGCCCAGTAGCGCCTGAGCAGCCTTTGTGCACTGACACACACAGATTTCATGGCTGTGTTCGGGTGGGATTTTTCCCCACGAAATAGGCATAGGCACTAGGCTCTCTCTAAAGTCAGTAGTCCAATACAAATGTAACAATATTTAAAATTAAATCCAGGACTGATGGACAAGTCCTCCTCAGATTCTGATTTGCAATGGGAGAGGCTGCCAGGGCCTTGGTGTACCCTCAGACCCAAACAGTAAACCCAAACCACGGGAACTGCTGCAGCCCTAACCAGGAAACATCAGCATAACAGAAACCAGAATAAAAACAGAGCTCTATTAACCATAAACTTGGATTTTTTTTTTCAAAGACCAAAAGATTATAAGCAGTCCTATCAAAGAGATAGTAGCTGCCCAATTTTTTCAATCATTTTAATTGGAGGCTAGCATTTATCTTCTTATCCAGCTGTGTAAACTCCATCACTTTGAATCCACAGCACATAATTAATCCAACAGCAATAGACTTGATTTTTTCTACTTATTTTGTTTGTATGAACCAGCCTTTTATTTGCACTATGTTACCTCTGATCCACGAAGTGACCCAGGGGAGTGTCTTACTACTCACCAAATCCCTGTCTCATAATTTTTTCATAATTCCATGATTAAAACTACTTGAACCAATGACAAGAAAAATAAAATAAATAAAAACAAAAGCAAACAAAAAAAAGCAAACCTTACACACACACAAAAACCACATAGAAGAAACTTCCAGACAAAACCCTAAGGCCTTCTGAATTTCCCACAAGATGTAGCAGTATACAATGTACCTAATCTTAGAACCATTTGGACACATTACCTCACCATCCTGTGAAGATTCAAATGGTGGAAAATAGACAGGACTCTTCCTTCTTATTCAGTCTGGAAATCGTGTTAGAGGTACCTCAGTGAGGAACTGTAGTGCCCAAACCATTCATTACGTCAACACTTTCCCTCTCTTAAGGGTGCACAGCAAATTTTGCACATGATGGAAACCATACTTAAATTTGCAATCTATGAAAGTCTAGATCATTACATCCAGAAAATTAATTTCCACTTGTTGATGAACAGTCTGCTGTGAACCTTTAATACTTTTTTATTAATTTTTGAGTGAATATTACCATAAATGGGTTTGGTTTCTTTTAATGTATTACTTTAACACTGGTTTGTCTAAAAGATGCTTATTAATACTCCTGTAACAGGGAGGCAAGCTGATACAGATCATGTTAAATTTCTCTCACATGGCTGTTCCATGAGATTTAGCAATAATTAGGGTATAAATTTTGATGATTTTCTGAATGAGTTTTAATAAATGCATTTTAAAACTTATTGAAGAGTATGTCCTGTATTACACTGTCATTCCCAATATTGTTCCACAAGGCCTGTGCTACACTGTCATATGTAAGACTGGTAACAGAAAGCAATAGAACATGTAAAAATTAATTACGTCCCATCCAGCAGAAATCAAATATCTCAGATTGAAGCATGCAGGGAAGATTAGGTACCAGAGAGAATATCAAATTTTTAGTATTAATCCTTCTCAGCAATTGGTTTACAGGGGAAATTTAATTCAACACATATGTGAGTTTTACATGCACATCAGCCAACCTAAGTAGTCCCTGATATTAGACTAAACAGAAAAAAGAGTGATTTTTGTGAAAACTTTTAAAGATTTCCTTCAACCTCAGAAGCTCCCAGCTGGAACAATGACAGAAGTTACAAAAGGTAGAACAAGGCCCAAATGAGCATCCTGGATCTAAGGTTTGTGAGAAGGGACTTCGGCTTAAGTCCCCTGCAATGGAAGGGGGTCACTGTAATGATTAAAGTATTTCTTATGCAGATGTGCCTTTCTCTCTTGAGGAACTTTACTAATCTTTTTAATTTCCCATGCGTTGTGCCCATTTAGAACAGCCAAACAAAAAGCCCTGCTAGCAGATGAAGTTTCGTAAAGACAACTCTTACCATTTCTAACTTCTCTCTCTGTATGCCAGAGGCATCAATCATCCTTTCAATATTATCAGCTCTCTGCAGAGATGAGACATATTTACACTATGGCACTGCACTGAACACTTGACACATGCATTGGCTCTCAGTGCACAAGCCTAACGAGCAAGAACCAGCAACAACAAATCAAACTGAGGTTTTAGGACGCATCAGACATTCCAAGATGCTTGGAAAATTAATCACACACTTCCACCCATTTATGTTCCTCATGGATTGCCTTAGATTGGCCCAGGCAACGAGGGACAATGTTTCTCTTGTCACTGAGCAACTGGTAACGCACAGCCTGGAAGCCAGGCAATGTCTCTACTGTACCTTCAGACTACAAGAAGGAATAAAGGATTCCAATTCACTCAAAAAATACTTTCTACTCTAACCAGCCTAGAGAAACTAGCACAGGGTGTCTCCCTAACTATTTCCTTGTCTTTCCTTGACTTCCCTCTTCCTTTTCCCTGTTACTCAAAACTTACTCAAAACAGAACTGGATAAGAGAAAAAGGATTTTAAAAAAAGAAAAAACCCACCAAAGTAAAGCTCTTATCAAACCTTTTTCATATGTCAATTGGGGAACCTGAAATATTCTGTTTATGAGGTTGCACAAACCTTCCTCAGGTGATGGATCAGGTGAGTGTGTTTCCCATTAGTAAATGTGGCTGACCAAACAGGTGGGCACCAATGCATGACTCAATCAACAAGCACTAAGCATGATTCCTGGATGAAACTTATCCTATTTTACAGACAAGTGGGAAAATTCTGAAACCTATTTTAAAATTAAACTCTAAAACTACTATTAGTACTTTTATAGCCCAATGAAAAAAAAAAAAAAATATAAATTTATATGAACAATTTGGTTTTCTTCTCACATATATTTTAAGCAATTTCTATCACCTAACCTTTAAAGAAAGATTTTGCCCTGTGGGGAAGTGGCTGTACAGTTAAAATTTCTCTCTTTACTCCATCCTTTTGATGATTTTTTTTTTTAGACATTTAAAGCACTTGAAATAATGCCCATCTTCAGCCTTTGTTTTCGGTTTATAGATGTGGTTTAGAATCTCTTTATGTCCCTGCTTTTAAGACATTTATATTTTATAGAGTAATCACAGGCAGCAGAGTTTGCCTGATCTAGTGTCACTAATGGAACTGAAATGACTTTTTTTGCAATTTAGAGTTAGTTGCTCCTTTTTTATTTTCTTTTTTTTAAATCAAATACACCGTGTAGCTGGCAACTGTAAACAAGAAACCATAGGCAAAAAGAGAGCAGACTTGAGTGTGGACAAAAATCAAATTATCTCTGCTTAACTATTTTCTGGCAATTCCCAGCTCCACCAAACTTTTAAATAGTTTACAGAAAGGTATGAGAAAAAACCAGGAAATCAAATATTCACATCTTTCATGCCTCTATACAACTCTTCCAGTTCCTGGGCTGCTTCTAACATTTGCAAGGAAATGTTGTTTACTCACTCTAGTATTATGAGGTGCTGGCATTATACTTGAAGGTACATCAGGTCAAGTTTCATACTGCAGCAGAACTTGGAAAACCCATTATATTTTTGACCCATCAGCCTTGAACTGAAACCATTTTTAGCCAGAACGGTGAGTCAAAAATAACCTTGTACTGCCAAAATAAAGTAGACTGCCACAATTCAGAGAAATATCATAAAAGGTACCAGCATCTCTTGATAAAGTTGCTGCTTTTCTATTGCTTCTAGAGGCACCCTCTCATGAATTGCTGATCCAGGTACAAAGAGTGGCAAAGTTACAGGGCAGGGGAACAGACCACTGGCCACCCTGCAAGGACAGCAGGAAAGGTCAGGAGGCTGCTCATCCATGRCTAAAGCAGCCCAGGACAAAGGAGGCAACATCAGAGGAGAAGGAGAGAATTGATTTTTCTGCATGGACGAATGGGGATTCTCTTCCTCAAAGCAAGGAAAAAGAAGCTACTGGGAATTTTCAGGGGATATAGATGAGCAAATTAAAACCCTTCATGGAAAAGGTTTGTGTTGCCCCTCTGGGTTCAGTGGAGAGGATTTCTGATCCTTGCCTTAGCTAAGCACAGCTGTTAGCCAGGGGCAGTACAACATCACAGGAGAAAGCAGACTTACAAGCAGAACTATCTGAAGTTATTAAAGGTACAGGGTTAATACTGATAACATGCTTGAGGGCTAAGACACTTCAGCAATCAGCATCATGTTTAACTCCAGTGGATGAATGTAAGTTACAAACTGAAATTATGGGGGAGGGAAAAATTCTGTATTTAGTGTAATCCTGAAGGGAGCCCAGAAAGTATATTTCAGTCAGCAGGCTTCTGCTGTTATCATCTCCTTTCACTCATCCTTACACACCCCTTTGAAAAGCACTTAAATACACAAGAATACATTAGGATGCCTGTGTTTGCAGAAATGCTCTAACTATAAACCCCTAAAATTTCAGTAATTTAGGTCTGAACACAGAGAATGAGGATAATACTTTACATAAACCACAGCTGTAATTTAAATTCCTCAAAGTGTTTGATATCAGGGGTAGTGTTCAGTTATAAAGAAAGGCAGAGACAGTAAAGTACAGCTAAAGAGTAAAGAAAAAAGTTTTCTAATATTGCAATTGCATTTCTTTTTGTTTTAGCAATATATTAACAAGTATGGCCCTTAGCACGACTGAAGAGAAGAAATGCTGCAGAATTGAATTTAAATAAAGTAACCAGGACTTTATGTCTACCAAAAGTTCAGTTCACTTCAAACATGATTTAAAATATTTTCAGTTTGCTAAGACATTTGCAAGGACTGGTTGTAATCACAGAAAAGGCTATCACATCTGAAATATGCCTGCATAATCAAAAATCTTGGCTTTTTCTTTGTTCAGATTACTGGGGCTTGACAGCACAGCCTCAACTTGGATCTCAACAATGGGTTAGAGAAAGAAGGGCCTGAAAACTCCCCTGATCCCTTCAGTTACAGGAACTTTGCTTTCAGAGCTATGTAGGGGTGATCAAAATCAGCTTGAGAGGAAATGGAATTCATCCTACAGCTACACTCAGAGCTTTTCTTCACATTATCTATGATGCTCAGAASCATGAAGAAATAGATACATATATATGCAAAATTATACTAAACAGAATAACTAGGAGTTTTATTTTGGTTGGTTTTTATTTTTGGCAAAATTTAATGAAACATATTCTTCTGAAAAAGGGAACTACTCATGCAAGAAAAAGGCGCAAACACAAAGGTTATATAAAATTCTCAATATTAGTATTCAGTGGTAATTTACACAATATTTTCAGCACCATATTTCTTGTTAGCCACTTTTCAAGAAAAAATAACAATTCTATTGCTGATGCATATCAAGATAGTAAAATATTTTCCTGATTAATTATACATCCCTATCTGTACACTGGTCATGCAGCTTTAATGGAAAATATTTAAAACCTTTCCATGAGAATGCAGCACATTCTACTGTTCTCATTAATATTCCAAGCAATTTTCTGCTTGTTGATCAACTTTCTGGTTTAATGAATACCATAAAATGTGGGTGAATATGTTGATTTTCACAGGTACACATCTCCTGTTAAGACAGCATTTCCCACAAAGAATTCAATGATTTACAATACTGTGCAATTCATTATAGCACTAAAAATTTCAGTAAAGCATTGAAAGAAAAACATTTTTTTACTGAAAGAGATCTTATACAGTATCTTATCCTCCCTCCTTAACAAGGGAAAATAAGAAGTTAGAGAAAGACTACATAACTGTAGACCTAAATTTGCTCACATCACAGTTGAAAATAACAGTTGGATAAATTATGTCTCATGTTAAGTGCGAAGAGATAAAATTTTCCCTACCTGAGGCAGACAATGGGGTATTTTTTTCTTCCCCTTTTAAATACTTTGACTGCAAAAAACCTGTACTAAATGGAGACCACTGCCACAGCAGTGAAATGGTCACTGGGCACATGGAGCAGTAAAAGCTTAATGAAGGTTATACARCAGTCTGCCTGTAGCCAGTGTCCGTAACCTCGGGGGGCAGAGCTGGAGGAGCGGCAGCAGGCGCTGCTCCCTGCCTGTCCCCTCAGAGCCCAGCTTTGTCCCCCGGTCAGTGCCGGCAGGGCCACGCCCAGCTGTGCCACACCTTTGCAGGCAGGTGACATTTGGGGGACACCAGAGCCAAAACCCATAAGGACACGTTCKGACCCTCCAGCAGCAGGCAGTGACACTGGGTTAGCACAGGCATTTTACTTTACAGGTTAAAACAGAGATGCCAAAGGGCCCCAGACCTTTCACTGCTTTGCAGAAATCTCTGGTTTTGTCTCATTTAATAATCCTTCAGAAACAGTTCTGAGACCCTTGACAAAGCCACCCAAGCGTGCAAAGAAGACATATGATGACCAGATGGCCCATACTCTCATCCTTCAGCAGCCATATGTTTCAAGTGTCTTTTCAGATTGCTGCTAAAGAGTGGGGCTTTGGAGTTGTAAAGATCCTACTTGGCAGGAAGAGTCTTTACAGATGTTGGGAAAAACGCTTTCACCACAGACAGATCTCAACTAAGCAGACATTGCATTAAGAATTAAGCTGATTTRCTGCATATCTCTGAGCCAGCAAAAWATTGCAGTTCTCTCTGATGTCCTACTGAAAATACTAATTGAATATTTTATTAAGTATTAAACATTATACAAGATTACGAGAATGTAAAAATTTCAGTAAGAATAATTTAAAATATTGTATACATTTTATAGAATTAAAAGTTAAAGTTTAAAAACAGTTTATATTTTTGTATTTCAGATAAGTTTTTCTGAGCTCACAGATCACAAGACTAGTAATAGATGATAGCTGAGGCACTGGTATTCAGAAGTCTGCAAGACTCTTAGGCCAGCTGAGATAGTTGAGCAAAAAAATAACCTTCCTTACCTTTTCCTGTACTAAAGTCATTTTTCTAGGGTGAGCTGTATTTATTCCTCATCATCACATTAAGAAATCTCTCATAGACTGCAGGATCATTAAATATTAAAGATCACTTGTTCCAAGCCCTTKGCCCAGGAGGGGCACTTTCCACTGGACCAGGCTGCTCAAATCCCCATCCAGCCTGGCCTGACCATGAGGAACATTTGGCATTTGTTGCATAACAGCTTCCCCAGAGTCCCTTCACATAACAACACACAAACACATGGACTGAATTCCTGACTTCATCCCCACCAACAGAAGCTTTTGTTGTTAAAGCTACAAGTACAAGGCAAGATACATTCAGCTATTCCCAATGATTTTTTCCATTTTTTTGGTGAAAGAAGAAAATGAATTAATTAGTTCACTGAACCACCATGGCTGTGCCTAGCTCTGTTTGCAGTTGATGAAGAAAACCAGGCAATTTTGGAACATTATGTAGCTGATCACATGGAAACATCTCCTTGAGGGTAATGCTAATTAAATCCTAGTTTTCACTGAGTTTATAGACTAGATCTCCAGCAAGTCCAAAGGGAGCAAAACATGACTAACTCAGCAACTCATCACATCTTGTTTATTTATAAAATCATGTGGCTTAAACTGAAACATTTCCATTTTAGCAAGCTGAAAATCCAAAAGTAGAAACATATACCCAAGGGTCTGGAAGAGTAAAAGTCTTCAAAAAATCCTATCTTCTTTAGAAGTGCATTTATAAGCCTCTAAATATTTGTCAGATAGGTCAAAAGCTTGAAATAAAATATGATATGGTAATAGTGGTACATTTTGTCCTGTCTATGCATCGTGGGCCTATCATGAATAAAAAAGCGCACAAAAAAACCCCAAAACCACAAAAACAAAAAAAACCCACATCAAAAAATCCTCTATTTCAGCCTCTAACAGTCAGAAAAATAACGTGGCACTGAAGAAGAAAGCCCAGAAAATACGTGGACAGTACAGCTTCTGCCCCAAATGACACAAGAGGGGCTCACTTGGGGCACAGAACCTAAGCCATAGCAAACTCTGCTTCCTTTTCCAAAGTAGGATATGCTCGGACATGTGCTAAACATCTGAAAGACTTACCCCCTTCCTRTTGTCATTGCCCTTCCTCTGGTCATGCACCACATTCACTAACCCCAAAGTGTCATGCCTGGCAAGATACAAAATGCAATTATTCCAGAAAGTTATCTATGACAAGGCTTGAGGAACCATGAGTGAGGTCAACATGGGCTTCAGCCACCTGTCACTGATATGAAATTATGATCTATTTAGACATGTCAATATTCAACTCTATACAAACCAAAATGTTGGTATATATCAATAAACAAACTCAATCTGGATCCCTCCCATTAAAATGTGCAATTATTTCTATTTGCAGTCTGCAGTGTATTTCCATAACACTGAAATAACACAGCAGATGTTAGTGTCCATAAATCCTCTCTTGTGACTRTTCCACTGCTTAATGCTCCAGTTTTCAATATCTAAAAATAATACCTTTTGAAAACTATGTTTTTAGTTACAATTAATATATTTATACCTTTCYAAGAGAAGGAAAATATAAAGGTATATTCTTGCATTCCTAATGAGCTCTTTTAGCCCATTTTAAAATAAAAGCAAAGCTATTGTATAATATTATGGAAATATACATAATGACAATTATCTAAAATATTAAAACTAGTATTAGCAAGACATCAGTCTCAAAGACAAAGGAAAAAGTATATTTATCATCCATTAGACAGAGAATAGACTAATTGTTATTAAGTATGAATTTTCAGAAGTGACATGATTTACAATTTTATACTTKGATTTATAGATTCTGAAGTCATGAAATGTTAAGTGATTTTTCAGAAAGAAAAATAATTAAAGAATGCATCAAAAACTATTCATCCCAGTGTCAAAGCACTCCAGGTCACCTCTACTTCTCATGTAAGTGTTCTAGGGATTTCATTATATTACTGCTATAACAGCACCTAACATGATACTTTACATAAAAGAAAAACCCTGCAAATGCTATGATACAAAATGTCCAGAATCGGCACCAAATTCAGTCTTTACCTGTAGTAATACCAGCTTCTTACACAGGAATATATAAATCCCTACAGAGTGTATATAATCCCCTACAGAGTAACAGGATTTTTCATGGGGGTCTGACACTCTGGCAATTTTACTGGGAAGATCTTGAATTCTGCAATCTGCCACTGAATTTTCCCTCTCCCCCACAGCTGCACCACACTGGCAACTCAGAGTCCTGCAGAATCACAGAACAGGTCAGGCTGGGAGGGACCTCAGTGGATCATAGGGTCCAGCGAGGGAGACTCCACACCCTCTGGGCAGTCTGTTCCAGTGCATGGGCTCCTGCACAGTAAAGGTCCAGTGAGGGAGACTCCACACCCTCTGGGCAGTCTGTTCCAGTGCATGGGCTCCTGCAATGTAAAGTTCTTCCTCATGTTCATCTGGAATTTCCTGGGTATCAGTTTCTGCCCGTTGCCTCCTGTGCTRTTGCTCAGCACCACGGAGCAGAGCCTGCTCCTTCCTCTGAGCCCTCCCTGCAGAGACCTGTGTCAACAGGTGAGGTYCCCCTGAGTCCTCTCTTCTGGAGGCTGAGCAGGCCCAGCTCCCTCAGCCTTGCTCAGAAGAGAGATGCTCCAATCCCTKCATCAYCTCTGCAGCCTCTGCTCGACCTGCTCCAGGGGCTCCATGGCTCTCTTGTGCTGAGGAGTCCAGAACTGGACASAGCACTCCAGATGTGCCTCGCCAGGGCACATCTGGATAAATTTATAGACTATCCTGTTTACCCCCTTGAAGGGAGGGGCAGTTAGTATAATGTGTAATTTTTTTTTTTTTGTTCCCTACATGCGTTACTTTATGATTTTTACTGTGGAATTTAATCTCTCTTTTAAGAGTGGAAGAGACATCATAAAACAAAAAGAAATAATAAATTCCACCTTCAATGTCATTCCACACTTTCTGCCCAGCAATTCAATTTGTCCTGTCTGTTGACAATGCCACCCGACTTTGAATCTTTAGTAAATTTCAACAGAATATCACGCTTTTTGTGCCAAAGCCATTACTAAAAACATTAAACAAAATTGGTTCCAGGACTGATGTTCAGGAACTCTATTAAATAATCTTTCAATACATTCTGCTTCCTCGTTTTAACATGATTTATTCTGAGTCAGGTTTATCACTCCATTTAATGCTTATTTTCTGGAAAGCGTACAGAAATATAAAATAATTCAATTCAACACCCTGGCTCGAAAAGCACTTGCTTGTGTGTGTAGCCTACAGTTGATGTATTAAATGACAATAAAACGGATAAAACAACCTTACTGCACTAAAAGTTACTGCCAATATACGACATTGTTRAATTAAAAATTAATTGCCTGAAGAAACACACAGAAATGCATACATGCGTACTTCAAATTTTTTACTTAGGGTTGCTTAATAATTTATGGCTTGGGTAAGAACATGCCTCCTTCAGCAGAAAAATGCTAATTGCATTAAAGAAGAAACAATCCCTGGAGCACAGAAGTGAGCATTACAACTTGTTAGTCAAAAATTAATACTCAGCACTGTAAGTCATTTTTATTAACTTACTCTACAGTTGCAATGGCTGCACAATTAAATACAACAGTGAACTATTCCCCAAGACTTGAGATAAATGATGAAATTAATTTTTAGTTTAGTAAAATATTTTGTTACTTCAGTCTCTCTACCAAAGACTGAAGCCCAGAATTAAAAATCACATTTTTCYATATTTTTTGCAGTGTTTTTGTAATTTCTTTATAGCTTTACATGCTACCTACTGTTGTGCTTTCAAGTGCTGATATCAGTCACAATAACCATTACAACACAAAACTAATGAAACTGGTTTTGGTTTTTCCCTCTCTAGCTGAAAAAAAATGACAGCTTCAGCAAAATATTTCCTTAATTTTGAGTGCATCAGGACTCCTTTTCCAAACCCAGACACTTTCAAGTGCTGCTTTTCTTTAGATATTTTGGGGAATTTTCCCATGTTCCTCTTTTCTAAATAAAGCAACGTGTCAAAGTTTGGAGAAAAACTGCATAAGTCACACTGAATTTCTGGCAAAAACTTTCACCTTTGTCACAATTTAGTGATGCACCTCATAAAAAACCAAACCAATCCAAAACCAAACAAAAAAAATCAAAAAGAAAACCACTAACTGCCATATTGCAGCAGAAAAGTCTTCTCTTCCTCTGTGCCCAAAACACACATTTATGTCTTGCTTTACCTCTTGATTTTTGCCACCACAGCAAAACTGGAGTGTGTACCCAAAATGCAGGGTGTGCATAAAGTTCACAGAGCTTCTCTCACATCAGACACGATGGTTTTGTGTCTGACCCTCTGCTAGGACTCGAAAGTCTCCTATAAAACTGCACTATAGTGAAACCATCTCAAGGCAAAAGGGTTCTTTTCACCACAAAAATAGTTGTGGGAGACAGGACAAAGGATGCAACTGGGAGAAAGAATAGGTAAAAGTTGGAAACATACCTCAAGAGGAATAACACATAAGCTACATCTGCCTCAAAATACCCTTCAGAGAACTAAATTTCTGGAGGCTGCAGGTGTTTCCTACAGGGAAAATATTACTGTATTTTTTTGTTCTCTGAATCCTTTTTTATTCTCCTGCCTACGTATTTGCTGCTGCAGGGGATGAGGTGCCATGAGGACACCAATCCAATGTGGATCACACCTTCTGATGGTAAGGAGGTCAGCAAACAAAGATCTAGAAAACAAAGCTCTGGCTCTGGGGTTATGTATTGGCATTTTGTGGTTTCTCACCATGGAGTGCTCTGCATTTCCACCACAGAGCAAAGGCACGGCTCCCTGCAAAGAGGTCCCAGCCCTGTGTGAGAGCTGCCCAGCACATCCCTGGGGGATTTTGGCTGGGTCACTGCAGCTCCCTGTGTCCACCATTAGGGCAGACTGCAGAGCTGTGAACACCTTGCTTACCCGAGAGATTATATTACAATATTCTAWTCACAGCTAAGGAAATAACCAGGCAGTCTCTCCAGAGCAACAGCTTTCAGTTTTCAAACAGARAAACCTGGCTTGGGAAGGAGTGCATCTGACTGTTGTCAAGAAGAGTTGCTCTTTACAGGCAGATTTTATTTTTTTTAAAATAGGTAAGGTTTTGCTTAAACCTTCCATAAAATGTCACAGCTACAAAGTTGAACTTTGGCAAAGGCTATGAACAGTGTAAAACATTGTTTTGATTACTTGGTCAGCATAGAGATTTTATTTCCCATCAGAACACTTTACTGTAGACAATGTTGACCAAATGAACTCTCTCCTTGTTTGTGTCTCACCTAATTAAGCATTATAATTATAAACAGCTTCAGGCTGTCATGATTAGACTCCTGTTGATTTTACCACTGTTGTATCACACGGCTCTCTGCTCCCTGTCCAGTCACACAGAGGCTGCACAGTCTGTCCTTTAAAACTCCTGGCAACTGGGTAGCATGGAAGTTTTCAAAACCAGCATCAAACTGTGTACATTTAGAACTATTTTCTGAYCAGTCTTATCTTTAAAGAAGTCCTAAACTTGATACTCATCTGCTTTTTCTTGAGAGCAGAACTTACAGACAACCAAAACATTTCTTTTTGAATGTTTGTATTTTTTCARTTGAAAGCAGCTCAAAGCAATTGCTTCCTTGTCAAATGTCATCTCTGTTATAAAGTCAGTAAAATATTTATCAAAATTAATATTAAATTTTTTGCATGCATGTCCTTTCTAATTACATTTGCATTTTCACTGCTCTAATTAGCCCAGTGGCTTTAATATGAATCAGACATTGATACTGTGCATGTTCTCAGGAGATCTAAATTCCAGAAAGTGCCATGGTGGTTCTGAAATGGCCCAGTAGGTTTGGTTTGCACAGCCCATCTCAAGCMGGGATGTTCTTTCTCTGCAGTGATATGGTGACCAGTGCAGAGAGGAGTCAATGGAAACTGCTCATGACCTACCAAAAYGTAAACAGCCAGCAAGGACAGGTCACACCACGGGGCTACAACTGAGGCTTGTTGTAAAGCAGTTGATACTGTGTTAATCTGAAGGGTAATGCACTTTGTTTTCCTTTGTATCATTTGAAATCCCTCTCCATGCACGCTCTGGGCTCTGCCAGGCATCTCGAATTTATCCCTGCAATTCCTCCCTCTCCTTTCTCTTACCGTATCTCTGTGCATCAATGACCATTTTTCAGTGCTTCCATCTCTTTGCTCACTTTTTGCCAGCTAGCACATTGGGGAAAAAAACACAGAACAAAAACCCCAAAACCAAAACCAACAAACACTGGAGCGTAAGACCTGAGGCAGTTTGAAATTATTCCCACTGCAGTAATTCCCAAACACATACCAGCAAGTGAGTCAGGAATGCACCAAACACACTCAGTTTTCCCTTCATGCAACATGAGGACATTGTGAAGGAGGTAAAGATACTTGATTTCCTAGCAGTCTTTACTCAATACAATTCCATGTGTATTGGGAGGACTCCCAGCAGAGAGGATGAGACAGTACTGTGGAGGGGTGGTAAAAAGCAAGAAAATAACAACCTACCTTTCCTCTAATACAGTAGAATGCTGCAGAAGTATTTTGAGGATRTCTCAGCATAGATTGCTCTGAACACAGAGTTCTGAATTTTTTACAGAAAGAAGTCCTTTGGGAGAAGAGTTGGTAGACAGACTTAGTTCAAACTCTAGATTCAAAAAACCTCCAAATCTGAAAATGGTGCTGTTTTTTCCTCCCCCATCTCTCCTGATATCTCTTTATTCTTTCCAACATGATGTTCAACAGGGAATATTTCTGTTCCAAACTTTAGATCCTTTCAAGACACATGGTGCATGTGGGAAAGTCAGCGTAAATTCCTGTTATCCTAAAAATATAATTTAATTTAAGAGACTGCTCTCAGCCAGTTAACTATGGAAATTGTTTTGTTTGCATTTTTAGAGTGTACATAAAACTTGAATAATATCTYGACCAAATGTTGCTTTTTTTTTGTTTACTCCTGAAAGCACAGAATTCCCCAATAAATGAACAAATTCAGGCCTCCCAAAATGGTATAGCTTTTCAGAGTAGAGCAAAGCTTCAGGAAAGTATACATCTATCTATCCACAGAGGCAATCACCTTGCAGATTTGAAAGCCAAACCSTTTGCCTCATTTCCTGACATCTAGCCTGGCCAAAGGAGKGGCTTGCAAGGATTGCAGTGAGCAAGGTGAAAACAGCACGTCAGAAAAACAGTGATTTTCCCATTGTGGGAAAGAGAAGTACCTATAAGCTTTAACTGATCAAAACCATTAATAAAAATATATAGGTGCAAAGAGCACGTAAAAAATTTCTGATGGCATTGCAAATTCTTATAGTTATGGTTAGAATGACAGCATTATTCCTAAGTGTCTGTATATCATTTATATAACCATGGCACCAAGACTTCTACACATGCTACATATTTTATAGAAAAATTATTTTTTGGGAGTAATTTTTTACTATGGAGTTTTGAATTTTATTTGTACTATTTTTCATGCATTGTGGCCTGTAAAATAAGTTCCTGCTGGACTATGATTCTTGTAGCACACATTTCGCAGAAATAAAAAAAAAGGAGAAAAAAATTCATATGTAATAAAACTTTAGAACCTTTTAAAAGTTATCTAATCTAGCTCTACCTTCCATAACAGTGCTATTGCAGTTTTTATGTCTGCTCTTGTGTGACCAGCCTGGGTTAGCAACAAGTAGGATTCTTTAAAACTAATTTTTTTCAAATCCTATTGGCTTTGTCTAGTGGCATAAACTCAGAGTTTTGTTCTTATTTAGTCGGTATTTATTGAGGAAAAGAACAGTTTAACTTTTTCCTGTTCCTGCCATATCTACATTTATTTGGGGTGGAAATAAGTTATGCCTAGAAGTCGGCATCCAGACAATTCCTAAAATTTCAGCACATTCTGATGCTCTCCTTASTGCTTGACTGATCATCACCTGGCCCAAGATTCATTCTCAAATAATAAATGCATTGAGAGAAAGGAGAGAAGAAACTCAGTCCTCAAATTTTTTTTACTTAAAAGGAGCAATCAGAGCACAGGAGAAGTCTGAGAATTCTGCATCACAAGGCTCCATGCAGTACAGGTACTCCCAGTCCCTAAACAGCTGAGCAGATCCAAGAGCTGTGATTCACATGCAAGAACCAARCACTTTGAGAAAGAATGAGTCCATATTGAATACAGTGCCATGAGCAAGAGCTAGTGCAGATCTCACAGTTTTGTGGTGTACTGTCAGGATTCCAACTTCTGACATGCACAATTGGGAAGAGAGAGGTATGAAAAGCTGATAAAAATACACATTGTCTAAAGCCAACATTCAAGGCTGAAATTGTGCTACTGAACCAAAAATAGATAAAATATATAAGCTAGAGTGTRCAGGCTGAGTATCAAAGGGTTACCAGCAAAAATTAATTACAAATACTGCAGCGGCAACGGAATGAAAGAAGTTACTTTTCTAATTTAGGGGAATCTCATTTACTTCTGATCAYGCTAGAGAACAGAATCCTTTATAACCATATGACCCAGAATTAAAAGGACATAAATACATACATACACATAAAGAAATATATAAATATAAACATTTAGCCCATTTATATAAACATAAAATATATACATGTAGATATAAACATATGCCTGTGTAAGCCATTCCTTGCCCCAGCCTCTCCTAAAAAGASCTCATATCATCTCAACTCTCAGGAGTTCAGATAATTTATGCAATTATTTCATGCAGTGGAATTCCCAGAGCAGAGCTCCCCACATGCACATGAAGCAATCCTTCTTCAAGTGCTGTAATATCCTTTGTGAGTCTCATCATAAAAAATGCCCATATTGGGCTGGTTTCCCTTTATGGCAGCTCCCTGAAAGCACAGAAAGCTGCACTCTGAAGTTGATATCATCTCCCTGAAAACCAACATGGACRTAAGGACTATTTGTGCCTGGAGCACATTATTGCTTGTGTTAATATTTTATGTTTATTGACTCTCTTTGCAAATCACACCATGGAGTGTGTTCTCAGTATTGCTGCAGTTTGGTGGGATAAAAAGAACCATTCTATGGGGGCTATTCTCTGTTTGTTTTACAGCAAGGGGTGGCAGGAATTGGRTGCTGTACTTACTGCTCAGTGCTCCAGATGCTTCAGCTGTGAGCGGGGAGGAACAAGAGCTCACTGTCACAGCAGGGAATCCCAGCAGCATCAGAGCTCCCCAGCAGCCGGCACGTTCAGAGCAAATGGATCACATCACAGTGCAACTGAACACCAAGGCAGTAAAAAGACAAAATGGTTTAGATGAGACTGTTAATTTCAGGATCACAAATCCTGCTTGTAAATATTGGATGGAAAGCGCAGTAAAATAGAATTCCCAAACTTTGGTTAACGAAAGGAGTTGTTCAAATTGACTTAAAATAAGTAAGTCAAGGGTGTTTTGATGCACAAACATCATGCGGTGCCTGAACTACAGACCRGAGAGCTGGGCTGGAAGCATCTTTTTATGCTTTGCAAAGTGGAGTTTTAAATTGCACTGCAAAAAATGGCCCTTCCCAGAGCCCAGGGATAAGCTGTGGAACACCTTCCTCCAGACAGAGATGGTAAAGGAAGAGATTGACATGCTCATGAGTGAAAAAATTGAAAAACAATTCTAAACTTGGAGGTCACCTTTGGCTCAGGAAATCTCTCAGCAATAAATTGTTTACTGAGTGAGTATTACAGTAAAGTATTACTACAGATATGTTCTGCTCCTATGCCTTCCCCTAGATACACACTTCAAGCCACTTTGTACTTAGATCTGAGCCTATAAAGATTTTATGTTCTCATGAAAAATAACACAATCAGATTATAGATTTTATAGGTGAAAAATTTCAGTCAGCAAACAGTAAATTTTAACTGAAAATGTTTTCTAGAGGCAAGAGTATTCCAAGGAGAGATGTGACAACAGAAAAATAAAATCTCTTTCTAAAATTGATGTAAAAATTGAAATCATAATAAAAGCTGTCACAAAGATTATTTACATCTCATCTTGGGATCAGTGGAGTCATAGTGCTCTTGAAAAATGCACCTATACCATATGTTGGTCTCCTAGTAGAAACAAGAAATAATTCAAATTACCAAAACAAAGTTATAGTGAAATCCAGTTGAATAATGTTTGCACATTTGACTGCAACTGCGAATTATGGGATGYATTAGTGCTATGTTCAAGGCATTATTTGGGGACTTAACTCTGTGTCCAATATGTACATTCACAACTTGTATAAGCAAGTAACAAGTTACACTGCTTCCTTCAGGTTTTTCATTTGGTTGTCTTTGCTATTCAACAAAACCAAACTGAGACATCAAAACTTGGAGCTCTGGTGATGGTTTTATCARTATGTACAACAAAAAAAATATATATCAAACCATCTATTTGGTGAATATTTCTAGACTTTTTCATGGCCTGCTTCTCAGYAGTTACATTGATGAGGCACTGTTGAGTTTTTAACAAATTTTAAAACTTAGAATTTTCTTGCTTCCATGTGAGCAAGCAGTGCAATACCGACAAGATCCAATTGTTTAAAAAAAACACTGCAGTAATTTCCATATTTCATATTTAAAATCCCTTTTCCCACAGAACACAGAAGGCTTAGAACAGCTCGTGCCTTGGACTTGTGTTCTGTTATATTTCGCACACTAGAAAAAATGTCTGGTTAATATTTTGGTAGAAGAATTCTGGCTGAAGCAAATTTCTCCATTGTTTACACTGCATATGGATTTTACWAGAGTAAGGAATTTCTTATCCTTTCTTCTTACACTGTTTATTTACTTTCATGAAAACCTGAAAATAGTTATGTACTCCAACAGAGCAAATTGAAATATTATTATGTAACATAGTAAAATAAAATGTAAACAGATGCATTTTAATATTATACAATGCAGTATTCTATGGCTCATTAAACCATATTCATTACTAAGCTGGATCCACAGGAACAATTTTGTAGCTTTAACAATGTACCAGATGTCAGATGTTTGCTGTGTCAGATGGTTTCATTCTTTAGCCACTAGGAATTTACAGTCAAGCTTGCCTCAATAAACACATAAATCTGGTAACATCTATCAAATTTGCCAGTATTAGTTAGAATTAAATTCTGAGACAGTAGTCAGGCCCCATATAATTTTATGCAGAATTTTTTCTAGATAAAGTTCCAAAGTGGAAAATCCTGGGGAGTGGGAATTTATTTTGGTCCAATCAAAACAAWTTTTTTCATCTCACTCTCTCTACCTACAAACAAACCTTGTCACCTTGAATGAAAAAAGGTTTAGTTGAAAAGCTTTCAACTGAAATGTTCTGCCATTTTTAAGGGATTTCTTCTTTCCACTTCCCACCCTTCTTCCACTCCACAAATCAGAGGGGAAAAGACTCYGAACAACAAGCCACAGACATTTATTTCTGAGTTACAGCAGCCAGAAAGGACTGCTGGAACCCAAACTACCCCGTCACAGAAACTTCACCTATTAAAACTTCCACCAGGCCACTTCTGTGCTTTTTAAAAGAACTGGAAAGACCCTGATCTAGAGGATCTCTTAGTGAGAGAAAAGATCAGTTTGTCTCTGCCATTACTCMCATCCAAACTGTAGAACCAAATGATCATGTGCTGCTAATGAATACAATCATCATCCCTCAGAGGTGGATTCCAGGAGCTATGGAAGCTGTCTGTACAAAAAACTGACCASAGACAGTTCTAGTCTGTTATTTATGGCCACTCTAATGGTTTCAGGCTTTTTCCAGTCTCCCCTGAGCAGAGCTGTGSCATGCTCTCATGTTATCAATCTTAATAAAAGCACTGGAGCTGATAACCTAGAACCTAAATGATTTAGTTTAGCTGCCAGATCTAATATTAGTCCCATTTTCCACTTGTAAAATTTGGATCTTGCCTCTAACAAACCACTTTTAATCCAGCTTTCTGAAATCTCCTGGCTCCACAGACTGAAAATGGTAACAGTGGCCTACAATGATGTTAACCTGAATCCACTTCTACTTGAATTTTCTGCTTTCCAAGTTAAAATGCCATGTAGYTTTATGGGGGGTTTTATCAGCACAATATGGTTTTAGGACTATCTCACTCATTTATGTTGTCTTTTAACTGATTTCAAAGGCATGGATGTATGCCAAGGARCTAACATCCAATCACAGCTGCAAAACATCCCACTCTATCAGAAGCATCTTTAAATGATAGTCTAAAGTCAAAGCAAAGAACTCAGTTGTACATCTGGAAATCAAGCATAGATCCAAACACAGGCACAACTACTACTCTGCCTTTACTCAGTTCAGTGTGAGCTGACTTGAGTTTAAATCACTATTTCAGGAAGACAATCAGGGGTTTGGTGTTTTAAGTATATACAGACATCTTCAACATCTGCTCTTCTTACCAGACCTTTACATTTTTACAATTATACTAATTCCAAAGATTTCATAATTCCTCTCTTGATCATCATGACAAGGCATCTTTCTGAGCTCCAGCAGCCACAATAATTGGCAGCTTTGTCTGCACTGACCACTGGAAAATATTTTCTCCACCCATACACCTACAAAAGAAATTCCCAGAAAAGTCTGCACAGCTCAGTGAAGGCAGCTACTGGGAATGCCTGGAGACAAATATAAGGACCAACAGCAAGGATGGATTTCCCGTCTTAGCCAGTTACACTGAAACCAGCTTGAACTTGGGCCAGACTRAAATAAACATTTTTTTACAGATATGCAAACCAGACATAGAAAAGGTGACTAGACCAGAACCATTTATAACTTCTCTCGCAATTGAATCTGTTAGATCTCTCTTGATCTTTCAAAATCTAACCACAATGCTCATAGACACTGCTGGCAGTTCTGCAGCCTCTGCCCTCACACTGCATTTACAGATGATCTGAATCTGAAAACCTTTGCTCCCCATGGGCCTCTAAACCACATCAAAAAACTGACCCTTTCCAGGGATGTACAACCTCTTTGGTTGTTGATCCTTCATCTGGTGGCAGTTTTCAAGCTGTCTGTTGCATAAGTTAATGGCTGCCTCCTCCAGCTTCAGGGTGTCTCGTGAACACAGCCTGTTGAAATGGTCATCTGCCTCCTTCGACCCAGACTGTGCTCTCAGTGTGTAGATCATTAGCAACAGATCATTCATAAAAGCTTAAAATAAATGTCTGCCATACCACAAGAAAATAGTCAGACATCAGTGTTAAATACTTCAGTCACCACGCCAGATTGTGAATTGGGGGGCAGAAAATAGCTCTGAAATGGTGCCTTGCTAAGTGCCACTGCTAGAYTCAGCACTCAACATTTGGAACCAGGCCAAATTTAGTTTAAAAAAAAAAATTTACTCATCAGATATTCATCTGCTMTGATGCTATGTGGGGATCAGGAAAAAAAATCCTCCCAAAGCATCACAAAATTGAGAAAAGGCAGTTTGTCTTGAAGTTACTTCAGCCAAAAAAAAAAATCTCCTCTGGACTTGCTGGCGCTGCCAAACAAAAACTGAGATACTTT
Source organism: Cardinalis cardinalis (assembly GCA_014549065.1). Classification (NCBI taxonomy): domain Eukaryota; kingdom Metazoa; phylum Chordata; class Aves; order Passeriformes; family Cardinalidae; genus Cardinalis; species Cardinalis cardinalis. The sequence goes on from JACDOX010000062.1 coordinate 3,394,925, forward strand.
CTCTGCTCAGGTGAGACCATCTCCATTCAGGGCTGTATTTCCTGATAGTTTTTTGAAGCATAYTGACTAAGTTTAAAGAAATCATACTCATTTTTTTTCCCTCCTCTCCTGTTTTCTTTTTGTTTTCTTATAGTAGACTATTGAATCAATTCAGGGATATTAACAGATGTATTGCTCTTTTTAGAACCTGTTCAATACTCTTTATTGATCCAACAGTTGATAATTACAGTGGTAAAATGCTGTCAAACCATTGATATTCATTATGAAGATGAAGCACCCCACACAGAAAGRATATTTTCCAGATGAGCCTTCAGAAAACTAAAATTTCAGCTTAGTTTGTAGTATGTTATCCATAATTAGAGTATCTGATTTATTGATTCATATTACTATATTTTATTTCCAGTTTTAGTCAGACTAGCCTTTCTGTTTCTATAGTTACTGATCTGATTTTCTCCTTTACAAAGGACAAAAGAAATAAAATTTACACATTTTTCTTTTTTTTTCTTTTTTTTTTTTTTGTGGGAAGAGAGGCTGCTCCTTCCCAGAGGCAGAGGGCAGCAGCTTCTTAGAGAAGTGGGCAGAGTGTGGGTATTGGGCAGCACAAAGCTCCCATCGCAGGGCTCTGAGACACGTCCAATAAAGGGCTGTGCCTGCATGAAAATCCAAAAGTTCAGTAGGAAAGGTTGCTTAGTGCCACATCTCTTGGCCCAGGGCCACAGCCCAATTCTTTCCAACTTATGCATGTGTTTACTGTCATGCACTGATGTGGCCTCAAGGTAGCTTCACTTTCACTGAGAATTCTCTGAGACATACACCTTTCCAGTCTGGAGAAATACCTCCTAAAATTAACTCTTCCAAATCCTTCAAACACTACAAATTCAAAGAAAACAYTGATTCACTCACAGCCTCCATCCTCATGCATTCACTAACTCTGTCCTGACAGTAAAGTAGGCATTAGATGACAAGAGTATTTCTCAGACTTCATCTGAAAAGACTTGCACATTTTCATCAGTGCATATTTTGCAGTGCTTGAATCACAGATTTTTACCCAGAGAATGCACCTGGATCTATTGCAGTTCTCTGCACTGATTTCTGTGACCTATATCAAAAAGGTTTTATGTGCTAATTCCTATGTCAAACCTAATCAAGTGGAGCTAATCTAGTCAGGATGGAATCTGTAGAAGAAAAATTTTCAGAAGTGACAGAGAATCCATTGTAATTTTTATCCACTCACACTTTGTGCTTTCCTCAAATTGTGAGGAGGGGAAAAAGAACCAATGCAAACAAACAAAAAAAAGCAAAAAACCTCCCAACAAACCAAAGCACATTAAAAAGGAAGGATCATAAGTTCTGGAAGCYTAAATACAACATTTAGAGAGGTACATGGCATTTTGTCAGCAYGATACAGATTATGCAGCGCAAGAGAATAACATCACCACTTGTCATATCCTTTTTGTCAGTATTCAGTGTTTTAAAAATACTTCATTGTGTAAACAGAGAACCTTCAGATAAGACATGAAATAATTCTCCTACAGTCACCTACAGATTGATAAATTAGTCACATTAATGAAATACTGATTTCTTTGAGTCTGTCTATGAAGACTCCATATATTTGTGCCTGACAAGTTCTTCTCCAGATATATCCTTGCTGAATTTTCTCAAGTTCCATTGTACTAAGTGACTTTCCAGAGTACAAAGAAAATCAAGCAGCAGCCCCCAAAACAGTGGTTTGGAATACTCCAAGGTAGTACTGACTTTTTTACTGATTTTAAGGAACAACTCTGAATTACAATTCAGATAATGTGCACTGAAAATAGCATGTGACATGCAATATATAMGAAAACTTGATAAAATAAAAGTATTTAAAATAGATGTTAGATTCTTTTTTACTTAAATGATTGTGTCTAAATTGTTGCACAAAACAGGTAAGGAGAATASCTTAGGTARCAGCCCTGCWGTAACAAACTGTACTGCTGCATGTGAGACAACAGGATGAGGTTCCAGCACCCTGTTTCTGACACTGCCTGTTTTGCTTGCTGAACTTTGTGCTCTAAATATTAGCTCTTGGAAGTGCCATTAATGCTGTCCAGTTGGTCCCAACATCCCTCTCCCATCACACCACAGAAGGTGCTTGAAGAATGAAGAGCTTCATTTCAGYTGTGGGTGCTTAAGGTGATAAGTCTCAAATGCTTTCCACATGCTCAYGAGTCTCTGGGTTTCCCAAGCCCATGCACCTGTGATTTCAGCAAAAAAATTCTACCAGCACTGTGTTTCACTAAAGTACTMATTACTGTGCTTAAACCTCCAGGAACCATTTCTCCTACAATCAAATGGATGTTTCTGTTTGGGACACTGAGAATCTAAGGGCCTCGATTTTACTAGACTGTTAGACCTACCTATGTAGCTCATTCAAGATCTTTTTTGTACTTTAGCAGACRTTACACAAAAAGAAATATTACCTAAGCAGGCATCAAAGAAAGGGACTTGCATTCRAGAGTCCTAATTGACTGAAATAATATATAACTCCTAAGCATGAATTTCTGATAAAACAAAAAAATGTTTCAGCTGCACATTGCCCTTGACATTGTGCTTGTTGCTAATAGATTAACATGCAGTTTATGTGACCCTGGGTGAAATTTAATTTTCATAATTCACAAATGATGAAAGCCTTGTAAACCACTAGAGAGGAGAAAACTAATTTGCATCCTATTGTGACTTAATGTCATTTAACATTCCATACATTTCTGGCAGAGCTGCTTTGAACAGCTGCTTTGTGGATCCCACTGGTTATGTCTGCATTGTAACCTGTCCCAGGGGGAACTGAAATAYTTTTTACAGATCAGTGATCAATAATATTAAAGGTATCAAGAAGACCGTGAAAGCAAAAACTGACATGAACTGCATTTTTCCAAACACTTACAGCCCAGTTCTGACCTTTGTTACTCAGTTAGCCCAGGAATCTAGCACCACTCCAAAAGTAWCCGTGGTTCAACTTCCAATTAAGAGCTTACCCAATAAATTTGAATTTTTGTTTTGTATGCAGAATCCCAACACAAATTTCTTACAGTTTTACCTTTTTGGATGGCACACAAGAAGCAGGTATGTCACAGCTCTCATTTGTGCTTCCCCCMTTAGTTTTTAGGATGAATCCCTTTCTTTTACATACTGAAAAAAAAAWGAGAGATCCTGAATTATAATTCTGATGCATTGAAAAGGCCAGAAACATTTAACAGTAGTTTGGAATAGGCTCTCTCCAATCCAAAGGAAAGGCTATGCTCAGTTAAGGCTCRATGGTGGCACATGCATAGTGGAACACACACAATGGCAAAAGCAAAAGTTTTCATTTTACTTGGATGAGGGGGAAAAGTGTGTGTAAGAATTTACCAGTAATTATTGAGTTTGAGTAATCCTGATTCATGTGGATCAGAAAAATTAGGAGTAACTGGTCCTGGCTACTCTTACTACTTCGAATTTCTCTGACAACATGATGAAGATAAAAAACACAATGGAGATTTATGGATTCCTTTGGAAGGAATTTTTTTTTGACCATGGTGTGAACATCAGCTTAATATTCTGGGGAAAACAAAACCAATACAGAATCATACCAAAAAGTAAGTGTTCCATTTGGGAACTTAAAACTAGTTCAATTTCAAATTCCATACCATAGAAGCAACCTCAGRGTTTCCTGTTCCATATTTGCTCTGCTATAACACAAGGGAGAGCAGAGCAGACTCTCAGTTCTTATGACACACTGCTACTTGCTGGCAGTCCATCTTTGCCCAGTGATGGGAGGGAAGGTGGAGATCCTCACACCCCCACTATGCAGTGGTGCAATACAGGGCACAGTCCTCACGGTCTGCCACACCCTCTTGTGCTGCCCACAACCCAGGGCTGGTTAGCAGCAGCTCTACCTAAAACTCAGCCCTGTGAGTTCCCGTCACTCTTGGAGTATCTGAGCTAAACCCTCTACAAAGCCCCTCACAACACTGGGATAAATGCAGAAAACAAACCACAGCCTCTTACTTGAAMATACCGGCTTTCATTATTTCTGGGCATGTAACAGACGGTTCCAAAGGATGATACAAAAACTTAGAATAGCCGAATATTAGGCACAAACTTTGTCCTGGTGACTCTCTATGGTTTATAAATACTCCCTACAGGCTTTCAGAGATGCTTTTCCTTCTCCATTACCCATTTATCTGACTATTCCTCATTCATTTTAATACTGTGACACTTACTGGAATAATTCTATGCTACATCAATTCTGTTGCAAGCTATTTACTTATTAGTGCACACACATATTCCCGAAGGACAAAGTACTCAAACTGTACAACAAAATGCATAACTCTCTGAAACAAATCACATCTATGCATGCACTGCAGATAAAGTATCTGYTCAAGAAAATAACAGGTGAAAAAGTGTTACATACAATTTGTTCTCATCAGAGGGGATTAGAAATAGATTGCTAAACATCGGTGAGACACATGAATGGTGAATGCTAGAAAGCAGGGAGAGCAGAGAAAGGTGCCAACAACTTAAGCTCTCCTTTGTTCTTTTCCATTTACAAACTAGCAGGGACACATAAAAACCAGTCATGAATGTTTGATTTGCTTTGATTTACACAAAAGTATCTGTTATATTTCTTTGAAGGGTGCTTGTTTATTTAGTGTTTTTACAATGGMAAAGCTAACAAAGACTATGCATTAGCTCAGCCTCATGCTAAACAAGGCTCTAACTGATATTATAATTTGCAGGGGTGAAAACTCACCAGGTTTCCTCATGGTAGCTTTGAATTTTTCTGTCTTGGTTCTCTAATATAGTGGATAACAACATCCCCTGTTTCTTTCCAGTACAAGCTACAGATAGTCATTAGAATTTTTAGAAATGTTTTGACTGAACTAGGTTTAAAATAAAAAACACTTACCTTGTATAATTTTACTTCATGTCTATGTTTCCCAATTAAAACACTGCAAAGTGTTTCATTCCCTTCCACGAGTACTCTGAAATCATTTTTCTACTTCTGGAATCACTAATCTCAAATGAAAGGTCATAGAACACTAGTTGACATTAAAATGCAGGTGACAGYGCCTTTGTCAAAGGCAGAATTAAGACTTCACTAATAAGATTAAGTAAAGAAATAGTGTGCCAGAAAGGTATGAAGAAATKAGTGTAATTACATTTGAGGAAAATCCATGTGTAGTATGAAAAATCAAACAAAAATGTAGAGAGTCAACCTGAACAGATAATTTTAACAAAGAATTAAGAAGTTAGGGATTTTTGAAGGGATATAAAAATAATACTGTCATATCTTACATTTGGAATTAATGCCATATGGGGATGCTATGTATAATGATAGTAGTTTTTAGACTTCTRACAGAAAGAAAGGGAAAAAATCTAATGCTATATCAACGTTTTCATAGATACCATTTAAGTATTTGGAAGCAGAATTATTCCATCAAGATAAAAGGTTAGTACAGTAGGGTAAAAGCCTTTGCTTTTATATCTAGCGCTGCTGATTAAGTCCAGAATTGTAACACAGGTGAGCAAGTTTCAAGATTTCAAATCTCCAGGCAGCCAGCAAGATCAATTTTCTCTGCTACTAAAATCAGTGAATTAGAAAATATAAAACTGCGTATATAAATACTTGGGTGTCATTAGTTGCCATCAGCACCTGCTACACCATAAATTCAGAAGGACCTGCATGGATTTTTGGACATCTGCAGTATTGCAGCATCCCTCTACCACCTGCAGAGGATACAAACCCTGAAGTATAGAGCCCAAATWGGTGGAATCACACATTGCATTAAGTTGGCAAAGAAAACCTGGTTCAGAAAACATTATTCTGTCAAGAATTCAAGATTTGTAACACTAAATAATGTACAGCAGATGGAATTAGACCATGGAAAGTCTTGAATTGGTGTAATTTCCTGCTACTTTATGTGTCAGCCCATCTGGGTGAACCCCAGGCCCCTATCCAAGTGAGTGCCCATACATTTAAATCTCCAATTCAGTTGATCATAAGGATGGTAATTCACTTTGCCACTTATAAAACACTTCCAATGAAAGAGAGCAAACCTTTTTCCTTTACAAGATACGAGCTCTTCAGGAGTTCAACTATTCCATTTAAATACTAACACTTGATATATGCATTGATCATTGGAAAGTGAAAGTTTCTGTCCCCTCTTTCTAATCATCAAGAACAATCTACTTGAACTGGTCTTTGCTACACAAGAAATAAATTAATCTACTGCAYACCTCTCTGAACTAACAGTCATTATTGCCACTCCTAAAGTAGCCACAGACTTTGTTTTTTTAAATAAATAACTTTTGCTTATAGTTTGACATACAAAAGTTTTTGTTGTTTCCTGGTTTATTCTATGTGTAATTTCAGGGGAAACCAGCAAATCCTCGTCCTAAAGCTAGAGTACTCTTGATTGCTGTAAGAGTCACTCCTAAACAACACAAGGTGAAAATACAACCAGGAATTTGCCTTGCATCTTTAAAAGATGGATGGAAAGCTGAGATATTAGCTTAGAGGAACATTATGTAACAATTTCAGATTTTTAACTCCTTTCTAAGCTTGCCACAGTATAGACAGCAAGACTACCAAAGTACTAAAATAGCAGCAATAGATACCAAAAATTATATCAAATATCATCTCAGTATTCATTAGGATATAACAGAAGAGACCTTTTTGTTTATACACATGATCGCTTACACGAGTCCAAAGCACATCAAAGGTCTGATTTTACCTGACATCAAAAAGAAAAAGAAAATAGAAATTCAAAATCTTCTACTTAATAAAGCACACTGGAGTCTTTATATATATAGATAGTCTTGGTAAACCTTTTGTGAGTAAATTACTGATATGAAGTTTGCCATTTTTATGAGTAAAYTTTAAAGAAAACTCTSTTACYAGTGRAAGACTTCACAGGTTACRTCTGTACCAAGCATCAAAGCCACAYAAGTCCTGTGTGACTGATGGTACTGGAACAAATGAATTGTAGATGTAATTCCACTGGAAGGAGGATAAAACCTCTAAAACCTCAATATTTCATAGGCATGTATTTTGATCTTTTCCCCTCATTTTTACTATTAAAAGCTCTTTTTCAATTATTTCCTTTTTTCAAATTCTTTATGCAGAAAAARCTCCCTTTCAAAATACAAGAAAGCAGTCCATGGTTAGCTCACCACTATTAATATTTGAAAAGTCAGCACCATATTATGGATTTGAGTTTCTGTATGCATGGAAATATCCAAGTGCTTTAACACCGATGTGAATATGTGAGCAATTCCAAGCTCTTTTTGGATAAGGGATATGTAAGGAATTAAAAGTAATGACAAGAGAGCAGTGAAATTAAATTATTTTTTGGCACAAGCCTTTACCATAAGGGATAATGAGGAAATTTCTATTCCAAGGGCATTTTTTACAGGAATTCACAGTGTGGACTTAAGAGAGATTGAACACCTTACAAAGGAAATAATAGAGCAACCTAAGAAATTCAAGTGCAGTGAATCGCCACTGTATGGTTCTTGTTCCCATGTTCTGGAAGAAATGAACTATGGAATAGCAAAGTTACTGAAGAGKAATTTAATGAACTTAAAAGTATCAGCACTTCTTGAGTTTAGAGGCCCTCTTATTTAACCTGAGTCTTCYATTGGAGACAAAAGAGATCTCAAAATACAGAGCCAGGGGAATAACTTTAGCCTGAAGAAGCTACTTGAGAGTCTAATTAAGCATAAAATAGTGTAATTATATTTTAATTGGTTCAAATTAGAGTGACTTGTGCAAGAAACAATAATGCCTTTGCAACCAATTACTTGTGTTTGAGTAAAGAGCAGTGGAGAGATGTGACCAACCAGCTCAAGAAAAAGCCTGTGGCTTGTCATTCAACCTGTGCACCAGCACAAGTACCTGCAGAGCCACAAAGAAAAGTGCTTCAGGTTTGTTAGTTATTTTTTTGTTTTGGAAAGTGACAGATAATTCATCTTGAGAAATTAGTTAAACAATAAAAAAAGTAAACTACAATTTTATCTTGTTAATTTTCATATTTAAATATTTTCAGATCCATTTCAATTACACCCRCTCAATCAGGTGTACATTTATCTCACTTTGTACAGCAAACATTTACCTAGGCAGAAGTGGAATGAATGGTCAGAAATCAAACCTGTGATACACTGCAGGAACATTGCAGTTCAGTGCTTCATGCACCAGCACCAGTCCATGGGATTTCCTGCAGGTAATGGAATGCTTCCTGCAGGCCTCCTACTGCACCCTGTCATACCTTTTCTCTAAATCTGAAGGTGCCAAGCTTCAGCTCAGCCTCACTATGCTTYCTTCTCTCTTCTTGTGTAGATTAATTTGGCCTTTAACTCCCTGGTAATACCTCATTTTATTCAGAGAAACCTTCAGCTCCTCACAGCTCTCACTGCACTGTAAAGGTTTTTCCCTTTACAGTGTAATCAGCTTATGCTGTTGACATACTCCATAATTTCATAGACCTTGTGTGCCTTGATATCAACTTATCAATAAAGTACTTTAATCACAGGAGAAGTCTCAGAAATCACTCTCTTAAATGTTTATTCTGCTACATTAAACTATGCAGAGGGAGGGAGAAAATTACTTTGCAGCCAAAAAATTCATGAGGACTTGAGTGATTGCAGTCTTCCAGAGGCAGCATGAAACAGGCARTTCAGTCTTTGCTTTCAAAGGGAATGAATTAACTTACAAAGCTGGTCAGGTACATCTGTGATGTTGACAGGACCAACCTTGCAATTCCAGATTGTAGCTACTTGAAAACTCATCTGACAAAGTGATCTGGGTTGAGATCTCCCTCATCAATTATCAGCAAGGTGTTTAATATCCCCTGGAGGATAGATAAATGACTTATCATCCTTCTTCTTTCCCCAAAAATTTCAAAGATGATATTTTGAGCTTGATGCTGGAATAGCACACTTTAAAATAGTTGAAAATTGTGCATTAGAGAGAGAAAGAGGAAAAAAAGCATTCTGAACTATGAGTTAATTTTCAGGGCTGATGAAATAATAAAGGATGGAATTAATCTAAAAGAGACCAATCTGCTGCTGCTTGTTTTTATTGAAGACCCAGGAAAATAAATAGCCTTATGACAACCTTATGAAAAGTGTACTAAAATACCAGAAGCCAGGGAAAGGAAATCCTATAAAAAAAGTACATGAAAAAGTTAAAGAKGGGAGAAAGTGAAAACAAACCATTAAAAATATAAAATAGCTGAGATTTTTATGACAGCAGTAGTAAAGGACTGGGGCAGGTGTATGATTCAGGCTGCATAAAGCAAAAGTATTTAAATCAATGAAAGGGTCTTGTACACTGTCATTAAATGTCTTTSTACCTGCACAGGTTCAGTTACAAAAATGTTTGCAGTGGAAGGTTACTGAACTGCCTGAGAGCAATTCTAAGGTGCCTTTAATAATGCTCTTTAATAGCACTAAGCCTGCAGCAGAAAAACAGCTCTGTTAATTTGGACCCACACTTTTCTGATATTCTTTTGCCTGTTTTGTGTAAGCATAACTCATATTAACCTGAAAGACAAAAACCTCGTTTACTACACGCTGTTAGAGACCGAGTAGAAGTGAGAGCTGTAACTTCCAAACATCTGGTTTCTATACAGCCACTAAAAGCTTATATTGATCCACTTTGGGTGTATTGGAATGTTCTTCCTGATCTTAAAGGGCTGTTTAAAATGCATGTCTGCCAGCAGCATAATAAAATGAAGTAAGAGGAGAAACAAAGTTTTTTTTACACTCCAAGATAAAAGAATAAAACCACTACAACAGTCCACAASAGGAATCTGACAATTTGTATCTTTTGTACAATTTATAGCTGTACCTGAAATACCCTCTAGAATTTCAATAACTTCACRGGCAGAATTGCCCTTAGGAGGGAAATCAGAGAAGAACAAATATTCTTGTGGACTGGTGACAGAGGCTGGGGCAAAATTACAATGCCAGGAGAGAAACCCTAGCCCTACTGCAAATATATAGTCAACTCCTACTGCTTTTGTTAATTTAACATAAAAACTCCATTCCAAAAGCATGAATGGCAGCAGCAGCATGGCACACCCTTGTCAGAAAGAAGCCAACTTCCCTCTAAAAGCAGTCATTAGGGAAAAATACTGAGCATATAAAAACACTGCCTTTCATTGCAGTTTTGCATTGAAGGTTATGCAACATAATTCAAATGTAACATTTAAATCCTCTCAAAAGAGCACAATGATCACTAAACWGTGTCTGTAGCCAACAGCAGCAAAGAGAAAGATCAGTGTGCTATAAATGTTACAATAAGTTTTTCTGTTGCTCAGCATTTGACCTATTGAACTTTCTTCTGGAAATCAAATGGCTAYTTAAAAAAAAATATTTTAAGTTTTAGTAGTAATTTGCAAAAAATCAATAATCAAATTTATGCCCAAGACTGTCTGTAATCTTATTAAAACTCCTTTTCTGCCCACCATCACTTTCCTGTGCTTGGCTACAAATTAGCAAACCACAAAAACCACCACATCCAAATGAAGATCTGCAATCAAGCTATCAAAGTGAGCAGGTCCCAGGGCCTGCCAGGGAATTATCCCAGGGCTGGCACTTGCATGGCTGTCCTTCCATCACYCCTGACCCTGTGTCATCTGAGCTGAGCCACGGGAGCACAAACCCCTACCCCAAAGCACACAGAGCTGGGGGCTTGTCCAGTCTGCCCTTTCCAAGGCAAGGCTCACAAGCCACTGGTCATAAAMTTCAAAATCCAGCTCAGTATTTCCCTTTCCTTAAGGAGAGGCAGAGAGGAGAAGCACATGGYGAGCAGAAGAAAATTATTTCTTCAGCCATCAATTATTCTGCCAGATGCTGCCCATAGTCCCTGGGTTTTTCCCTCCAAAAAGTGCAGGGCATCCGAGAGCAGCAGTGCCTGGCCACAGTCTCTTAATCATAGGGAACAGGATTAAGAGAAAAATTTGATTGAATTCTTCCTCAGCTTGGCTCCACTGTATCTTTCTGTGCAGTACCGCTACCATATGACTTCACCTGGGAGCTAACATTGTAACCAGGAGCTAAAATATTGTAGTATGAAAACAGAAATAACACCTTTAACAAAGATTCTGTACAAAGAATGCCATTTAGTGACATCCATCTGCAGCTTTTGTAATACCTGGTCTAGAGATTTTTCACAGGACATGAAAGACAAAATTTACAATAGCTTTACAAAATGTACAGTACAATTTACAAACAGCACAGCTGCTGCTGGGGCCTAGCACTGAGTGCCCCCGTGGTCTGCASTGCTCCAACCCAAACACACAAGCATTTATTATTGCTCACCTTCAGCAACACAATGCCTGGCTTTCTTCTGGTTTGTTTTGGGTTGGTTTTTCCACCCTCAATGATGGAACAGCGTAAATCAATGTCCCATAAGCATCATTGCACCCACTAAATGGCCAAAAAGAAGCTTTAGCTGGAAGAAAGACTCACCTTTAAAAGCACCCCTGTAAACCTCAGCTGAGAGCTCAGCAGCTTTTTTACTATTAATATTACYCATATTAAAACAATCAATTTGTTGAAACAAACACTAATGGAGTTTATAGAAATATATATTTTTGATTTTCAGAAAGTTTTATATAAGTTGTAATATTTTAATGGGCTTGAGCTCAGGCTTTAGAAATCAAAATTTTCAATGTTTTAGTTTGACTCTACAATAAAATATAAAAGTATACTGCCCTGCCACCCTCGCCCCCCCCCCAAAAAAAAAGAAAGAAAGAAGAAAAAAATAACCCAGTAAAAAAGACCAAATTTAGGTTCATGTTTTGACAGAGTTCAATAATCTTTTTCAGTTTTCTTACATAATGGASGGGGTTGATTTTAAACTTAAGCATCCCCATTGTCAAAAGTTTTACTAAGAGTGAAAGTGCAGAGATAAAAGAAAATTGGCTACCAATTTTAACCTCAAACTTCAAATTACTGACTTCAATACATRATAAACTTTAAGCATTTGACTTCCCTTCAAAAACAGACATCTCAAGAAAACAAGGTAAAATCAGAATTGTGAGCTGCTTTCAAGTGGGAAATGAGAATGAAGAAAACTGTGGTAATATTTTAGCAAAAATTAGTCTAGGGAGGGGAGGGTTTGCAAACAGAATAMCTTTGTATCATTTGGGGATCACATGTCAGTTAGGAATTTTTTGCAATTTAACGTAATATACCACACAATGTGACCCATATAACATTAACTAATCATTTTAGTTATTAAAATKAATAATTACAAATGTTAAATCAGTGGCCCTTGTCACTCATAAAGAGATAATTGGGTTTTCTCAATCCTGACTGATGCTTACAGAGCTAGATCCAACACTGATTATACCAGAATTCTGGTCATTATTTCCCCTCCATGGAAAAGAAACTACTGATGAAACCAGGCAGAAAAGAGGTGTCTGAGTACTGATGAAACCAGGCAGAAAAGAGGTGTCTGAGTACTGATGAAACCAGGCAGAAAAGAGGTGTCTGAGCACCAAACTGGGGGCACTGACAGAGCAGCAGCAGGAATGTCTGTCCACAGAAGGTGACCTTGACAAAAACTACCAGCAAAGAGGAGCATCAGCAGCTGCTGGTTGTGTGAGTGGTGACAAAAGCAGCAGCAGTGGGTGACCAGGAAGGAAGATGTCAATTAGGGTGAGAAGTGCTGCACAGATGGCTTAGCAAAGTGCGGACGCATCAAAACCTGAGACACTGCCAGAACAAGGGCTTTGTTTCAAGTACAAGTTCAAGGCTTAGGAGCAAACTTTTAAAGTGAGACTGTGAAGTGTTCCCTGCCCCAGACCCTCAGCACTGCCTGCCCACCGGTGCAGAGCTGCTGCCACTGTAAAGGGGCTCTGGGAAACTCAAGCAGGAAACCTCTGGCGCTTCAGAGCCAGAGCAAYGGGTGGGAGCATCTGTGGGACAGGGTTCGACCCCAGTTGTGAATTTGGGAATCAGAAAAGGTAACAACAAGGTCAGAGCAGGTACAGTGAGATTAAAAAAATCTGTCATAATTTCAATGAAAAGGGAAGCTTGGCTGTAAATATGCTATATTCTTAGAAAATGATTTGTTGCAGTGAAGGATAATGGCCTGAGGAAGCCCCAGAAGCRAGCGTGCATGTGGGCATGGTCTCAGCAGGAACCAGTCTGAAGTCTCTACCTTTCCTCTTTGGGTTTCACATGTTGCTCAAAGAACTGCTGAACAGAAARTATTGCAAGAACTTTAAAAAGCAGGCTAGGAAGAAATAAGACAGGGCAAGAATTCAGGGACAAAAATATTTGAGATTCAATGACAGAGCTTCATGTGATTTTTGGATTATCCTCATCTCTCAGACAGATGTYTCATGACATGGCAGAAGGAATTAATACTTTGACTTTGATACAACAAAAACCCAGAATCATATTGAATTCTTGAGATCAAAMTTTAGGTTGGAAGGCAGCATTAATCTTGAAAGTCTATATAAAATTGTAAAGCAAGATTTAGGAATCCTTCAGGGAGCTTTTTAGCAGGCTAAATGCAATCCTTCTGCAAGGTAAACTTAYATAACCTGTAATGTAGGGATTTATTCTGTGCCATTTATAAGAAAGTTCATATTTAATTTTGAAAACATCTGAAAGTACTTTTCCTAGTCTACCTTCTMTTATTAAAAACTCTTTTTTAAAATACATTGTTTGAAGTACAAGTACAAAGAATTAATGACTTGTGCAATTAAGCATTTGCTTCTGCATCCTGAGCATTATGTTCATTAGAGCTTGAGCCTGATTTTTTTTCTACAAACATGAAACAGAACATGAAAAGAGTTCTAAAACTAGGCAGCCACGTTTTCAGCATTGATATAAACAACACTATTTTTACAGGTCTGAGAAGTGACCTCATGGATTGGTTTCACCCAGRCCAGCACACCTCTCCCCCTTGGGGAAGCAGCTTTCAGTGCCTGTGCTCATCTGCTGTTGAGCACACATTCACAGACCACCAGCAGATGATCCTGCAGACTCAACACAGCCTGAACTGCTGAGCTCTCCTGGTTTAAACTCCCATTGAATCTTACATACACAGATTTATGTGGATTTGATACACCTTAAAGCCATAATTATTTCTCTACACATAGTGATTATTAGAAAATTATGATGTAGATTTTTAAAGGTGTCTAAGGCGATTTGGCAAAAAAAAAATAAAAGCACCAAAATCTATCAAGAATTGCTCTAATTGTTAATGATTATAAGAATATGATTTTTAATGGAATAGGTTATCAAAGATAAGTCTAAAATTCCAATATTTCATTTAAGAGCAAAACCAAAACCGTGGTTTTCTGCTCACGGGGAAAAAAATAGTGCAGCCCTTTTTRTAACAAACTACTGAGAAATTCTGCATCACGGAAAAAAGCAAAATCATTCTTGTTGCCAGATATAAACTGACACTGGCCAAAGGCTGTTTTGCATTTGACAAAATGGGGGAGTGGAAAAAGAGAAAAGCCTAGTTTCAGATCCGTGGGTCAATTCCAATCAGTCAAAATTCCCTTTTACAGCTTTTAAAAGGTTCTCTGTAATGATGGACAAAACCACTACAGRCTCATTATTTTTACTGTAGTAGAGTATGGATATTAAAATTTATGAGTAAAATAAAATTGTCCCCAGGCCATAGATCTCGCATATAATAGATGCTCATTCACTGAGTTCTTTTCACATTAATGAATGCAGAAAATACAAGTTAGGCTAAATTACAGGCATATAAATACAGTGAGATGGTTCAGATGGCACATAAAATGCAATGTTACACTCAAAATTATTTTTATTACTAGCACAGAGCACAGATATASATTTCTTCATGTTGATTGTTTCCTCTTGCTTTTGCCTTTATGTTTGTACTAATTAATCTATATTTAAAATTTCATCAGATGGCACTGCAGTTAGGAAAATGCTATTAATACTTTTTTAAAAGAAAATGAGTTCCCATAATCCTCTGTTTGTATTGCATTCATAACTGTTTTTTGATGGCAGAGCATTTTAAATGCAAGTCCAGGTATTTTGGACATATTCAAATAATACATTCTACCTTATAAAGAGAGTCACTCAAGACTAAATTGTATTTCACAACTCCAATTCTGAGACTGCTATAATTTAGCTTTGATATTCTCAGAGAAATAAAAAAGTTTTTTAAAAGTTCTTTCTGAAAATAAGTCTTTATTCACATAGCTAGTGGCTAGGGAGATAAGGCAAACTTTATCCACCTAAAGAAAGATTAAAAAYTTCATTCCTCTCTAAGGAAATGTAGGTAGTCAATTCATTTCAGTTTCTTTTCTAAACTTCCTCTTAATACCTGCAGTTGCAACCCCTTTGGAGCTCCTGTCAAATGCTTCATTACAGGAAAGACTTTAACAGGGCAAGATAACTTCTGTATACTGTTTTAACTGGGTGTATGTCACCTGTGTCAAATTTTACCCTTCAATACACTTGTAGGCAAATAAAGCTGCTGCACAAGCAGTTGCAAGCTATTAGCTTTATGAAGATCTATAATTAAGACAAAAATTTCAAGGTGAAAATGGGTAAGACTGACATTAGAGCAGTAAATCACAACTCTTTCAATGCTTGACTCATTTTAGMTCCCCTCCAATAATTTTTTCCCTTTTCTTCCAAATGACTGGAGAATTTAGGAACATTTTAGCTGCGAAAAGATTTCACCACTCAAAAGCTTGTAAAGCAAAACTTCTTTGGAATTCAAAGGCTCATATGTTAGCACAAAAGTCTGCTTCATTCATGAAAAATATATTACTGTAGATAATACAGCCTAGGAGCYGTCTTACCTGGGAAAAGTTACATGGACCAGTAATGTGTGCAAAGAAATATATTCATTTCATCAATCAATAGAAAAAAATTAGGAAAAATATTAAACTCCTGAAGAAAAAATTACAACTCCTAAAAATTTCTGTTTGCTTTAAAAATCAAAGCAGAATCAACACCATTATAATATGTGCATGCCTGGATCAGCATCCAACTCTCTCTGTACAATTTCAGGGGAGGGATTACAGCTCAGTTTGGTTTGAAGGGCATTGCTTTTTTTTTTTTTCTTCTTATTTTTATAAGAAAGAGAAGACAATTAGTTTCAAATCAAGAACCAGCAGCTGGAAGTGAGACTTAGCTCTTCCAGCTGTGTGCAAAAGCCAGAGCCCCTTTGCATCCCAGCTTCAGAGACAGGGTATGCTCCCAACAGATGTGTTATTTTAAAACACACACACCTCACTGAGACAATGCACATCTCAGATCCCACTACTGGATGTGGCCTAAGAGAAAGCAGAYGTGGGCCACCATGGGATAAAATGGGAAGAAAAAGAGTAAAATTTTATCTCATTTTTGTTTATCCAGTTGTTATGAGACGTGTGGAAAAGAGAGGAGAAATTAAGATAAAACAGCAGAAGAAGCAACAGAGATAATAACAATACTGTATAAAATAATCTGTATATTCCTGTATGACTGGTACTGTATTATTTAATTGTAATATGGTTATATCTCATAATATCAGTAATACTGACACAATAAAGGCAGTGGGGGGGAAATACCTCTGTATTTTGTGTTTTTCTTCCAAGAAGGACATTTTCTAAAAGACCACTCTTAAAGCTGTGTTCTCCTGTGGAGCAGATGGCAGGCCAGCAAGATGTCAACAGTGTACACAAGAGCTGTAAGAGCTGCCCTCTGAGTAAGCTGGCAGCTCTTACATTCTTTTTATATCTTGTTTACACTTGCAATTGTGTCAAAACTACTCAGACTGAAAGGATTGCTCACAAATTTAAATATTTATGGCATAGTGTAGGAATAAAATTTTGCTGCTTCACTGTAAGGACTTTGCTTGTGTAAAGGGATGGGGTTGGGGTTTATTTGGTGGTCCAAAGCTGTTTGAAGAGAATTAAAATTCCTTCACGTTCTAAATTATCAGGCTGCAAGGAGGTTTAACTTAGACAACTGCAAAACAGTAACTACTGAACCTCTTACTACAAGAATTGTAATGAATTATTTCAGAAGAGCAAGGCAAATAGATCTTTGCATAGGTAGTGGGTCATTCAATCAAAACCCACCAATATATAATAACAAATTAACTGTCCTACCCAAAAAACCCCAAAAACTGCACAACTCAACTTATACTTAAGCAGACAGAAGTGGGACTGCAGCAGAAAAAAAATTCACCTCTATACACCCCCTAACCAGTTAACCAGAGAGATCAGCACACCAACCTGGACCTCAGGATGYGTTATCCCAGCTAACTGCATCCCAGAGAAAGCATGCCCATAACCACACATGGGGGATGAGATCTCCTGACCATGCAGGTAGAAYCTAGCTAGTGCTGCAATCTCCCCAACCAGGGGAAGATGGGATTCAAGGAAGAKTTTTGGGGCAAATCTTCAGAATCTGCCTTCTCCACCAGCACAGCCAATCCATCCCCACTATTTTCCACAGAACAAGGGCCAGCAAATAGCTTCACCCCAGATGTGCTCCCAAGGCAAAACAGTTATGTACCTTCTCAGGTGGACTGGCAGATTTCTGTACATTTGTACATTTCTGTACTCTTTAGACAGAAGTGCAGGGACTCTATGAGAGGTGCACTTTTTATTTAAAAGCCTATATTGCTTCTCTGTCACTGTATGACAAGARTGGAAGGGGGGTGTGGAATCAACCAAGAATTACAGACTGCAGCTCCCCTSTTTGATTATATGTCTTTGTTCTCTGCCCTTTTCACATTTCTTCTGAGTGCCTTTATTTTTACTAGATGGGCAATTACTTTTTTTTTAAATCACAACTGCAAGAGCTCTTTTACTTTTCTCTTACCTTTCTTCACCTCCTCTTTGGTTATCTTCGTTTTATTCTATTTCTTCYAATTAGTGGGGAAAAACTAACCAGCCAAACTAAGATACAAAGAAAAAAGAGCAAAGAAGAATGCTACTAATGTTTTTGCAAAGAGATAAAGAAAATGCATCATTAAAAATAAACGCCAGAAATTTTGATGTAATGACTCTGAAATACATAAAAATCCACCAACAGATCTATAAGGACTACTCCACATACTGGATTGGGTTTTTTTCATATTCTTCCCTTCTGTAGGCTTACTCTGTCTTCTCTTAAACCACCACTGGCAGTCACGACGTTTCTCATGGACATTGATTTTAGACAGAAAATCTGAGCCATACAAGTCCATGAGAGAAAATACACACCAGCTATACCAAGACACCAATACTGCTGTAAACAACCTTAGGCTTAAAGGACTCTGGAAGAATATCTAGCACTCATAAATAATAGAAAAGCTACACAGCATCCTGAGAAATCATCTGGTCCATCTCACATCTCAAAACACATCAGACATGGAGACATTTGACACATGCTTTTCTACCTGCTTTGTTAAACCATGTGTGATGGATAACCCAGACTTTCTTGACTGACAGATTATCCCTGYAGATAGAAAATTCCATTCATGTCTGGGATGGGCAGTCCAGACTACACTATGGATAACAAAAATGGTTCAGCAAGCCCTWGGAAAGCACAGCACAGCCTAGTCCTGAGACTAAAAGCCTCACAGCCATGATACTAATTGCTATTATCTATGCAAGAKCATGGACCCTTGGACAGACTTGCTGCTATAACATCATGGATCTGTGTCYCAGCCAACATGCTGAAGGTTCTTGACCTTCTTTATTAGGTTAAGTATTCTTTTTTAAATTTTCAAATCAGATTTCAAACCTGACATTATTTCTCCATCTCCCCTGCTGCCTCTGGCCCCTGGTCTTTCTTGAATTGCAGTACCAAAATTAGCAGTCTCATAGCTGAAAGTCTTACCAGCACTCAGAAAAAAATAATTCCCTTTGCTCCTATCACAGCTTTCCTATCTCTAACACACAAGAGGAATCTATGGTTGCTTTTCTGTTACTAATGTGAAGACACAATTTATCATGAGAAAATTAATTCTCCCTACCCCAAGATACCTTACAGAGATAAGGAAAGGAAAATTAAAAAGGAGAGAGACCCACATSAAATACTGCTTTTCTTTTCATTGAACAACTGATCCACTGCAGACCCATTCATGCCTTAAGAATGTCCAGATAAGCAGAAGGCTTTTCCTCTAAAATTTAAGATAGAAGAAACAAGCTTAAGGCARGTTTGTGCACTCAACTGCTAAGCTATGCCAAACATTTTAGCAATTCAAAGCTCTCACCTTTTATAAAGGGCTATGACTTCCAAGGTAACTGAGGGCTGAATGGAGACTGGTTGATTTTCATATGCTGTTGTTCAACTTTAGTCCTGAGGAAGGCACATCTGCCAGAAAATCACAAATTTAAAGAGGGAAAAGCCTTGGAAAAGTTATTTGCCTTCAACTTTATATATCCTGCATACAGACACAACTACAATCTCAGAGAGAACACTAGCAATTTATATGAATTGCAAATATCCCACTTTTTAATAAATAAAAGATCAATACATCCTTTGAAATCATCCTTGCATCTTGTCTTTTGCTAACCCCTTACCCTTAGAAGCTGACATTACAAAACAGGATAACTTCTATTTGATCATCTTGCATGCAGAAAGGAAGCAGAATCTCTCATTATTATGGACAATGGGACTCAGTGCAGCTTCCAAAGTATTGAATAAAGTGAGTTCTTTTCTTTCAGGCAGAGTAAAAAACATTTCAGCCTTTTTTTTATTTCCTCCTGCTTGTCTTAATACTTTGTAAAGATTAACAAACACTGCTGTCTGTGTACCCTATCCCCGAAGAAGCGTGACCTTCARGGCAGTTATGAAATGGAAGTCAGGAACTCCTCTGTACCCATTAGTTTTATTTTAAGTTAATCTGTTCTGGCTTTCATTGGTATGGTTTGGGGCTTTTTCTAATTGTAGTTAATTATCTATATACAACTGTTAAGGGTTTTTTTTCCATTACCTTTTACCATGAAGTTGTTCTTTCGTAAGTAAACGAACTGAGATCATTCCTCATTTCTCAGAGCACATGGAGACTTTGCACAYTTTCTGAGTGATGCACAGCTGGTGCATCACTCACCAGCCATCACAGACAGCAACACTGTGGTAAATTGGTATTAAATTATTCGCCAAGTTCTGCGTAAAAGGAAGTTTAAATATCTTTCTGGAAAATGCTATTAATACCTAMAGAACCAGGCATATGAAGCAAAACCTGCTGAACATATCTCTGTGTACATACCCAACAGATCTAACTAAAATACAATTGTTTGTGTTTCAGCAAGTGAAGCCCCAAGGTAGCCTAAAACTGAAAGTAAATGTTTTGGATACTGGCTTTTTCTCTGGTTTTATGGGAAAGTTGTTACACGTACATACAGAGATACATCCATTTAAAGTGTTCAAACCTCTGATTTTATGTAAAAATAAAAATGACTCCACTGCTTTTACTACTGCAGTACTAAAGCACTGTAAACTAGCTTTTTTTCCTCTCTTTTGCAATATCAGAAAAACTCCTGTGCTTTCAGTCACATATCTGCATCATGGGCCAACTTTCAAAATTGCATCTCACAAAAGTAGTGAACAGTTAAAAGCTCTGAAATGTTTTTAGAATCTACAAACATACATACAAGTATATGTTGCCTGAAATWACTACAGCAATAACCACAAAACTAGGATATCATATAAGATCACATAAATAATATTGCATTTCAGAACATAATTTTAACAACCTAGTTTCAAATTGCAACAGGCTATTTTAATTTCTCTAGACACAATTTTTCCTTTTTAGTACTCCTTCATTGCACAAGCATAAAGTCAATAGGAGAGGTATTACTGCCTCATCCCCTTAGTCCTCCATTCCTCTCATTTTGTTTCATAAGTAGAAGGTATCAGGGCCCCTCTCAGCCAAAATTTCACATGAAACAATAGGAGATACAAGGACAGAGCTCCATGCAGCCAGTTTCCCCCTCTCTGTCTCCTCATGTGAAGGGAAGTATTTATTCAGTCTGTTATTCCTGGGCTTTCTGGATAACAAGGACTTCATTGCTTTCCTTTGCCATGAGAGATGAGAGCTCATTTTCTGAGAAACTAATTTTGAAATGACTTGTAGCTGCAGTAATTTAAAGCAGGGAAAAAAAAAAACAAGGCAAAGTTATGAATAGGCATTCGGTAATTTCCATTTTCTCTTCAAGATAGATTCCTTTGTTATGCAATGTGAAAGACAGAAAGCAGAGCTCATTGCCACAGTGCAATGCCAGCTCGGACTGAGAGCATCCYGACTTTGCCCAGGCATTGACAGGAAAGAGACAATGCTGCTTATTAGCACAAGTGAGATTCATTACTATAACCAAAGCAGCAGCATCCCCTACTCATAAATCCACAGGTAATCTTACATTGTTATAACTGCAGTGCCTGTGCTTCCTCTTTGTCACTTATAAAAATAGTTTTTATTACAGTCTATTCTGGGTGAAGGTCAAGCGAGAGAGACAGGATTG
This sequence comes from Cardinalis cardinalis, assembly GCA_014549065.1. Classification (NCBI taxonomy): domain Eukaryota; kingdom Metazoa; phylum Chordata; class Aves; order Passeriformes; family Cardinalidae; genus Cardinalis; species Cardinalis cardinalis. The sequence goes on from JACDOX010000062.1 coordinate 3,416,401, forward strand.
GAAAGTGAAGCCTTTTAAATGGAGACAGCTCATAGYGCAGATTCCTTCAATACAAATTCTCCTGCCTGCAGCATAAACCTTGACCTAGAAGGCCCCTGAATCTTGAGCATTTCAGGGCTTGAAATAATTTACTCTATATGCAAGAATTTACAAAAGATGTTCCTGACCTCCACRGCACAACCATTGTTCTAATAGATGGAGGTAGAGCTACAGGCTGGTTCRGATTAGAGGATTCCAACCCTCTGCTATRGGCAAGGACAGCTTCCAATTGYCCACATTGCTCAGRGCCCCATCCTACCTGGCCTTGAACACTCCCAGGGATGGAGCACCCACAGCTTCTCTGAAAAACCTGTGCCAGGGCCTCTTCCCACCCTCACTGGGAAGAATTTCTTCCTAAYAGAGAATTGATAAGCCCCCCTTTTGGTTCAAAGCCATTACCACTTGGATAGTTCTCTTTTAGAGAGTACTTTACATTAGGGCTTGCTCTGTGATTGCCAGACTTTGTCTATTAAAGAATGGAAGAATGACTTGACAGGCTATGAAAGACAAAACCTTTCTCTATTGCAGCTCTATTGTTCAGTTTTCTAATTTACAGATCACAGTAGTAGGAAAGGTAATGCTATTCAAACACAAAGAAATGTGTTAAATTGTCTGAAAAAAATATCAAGTATTCTACAGAGAAAGGGAAAGAGGTGTCTGCTTGTCTTSTGAAATGGTACCTGCTTTTGAAATAGCCACAGAGGGATATTAAGTGAATCAATATAACCAGTACATTTATCTGAAAGAGTGGGGACAGCCAGGGTCATAATTATTACTGATGTGTTGCTAATAATCGAAAAACAGCAAAAGAAAAATGCTGATTGATTGCTACGAATTTCTGGCAGCTGTAGCTTTTGAAGCATGAAATACATTAGCATTGTATTCTAATGTCTTTGATAATTTTTCAAAACTGATGCTTGTCTTCTGAGCAAGGCATATTATTTATTTACAAAGAAGTCACTGGCTGTAAAAAATTAAACATGTAGAAAATAGGCTGACCTCCATTTTTTTCTGCAAAATGACATTTCTTTGAAGGACAAAGGAAGAAATAACTTACACTGTTAGTGAAAGATACAGGTCTAATTTCATGTTCATTGTCCAAATACCTTTGCCCTTTACAGGTTATTAACTGTAACAAGCTCCTGGGTGAATTTATTGCATCGTTACACAGCAACTATAGAATATTTCTAGTAGAAAAACCCACGGTGATACAGCAGCTCTGTTAAAAGGTCCATTTTTGAAATACAATGCCTGCTTTGTAAGAGTCATTAAATAAGTTTCTTCAGACCAAGTCTTCAGATGCACCATAAAGGTTCTCAAGTGCCATAGCTTTGACTGTGCTTACACATTTAGATCTTTAATTTTTTTTGCTTACCCCTATCATTCTCTATGTATAACTGACCACTGAAAAAAGTAAATCAAATTATTTTATTCTTCACCAATGATTTAATGTTTGTTTCTGCTTGAACACAGATTATATTGGATACAAGATGTATAATAGAAACACTATTATAGGAATTTAAGCATTCAGAGCTGAACTGTTGGTTCTTTTCAAAAATTTCTGCAAGCATCTCAAAAGAAGGAGAAAGAACTATAAGGGAAGCATGACAGGGCCAGATAACCAGCAAGAGTAGGTGCTGYAGTCATTGTCATACCTTAAGCAACAAAGATATCAAGAAGCAGCAGTWACTCCAGTTCCTTACACTCAGCAGGGTTAAATGCAGTGGTATTAATTTCAAATCAGCAGTACAACACCAGTTAGAAACTTTTTTTTACATTGATGAGGACTCTGAATTTATTCCTAAGATTTGCAAACAAACAAATGCATGATTAGTGTAACAGAACTTTTCAAATATGAATCAATACAAATTTTGTCCCAGTACAAAACTAGCAATGTCTCTGTCAGGTTGTTAGCCTTATTGGCACTGAAAGCCCCTGTCTGCCCTTATGGCATTGCTGACTATTATTTGTATTCACATTACAGGTAATCCAGGCTCTTACCCAGCCATTGTTTCTGACTTCTCCTGTGCCAAAACTCAGAATTATCTGACCTGAAATTAATGGTGCTTTTAACTGCTCTAGTTAGAGTGATTGCCCATTCTGGCTGCAAGAAGGGAAAATGCTTGCAGACCTTCATTGTCTGCCCATAGTTCTTCCATTCTTGATAAAARGATGGACAACTCCCACAATTTATGGTAAGGAAATCTGTATGGTTCATCTTTTTTGAGAAGAAAACAAAAGGCCTCTGCAAGGCATTCACATAAATCCTGCACAGGCAGAAAAAGGCAAAACTGGAGATATCACTGCTCACAAGAGCACAGCTCCCTGTGTGATTGCCAATACAGAGACCMTGCAAGCACTCAGGTCTGGAAAACCATCACCACAGCAAAGACACGGCCATGAGGGTAAAAAAACCAACTCTTAGGTGAAGTAACAAGGCAAATCTCCAGCTGCTACATAAAAAACCTGCCATTCTTCAAGCTCACCTTTAAGAGCTCTGGAGGGACAATGCCACAGCCAGATATCTCAGATCTGCCTCTCGAATCCTCGCTCTGTAATCAGCAGAGATTTATTCCCAGCTTGTGTGGTCTCTGGTGCTGGCACAATAAAGCACAGCAGCATCATCTGAGTGTGACTAATTCACATGCCTCCACCTTAGCATCCACTTACAGCAGTGTAAGAGACACCCTGGGATGGGATCCAGGCTGTGGCTCCAATTCATGAACTCATATTAATATTTTAACCTTGTTGGTGCATTCTGAATCTTGTATAAACATATATTAGACTGTTAGGCTAAACAGACATGCACAAAAGAGACAGAAAAATATTAATGCRAAATATTTCAAAGGAAAAAACATACATTTTGGCTTGCAGCACAGATGCAGGATAGCTAACATTAAGATCATGGGGTTTTTTCTGTTTCTTCTGAAGTTCTGCACACACATCACCTGTGCTGCCCATCTCTTCAGGAAATCTGATATGTGCATAGGTAAAACGAATTCTGTAAATTCAATGCTAACAGCTAAAACTGCAAGCTTCATTGTAGTTAGCATTATAGTGTGATTTTCCATTCTAGCTTGCCTAAGGCATTGCCCAGCCAGGATGGCTCCCTTGCAATAGGAAAACTTGGCTGTCATGGCATGGCACCAAACAGTGAGGGCACCCAGCTGCTGGCMCTGGCCCACTGTGACTCCTGGGACAGCACTTTCCCGGCCTCAGCACACCTTGAAAATATTTCAGTAGGCAGTAAAAATCCCCACCAGAGCAGATTGCAGTGTCCTGTAGGACACAGAGCAGCAAGGCTCGACATGTACAGCCAGATGAAGGAAACCACACACTTTGCAGTAGTTCTGAGGCCTGTCAAATGGCTTCCTCTGGCACTAATGAAGATTTGCAAGTATTTGCCTTCAGCACAGTCCCAGCCAGAGCCCCACAGGAAGCCAGGGCTAGTATCTGCAAATATATTCCTGCTCCTTCAGAAGTTGGAATATCAAACCACATTCCCAACATGTGAAAAGGATTTTACCTTCCACAGCCTAAAGGACCCTTAAACAAATTAAGCCAGCTGTTAAGAAGGTAATTTGTACTGAAAAGAACCTATAAGAAACAGCAGGAAATCACAAGGARCAACTCTCATTTTCTACTAGGCTCCTGCCTTCCCCTCTTCAGACGACAGATTGGAAAAAGCTTCACATCCAAATCACATCCTACCCTGGTTCTTTCTGAGCATTCTGGCAAAACCCTCTGGGACTAGGATTTAGAGAGATTTAAGCTGTCCTTKGTGCCTTGGTAGTGCTGCAGAATAATATTCAGGAATTTTAATTTACAGCTTATTGACGTATTCAAGTGTAGATGACAAAACACAAGATAAAAAATAGGGCTCACCTGACTTCTCACACTGACTACAAGAGGAGGATTAGAGTTTCATAAATAGACCCATATTTCCCTGTTCTGATGTTCGTRGGAAAATATGTCTAAAGTGATGCATGCAGGATCACAAGGTTTATGACATTTTAAGCCAGAATGATCAGTTAAAGAAATGAAAATTTAGGAAGCCAGGCTTCACCAGGCACTGACTACCCTGCTTCAATATCAGCAGTAGATCCTTTAGGTACAAACAGCCTAAAGCAAAAATTATATTTCGCTTTTAATCAGAAGATATTTTTGTTATTTCAGGCTGTAAGAGTATAATAGAAATAAAAACATCATGCGTAGCGTTTTATTTGGATGTTGTTTTGTGGTTGTTTTGTTTTGGCTTTTAAATGCTTAGTTGTTGTTGGTTTTTTTAAATAATGGAAAAAAGTTATAATTTCCAGGAAAGGTTTGATGCTTAGTTCATTTGCTCTAATTTTACACCTCTGCAATGCCTCAAGGCATATAAAACAATTTTCAGATTGTAGATAAGTGTGGAATAACTTTACCAAAGACAGCAAACTGTAATTTACATCAGTGTAACTAAGAGCTAGGTATATCTGCTAGTTTTTAATGGCCTACCCAGCTTATTCTAAATGCTATTGAAGTGACAAAGTAAAATAAACCAAAATGAAATGGAGAATTCCTCTGTCTCCATCTGCACATTACAACAAGATATTGCATAAAATATATTTATCAGCACTGTGACCAGCTATAAAACATCATCAGTGCAGAATGTTTATGTACTGTAGCATAGTAAAATTGTCCCCCTGTTAACTCTAAATCAGCTTCTGAACAGGTATTGGTGCTTCTTCATCGGCAGGCTTGCTCAAAGGGAAATGTCATTTATGATGTCTGGAATATCATTTTTGCTGTGAAGGATGTCACAGTTGAATTGCAACTTCTCATAAAGGTAGAAATTGCTGGATTTGGTGTTGATAAATCTTAGAGACAGAWCACAGCATTATTTGCCTTTTTCTTTTTTAAAAAACTGGTTAAATTTAAAGTGAAAAGCTCAAGACCTGTAAACTTCAGTTTGATTAATATAGTGTGTCATCTGCATAGTGCAGCTAAAGGAATTCATGCTGTTACCTCATCAGATCTCATAAACAAGAGAGTGCCAAGACCTGTCACCATCCTCACCACACAGTCTGTGTGACTGTCAGCTGCATCCAAACATCTGAATTAGCTTAGGCAATACACAAGGAAAAAGCAAAAGCATAACCTATGTCACTGTCTCATCATTATTTCCTGACTCAATCAAAGTTTAGGWTACATCCAATACTGATCAGATGGAAAAAATACATTACAGGGTTCACTCCCTCCCTCCCCAAAGCAAAAACTAAAGTATCAGAGATCAAAAAACCTCCTCTACATAACAAAATACTCTTTGTGATCCTGAACTGGTTTTTGGCAGCACTGTGTTTTCTCTGGCATTCTCCATCCTCTCATTGGGAAAATTAAAATTCAGCAGTAAAGAAAGCAATCTGTGTCATACAGTTGCATAAACACCAGCTTCACAAAACTAACAAGTTAAAATGCTCTTTAATGCCACATTGACAATGGAAAAAACTTCCAGTAGCAGATCCCGATGCAAGCTGACACCTCAGTTTTCACAGCACATTGAACCCTAGAGACTTTACATCAATAATTCTTTGGGAAAGAAGAGTCAAGTTTTTAATTGAATAAAAATTTTACCCTTTATTTTGTATCAATTTGTACTAGCAATTTAAAAAATACTTTAACTATCATAACTATATCAGCACAGTAACAGAACCTTCATTCTTAAAAATTTTGCCTTAAGTCATCTAATGTTTTTAAGTACTAATTTTCAGTCTTAGTAACCTTCCCTTCCCTCCCCCCTACTTTTTAGTGATGAATATTCTTTCTTACTCAGAGCCCTATGGATAGAAATTATTTTAACCTATGTAATCTCAAGTATTTTTCTAGTGTGATATAATAAAGCTTCCCTTTCTGTAGAAGTAACAAATTTCTCTAACAGAGAATTATTCTGCATTAGTAGTATGAAGATCCAGACACCTTTGATTTAAAGTGAAATCTAGCATTTCAGAATTAACATCTTCCTTGAAAATTAAGTTTACCATTGACAATACATCCATTTATTTCTGTGTAGGGTTTTTTTTTGCTTGATCATAAAGTAATTTCAATAACAAAAAAAATGTATCCATAACTGAAATAATTTCAAAAATAAAAAAGTCAGAATTAGTCATATCACCTTTCCCTTTCTTTCCCAAAGCTTTGTTATGTATGTGTAAATAAACACACCACAATGCCTTGCCTCACAGTTGCACAAGACAGTTCTATTTTAGCTAGGAGGACAAGCTCTGACACAAAACTGCATAAACTAAGAGTAACAGGGTTAGTAGGTTTTGAAAATGTAGGGGGTTTTAAGGAAGATAAACTAAGGCAAAGCTCTGAATTTTCAAAACCTTTCATCACCTTTATTACCTTAGGTAAGAGCAGATACACGACCACTACTGCTCCCATTACAGACTTGAGGCACACTCCTGRGGTAAGAGCAATAGTTTATAAAAAATGAGCCTCCAGCACTGCCAAAAAAAAACTCCAAACAACTKAAACCCCCTCCAAAACAAAACGCTAAAACAAACTTAAACCCCAATCAAACAAACAAAAAATTCAAACATTCAGGGTATAGATACAAAAGACATGTACTTCAGAGCAACCATAATTACATTTTTTTTGTAAATTTTCTTTGACTGGCCAAGTGRAAAAATATCTTTTCTATCTGAACAGAGCTCTTTTTACATCATTTTAAAGAAATTGCTTCATTTACTTTTCAGTTTCACAAAGTAATCAGAAGGCACCAGTCTAGCGTTTTTTACTAAATTAAGATGGTTTTCCACTTTTTTAGCAGAGGAAATAGCATTTCTATGAACTGGACACTTCTCCAGGACAATGGCAATAATATTCCTCTCCCTCCTCCAGCAGGGGCCCTGGGGGTACATCTCCCACCAAGAGGCTGCTCCTCCKGGCTCCCAGGTGCTCTGAGGAACGAAGGTGTCCCTGCTAAAGCAGCATTTGTTCCACAGGGGCACAAGGGAACGCCTGGCAGGTTCCCTGTCAGGCTGTATGGTGTTCCCCATGCCTCTCCCTCTGTCCTGATTAAAGTTTAATGTGACCTTTTCACAGCAAACACCACTCACAATGCCCAAGCAGGCAGAAATAACCAGCTGGTGTTTCAAGCCATGATCTKCTCCCCAGAGCCCGACATGGAGCGCTCCCAGTTCTGCACAGCATTTCAAGCACCAGGATGTCACCAAAGGAAGCGTGGGCACCACTTTTCCCCTTCACTGTTCTAGTTCACCTCATTTAAATTTTCATATCTTTCTGCTTGCTCTGGTCACTTGGATTTTTAAGTGCTAAATTAGGCCATTTTTTCTTGGCCTTCAGGAAATTCCCTGTGAAAGTCTCAGGCAAATTCCCTCAAAGGATCCTGGCTGAACAAATGAAGCCAGAACAGTTTAAAGTGTCACCAAATTGACTGTACCAGATGTGACACAGCACAAAATGAGCATTGCAAAGTTGCACCAACCAATTAGATAGTTACTACAAATTTTTAAAAATATATCTTCCTCTGGCTACAGAGGTATATTCTCTTCTGTAACTAATGAATGGACTGTCATAATCACCTMTTTTATAGCAAAGGAATTATTTTATTTAGTAGCTATTCACAGGTAGACTGGTGACTAATTTCTAGCTTGAATGTGGTTCAYTTATTAATAAACAAATTAAAGTTAAGATACAAATGCTAATTTTGAGAACTGGAAGAATTACATAGGGAGGAAGAGAGCTGGATGCTGGTCAAAATGCTMAAGTAAATGTTAGCAGACTGAAAGCAATTACATCGTCAAGGTCTGTCATAAGTGTTTCTGCTGGAAAAACTACTTTGTTTCTTATTTTCATTTGGAAAAGTCTCATCTGTCACATTTTCTGTCTTTCTTTTCTTACAAGTATTCATAAACTATGGGCAGTGATGCAGCTTAGACCTTCAGCACTCTCCTGTGACCTTTTCAGTCACACTGATGAACTAATCCAGAGCACAACAATGCAAAGGGAAGTATTAAGGCAGGCATATAAGGTCATAAAATAATTGGCATGCAAAGTTTACATCTATCACTTGCATTATTGAATCTGATATCGGGATTCTTCAGATCTGCAAAGCCCTGAGTTACATAACTGACTTACGTCCATATACACACAAATGACCATTGTCTGGGGGGGTTTTAACTAAAAAATCCCATTACCTGCAGTGCCAGTCCAATGCCAAAATGCTTTGTACTCATTCTAGATAGAGGCAAACATCCTGACGTGAGCTAGCTTCCCTAACTCCATCCACGACCAGCAACGAGGATATAATGCTTCAGCAGCAACAAAGTCACTAGCAATATGTTAAAATAGATTTTAAGATAGCTTAAGTAATAAATAAAATTCGTTGCAAAGAGTGAAAATTGGCTTCCTGTTTATTCCAGGCCCTAGGTAGATCTGATGGATCTAAGCCTTTGCTGTATTTCAGCAGCATATTCAGAGTGCTCACGATTTCTCAGGCAAAGCAGAACATGTARCTCTCTGAAGGTTTCCTATGAGGTGTATCATAAGTCAGTCGCATTTACTTAACTAGCACATTTTCAGGAATGTTGAGCTTATGATCTCCATGATTAATAGTGATATGCTTATGAAATGCAAAGAAAGGAAATTAACTGCTCTGTCCCTGAAGAATTGCTGGCTTTACCAGATAATTAACAAGTTCTGCATTTTTAGCTTATGATTAGCAGCAATCAAAAAGATGATCTTTATTATGCTGCTTTTTTTCCATCAAGACTTCTGCAGTAGATAATGAAGACAGCAAAGGAAAGAGCAGAGCAATCCAAGGAGATGAGTACATACAATGCAACAGAGCACAGCAACATCCTCATCTGTTCCAGAAAGAATGTTTAAATATTGGAGTATTCTAACTACTTTTAACTGTACACAGAACTCTAAGCAAAGATTGTACTTTAAAATCAACCCTCCAGGAATTAGTTTTCTAGCCTATTTTGTAATCCACATAAAATCTAAAGGCAACAGTTGATTGGGAGATAAGGTACAAATGGAAAGGTCAATAAAACAAACTTGAAACATAAAATACTGTATGAATACTATTTGGACTGTACATGTTGTGTAGCAATTCAATGCTTAGATCTTTGCATTTTTCCTGTACCAAAGAACATCCTCCACTTCCAGATTCAGCAATTCAGGTTGTTGAAGGTTAGTTCTTTTCAAAAAGCTATTGCTGCAAAATGCAGCTCACAGAGTACAATAGGGAATAAGCCTTTGTTATTGTTAATGTGTTTCTTGCTTCAGGGAAGACACTTAAAATTCTTAGTTCTCAAGCATTACTTAAATTGGTGACAAAAAGACATTTTAATTGTTTTCAAGACTGGAACATAAGATTTTAGAATCTCTAAAAGTGACATCTCTGTAGCTGGAGGTATGCATTATTTAACCAGAACAATAGTTCTCATTAAAACTTAACTTAATTTTTCAGCTCTCTCAAAACATCTGCTACTCATGGGATCTGATTTTGTAATTATCATAAACAAAATTTCTCTGGTGATGCTCCTTTAGTAGCAAAACCAAGAGGTTTCTAGGACTTCTTCATAGCTTTGATTAACTAAACATTATTGCAAAAGAAATAATTAGTAGATATTGTTGTCATTATTCTAAATTTATTACTTTAAAAGCTGATGCCACAGCTCTTGACTTAGTTACCATCATATAAACAAAGCTCTGGCAATCATGTCTTTACAGACGTTTAACGAAAACAACTTMTTTTCTAAGGCATATTTTGAAATTAATACATGACAAGTCACAAGCAATCTGAAAGCTGAGCATGTGCCAGGGATGCTGAGGATACAGATGTCAAAGCATTGAAAGATTTGGGGCAGTTTATAATACTTGATAGCAAAACTATTTGAAAGGGATTAAATACTTTGGAAAGAGGCATCATAAGCMTTTTTTATAGGTTTTGATACTGATTTTCTGGATTAGCAGGTTTGTCAGCTTGCCAAAAACATGAAATACAAAACACAGTGCTGATCTCGTGACTGAGAGTTGTTGTGATCCCAACATAAAAGTTTCCAAAAGATACGAGCCAGGCCTGCTTTTTTTACCCCAAACCACATTTACAGCAAAAATGATAGAAGCTTTTACTTGTGAGTTCTGTATAATGCTCTGYTTCTTTTTGCTGAGAATAAAAAGCTAAAACCATCACCCATGGTAGGATAAGTGTGTAAATGTTGATTCTCAACAACTCATTTCCCACCGATGGCACATGTGCCAGTTTCAATCAAAGTGACATTAAAAACTGTGRTAGTGTTCAGGAGGGTTTCCAGGATGAGAGAGAGAYGAGAGCCTTGACTCCATCAGAAGGCTTGATTTATTATCTTATATATATATATTACATTATATTAGAAAGASAAAGGAAAGAGAGAGAAGTTTCTCCAAGAGGCTGCTATGCTAAGAATAGAATAGAGAAGAAGACAAAACAACAGAGCTCTGTCTCAGAGAGCTCAGTCCTTCATTGGCCATCAACCATAAACACCCAGGATGGGCCAATCACAGATGCACCTGTTTGCATTCCACAGCAGCAGATATCATGGTTTACATTTGTCGCTGAAACTGCAGCWCTCAGAAGTCCTAAGAAAGGATTTCTCATGAAAGATGTCTGCGACAAAAAACCATCCAGATGACATTTCCCCTACATAGTACCTGTACAGCCCAGGTGAACAGGCTGTGGAAAGGGACAGGCACCGGCAGATACTTCTGATAGGAAACGCATCCACATGGCTACTGGCATATTCCAGTGCCTCTAGACTGACTCTTCAAGCACCACAAACCAGCTGACAGACTCCCATCTATGTTGGATGGAAATTTCCTATCATTATCTTTTAGTGAGAAATGAGTTTTGATGAAGCAAGATAAAAGTGTTTTGCTAAAAACCTTCAAATACAAAGCTGACTGAACTTTTCCAAATGAAAGGAGTTTYACCATATTTCCATTTCTTTTCTTTTTGTTTCAACAGCATTTGAAACTGACTGCACATCTTTTAATCTTCTCAAATTGAGCTGCATCAATTCCRTCATCTGTACTTTTCACTGGTAAATAAGGTTCCATCTGGGTTGTAGAAGCAGATGAGGAGGGCACAGTGGGACTGAAAGCTTCCAGCAACCAATTGCCCTGAAATGTGCTCTGGTCTCTGAACACTCTGGACCCAAGMAGATAAGAAACCAGCTGAGGCAATAATCACCTTCTTTTTATTATTTCCTCCTATTATGCCTTCTATTTCCATTTTGGGTCTCATCCCCAAGCCACAAATTATTTCTATTTATTTTCTATTTCATTTTATAGACAAACATGCTATTCAGATTCAAATAGTCCRTCTTCCTAAGGTGTCTTGGTAAATATCACATATGCCATAYAGCAGTGTTAAACCTAATGAACAGATTACATATGGGCTTTTAAAGTGGATTAACAGACAAAAACTATGACAAAAAGATAGCACTAGTGGCACTATACTGGTTAAAGAGGCACAGGTTTCTATTTCCAGAACTATCTGGGCCACAGAGGCTGAATCCACATAGCCTAAATCTTCGACATGCTTTAGTCACATTAAGGGATAGGKTTGGAAAAAAATCATGTTTCATTAACAGATTCAGGGGACCAGAATAAGATGTATGTGTTTCCTATGCAGCAGACACGATGAACAGAAATCCTGCAGAAATTTCTTGTTTTGCACTAAGATTGAAATAGAGCACTACTAGGAGCTCCCTTCTGCTTGGCCTCTCTCACTCCTCCCACCAGGATCAGCCACCTCACCAAGAGAACAGAAAATAAAAAGGTTAGGTGGTCACTTCGGGTTATATTTAATCATTGCCTAGTCATTATCTCTAGTTCACCTCTTCCTTCCAGTAAAATCTCCATTAGCATAGCTGAGCTGAACTGAAACCTATCAAATCTTTAGACCCTCCCTGAGGTCTAAACGAGACGAAAGACAGCACAAAGAAATGCACAGGAGCTGCTTCAGGACCAGAAGCATCCCAGTGGGAGTTGAGGCAGGGAGTCACCCAGAGCTGAGTGAGAACACCACCTTTGTTACCCCAGTGGGCTGGTACTGTCTATTTCTCTGCCTCAAGGCCTCCTGTTTCACKTGTATGTCATAATTTGAAGATTTCCTAATCCTGTGATACTTCTCTCTAGTTTATATGTTGAGACAAATGAACAAACCCTTAAAGCTTGCCTGGTCTGTGAAGTGTAAATAGAGTTGTGATACATCACATTTAAAATCTTCAGTCTATTTTTTTTTCTTCAGTTTTTTTTTTTTAAGTTATTTATATAAATAAGTTTGAATCACTTGGAAGTTAAGCCAGGACTTGTTCTCCTGCCCCCAAACACAAGTGTGTCTTCTTCTCCAGCAGCAGTCACAAATTTCCTCAGGACTCCCCAGTGGCACACACCCCGTGGCCAGGGCTCAGAGGGTTTGGACAGGGCTGCCCAGGATGCCCCTGGTGGGCTGAACCCAAACCTCACCCAGAAACTACAACGAGGTTTTTGGGAAGGCTGCCTTACCTTTTCTCATGGTAGGCTGCCAACCATCTTTTCATGCAAGCCAGTACATTAAAGATAAGGATTGTGTTTGTTCTTTTTTCCATTTACTGAAAGCTGAGTAGATGGTAAATTATGTTTGTACCAAATTGTTATTAGCTGTTGAAAACTACTGCTTGGGTTTTTTTCTTTAACAGTTYAAACCAATATTAAGGATAAAAACAGAATAAAAGTAGTTATGCATCCTTTCACTTTCAAGTGAAGAAAATTATTTTGCACAGCAAGTATTGAGATCAATTAAAATCCTTTACTTCAGATATAATTAACAAGCTTCACAAGCATAAAGTGATTTAATTTCCTGTATCAAACCAAATGCTGTTTTCTGTCAGTAAATGACTATTCTCTTACAGCAATGCACATTAATAATTCATCATCACTGTATATTCAAACAGATGGGACTCAATGAAAACTTCTAATGAAAATTGCATTAACTTACATCCAGCATGTACAATCTTTAAAGGAATAGTATTTTCCTAAATGCTAAGGTTTTTCATTGCACAATTTCCTAATTAGAGTTAAATTGKTACATTACCAAAATAAACCAGTCCTTACACTGGGTGAAAAACAAAAAACAATCTAATGCAGTTGTATAAAATAAAAACAAATAAGCCCAAGGCCTACTCCTTCAATAAATAACCGCAAATGTAGTTTTATGAGAGTTTATGCTTACTAATATTCATCTTTGTATTTGATTTAACTTTGATGAGGTTCAATTAATCTGGCAAGTGACGTGCACACTGTAGGATTTCACTCTCTGGGATGGGAGAGTAGAGAATGAGCACAAAAACCTCAGAGAAGCACGTGATGGAGATCTCAGTTACTCACTACCCTGCAGTGCAGAACAAGGCTGCAAGACCAGAGGTACTGCAGCTCACTCACTGCCAGAGAGGAGAACCTTTCCTCTTCCCACCACCTCCTTTTTTAGTTCCCCATTTCCTTTTAACTTCTCAAAGGACAGAAATAAAATGGGGAGAGTTTGTGTGTGTGAGAGAGAGATTACTCCAGTTCAATAAGGCTGAAAAAGACAGTGAGAAAGAAGGAATTTGTTGTCTGATCTTAGGTATACTGAAGTCAGTAGGAGTTAATTGACCATAAATATTTTCATTTCAATGCTCCCTATAAAAACAGCACWACTGGCCTCTAATACTACAGTTTTAAACTTTTACTTGGGAAATCTTAGGAGACCTGCCAGTGTAAGCAGCAAATAAGTTTGATAATTATACAATAAAAACCAAAACCTGAATCTGTAATATTCCTATATCATCAATCCCATTGTTATAAAAGCCCCCTCCTTTAGTTTCACAAGGGATATTCATCACAATGACAYGACATGACATGGAAACACTTTTCTCTCCTGAGCATTTTACCATTGCAGCTGGTACCATTTGTTCTTATTAAGCACATTCATACAAAGAATGAATTCTGCTCTTGTTTTCTCTGTGTGYTCAAGACTGAGGGGCTGGTGCTGCAAAGTGCTGAATGCACTGACTGCTCCAAGGACACCCACAGCTCTGAATGCATGCACAGCCACAGCCAGGATTAAAGGAATTTCCCATGTAAATGCTTGCATCCACATTGTGATCCCTTGCTGGTGAGACAGCACACATTAAGTACATGATTAGAGCAAGTACATAAGTCAGAGAATCTTATTTATGCAGATGAGATGAATATATCACAATAGGATCCCCTTCCTCCCTGAGCAGTCAACAGAGATAATGGTAGCAAAAATTGTTTTTCTCCATTATCTAGGGTACTTGAATTCGACATTTTCATTCTACATCAAGTTCTTAAATGGCAAAAATAATAAAAAAAAACCTTAAGGTAAATACTCTGCATTTGCAGCAGACCAAAGAGCAATTATTTATTCCCATCTCCATTACAACTTCCTTTGAAAGGGCAAGTATTAGAACTCTAAAGGAAATTAGGTGAAATAAGTTATTTGAAACTGAGAGGAAATGAGTGAAGAAGGAATAAATAGACCTTTTAAGGACATGGTGAAAGTGCCAGCTGATATCACAGAGCTTTGTCTTTAAACAATATCCACACTGAATGTCAAAAAAATACCTACTTTCTGTGTGGTTCTTGACACATGCCATAACTCAGAGGCTTACTGTATTGCACTATGAGAATAAAGTGCCCTAAGAAAAYACAGAAATATATTATAAAYKCAATTTTAGAAAGTATTTTTGATACAARTTCCACAATGTCATTCCTTTTAGATTTCTCTACATTAAATAACAGTGCATTTATTGGAGTTTTGCAACATGGCCCCRGAATTCCCTAACTGCTATTTTAGAAAAAAGCCTCAAAGATTTGAATATCCCATCTTAAATAAATGTTTGGTTCCTGGCTCTGAAAAATATGATACTCAATCTGTGCTTTTAAAGAAAAAGCTGTAGAGAATGTGTTGACATAAGTCTTCTAGATACATTTTTCCTCTTSTAACAAGATTACCCATGTGTATTTTTCTGACAGGGACCAGAAACAGCAAATAACTCCCTTTACATTGCTCTMTCATAGTGCAACCTCAGAAAGAACAATAAATTAAAAAATCTGTTGCCAAAAATTGAGTTGTTTGTTTCTTGGCTCTCCCAGATGGAAAACACTTTTGTTAAATCATTGCAAGTGAAATTAGGCAGCTCGTTACTGAAGCCTAGTCATTCATTAGCATTTTAAATTCCTGCAAAGGGACAAAATACTTGAGTATCTGACTGTCTGAATATTAACAGATAATGTYTTCTGTTTATATGCAAATACATAAAATCTGTATCAGAAATTAAAGAACAGTGGGGAAAAGTGGGCAAAATTTTGCTTTTTCAAAAGTTCTTAGAGCTCACAATGTTCTCTTAATTATTATTTTTCCCCTCATCCTTTTTATTATTTCCACATCATACCTATTTTATAACTCTGCCCAAAACAAGATCTTTGTGCTTTCATCTGCCATAAGTCTTGGTATTGGCTATAAATTAAAATATTTCTTCCAACAGATCAAAAATGGACAGACTTAACTGAATTTGTACTAGAGAGACTCAGCACATTCATTCAACATTACTTTACAAATATGTACACAAAGATATATGGAGAAAACAGAATTATGGAGGAAGGTATCAACTCTTAATTCATGAAGTATAAGAACCGATTGTCCTGGTCTAATAGCAGGAAACAAACAAGATTCAACCAACTGGATCTAATACTAGATTTTATCYGCCTAAACGAAGAATCCCACCATGAGTGGGCAAGGAAGAAAGCTCAATAACAAGTCTGTTCTCTGTGCAACTATTACAACAACTWTGGCAAAAGCTGATAGAAAGATTTCAAAAAATTTTCCCAGAATTCAACATCCTTGCCAGATCATTTAAATTACAGGTTTCAGTGACTTTGGCATCTGCCACCTGGGGACAAGCTAAGCACTTATTTTATATTCCTCTCCACTTTATACTGCTAACTGAGGAAGGGAAAAGCTTTCAGCATCACAGCCATGTGTGGTTTTGCTGATGGGGTACTGGCCAATATGCTGCTACCAAGTCAATTTTGTGCTATTTTGGCTGCTTTTACTSTAGGAGACCGTGTCCTACAAGCGAGAGGCAAAACACATCTCCAACCATTTCAGGCCTGTGAAGCAGGAGCTGGCAGACAGAGAGAGCCTTTTGCCCTGTKTCCGCTGCACCATTAAGTTTTGGAGGAATGGCTGGTTACTGATCACTCTCAAAATGTACCAGAAGTTGATAAGTAAACACTCCAGCCTCTACAAATTGACTGAGATTTCTAGGAGTGAAAGTGTGAATTGCAACAAGGACGGCATTCCTATTTAAACAAATATAATCCCTTCTTTCCTTCAACTTCCTAATTTCTCAGGCTTATGCTTGTAGCCTCTAAGATATGCTGCTTTAAAAAATACATCAGAGCAACAACATAAACTAGTATCACATTGCTAGCAGTCTCCTGGAAGTATGAAATTGCAGCAAAATGTATAGACAATAATACCACATATCACCTTCCTGCTCTGTGAGCAATCTTCATTTCAAGAGCATTTTCCAAGCACCAAGACCACAGTGCTAAGTACTAATAGCCCAGGCAGGCAGGCTCCCACCATGCTAATTAACTCACCTAGGGGTCCTAGCTGCAGCCCACATGCACAATTTCAAAGCTTTTCTCTCCCCTCCTACTCCTTTGTCTAATACTTTCACTATAATCACACTCAGAAAGCAAATTATAAAGCCAAGGATGACAAGTGTGTCTTGCCTCAGCTAAAACTATTCAGAAATAGTAAAAGGCAAGATCAAGAGTCATAGATATAGACAGGCTTTTTGCCCTTCTAGCAACAGAAAAATAAGTTAAACTGTTGAAGGCCATTTGATGAGGAAAATGCATGGTTTCTGTTTTTCTGGTTGAGAGTCTCAAGGATTTCCACAGCTCATTTTCTGTAGAGGTCAAATCCAATCCATGAAATTTCCTCCAAACACACAGCCTTTTTCCTGCAGCCATACACCACAGTCAGCACCSTCCTACTCATCTACAGAAGACTAATCACCCCAGGGTGCAACTCAATATAAATGGCTGTAACAAGGACTTCGCACAGCAATAGCAATAAAAACCATCCCCAAAGTGTCCACAACAAAGCCTGGGCTCAGATTTCCCTGGGGAAGCTCTTTAAGTCAGGCTTATGTACACATTGTTCACAGTTCATTTCCAGTCTCTGCCTCCCAACAGGCAGGTGYTCAACCTGCAATGTACAGCTCATCTCCCCACTCTGTCAGACACAGATGTGGAGGGGACCAACTTCATAAACCAGACATGGCACAGCTGAGACAGCCAYGATTCACAGCAAGGCATCACACAAATTCAGGAGGCTGCAAGCATCTGCCCTTCTTGTTTAGCCCAGCCTTTTATCCCCTCCTGTTGATGCCCTGCACCTGTGTGCCCTCTGTTCCCTTTGGTGGTTGGTCAGTGCCCTGGGCACTCCATGGCTCGTTGCTGTCAGTGCTGCTCACCTGCTGCTCACAGCTGAAACCAACTGGGGATCAGGCTCAGCTCAGCCCATCCCAATCACCACAAACCGTGCACCTACACAGACAGGGTAAAACCCAGAAATGCACATTAATTAGCTAATCAGCCTTCTGGAGCAGATCAGAGGACACAGCGAAATCTTTATGTTTTCAGGTGTTATTTTTCCATTTTCTGTAAGAGGAAAATTTCCATTTCTGTAATGTAAGAAGAACTCCATACAAATTCTCTRGTGACAAGAAACAGATACCCTAACTGCAGAAAAATCTTGATTTGAGAACTTAAATTACCCTTAGAGGAATAATTCAAAACTCAKGGCTAAAGAGCTGCTTTAATTTCCCCCCACTTTTTTTCTTTTTTTTTTCTGCTTTCCTGCAAGAAATACAACACAACTGCACAGTTAAAATGGTCAGAATCCATCACTCAAGAATAAATTTTTTAAAAAGTAGTCTCTCTTACCTCTGAGAAGCATTTCCTTCTGACTGCTTTGGGTTTCCTCCAGATGAAGGGGCAATTGGCAGGTCTTTGTTGCTAGATACTGGCTACAGGTCATGTGAATCAGCACAGGTAAATCTCAGATTTTCAGCTTTCTGGTGCATCACAGAGTAGCAGATCTATTGYACAACATCTGGAAAGTGAATTGGAAAATAATTCAAGACTAATAACTTTCATATCTTGCTTTAGTGTTTCAGGGAAAATTGCCAACAATGGAATGACACTAATTATTACACAATCAAGATTAGTCAGTGAACCTAATTTGTGTGAAAGATAGTGGGGCTGAAGGCAAAAGGAGGCAGTTTTAGTCAACCTCTAAATATGAACTCCAGGGAGCAGTTCATGCAAAAGCATTTGCCTTCCAGAATGCCAAGAGGCATCTCTCCTCTTTCATAACTCAAGTCCTGCAGATCACTCTGGGCTGGCAAAAGGCAAACAAAGAGAAGTTCAAGATCATGAACTCCATTGTGGGATTTTAAATACAGGGTAGAAACCAAGATGGCAGTGGAAACAGTGCTTCCTACTCAAACACATTTTTCTCCTAATACAGAAAAATAGAGATATTTTAACACCACATATTCCTACTTATTAAATACAGCCTTTAGGGTGTTAATATTATTGATAAAGTTCTGAAGATCAAAATTTAGCTCATTAGCATGAATCCATTTGCATTGTGTGTGAAAGCATGAACGCTCATAAATCATTCATAAAGGACACCTCTACATCTCTTCCCACAACTCCTTGGTATTATTGAGTTCTTTTCCAGATGTAAGAATATACTGCAGCTAAAGTCTCTGCTCATTAAGTATCTCAGTTCAGTTCCCAGCTAAGCTGATCCATTTCATTAGGGACCAAACACACTGAAATTATACAAATATTTTCTTCTACTTAAAAGGCAAAAAAGAAAAATCCCAGCCTAAATAAAAAGTATCCTTGGCTCTGCATGCACACGCAGAGCTTTGCTTTTAGTAGAACTTTTCTCAGTTTTACATTCAAATTCATATGAAAGCAGAAGAAACAAACCAATGCAGACTGACCTGAAGGCAAATTAAAGAAAAAAATTTGAWGGTTAGAATGGTTTTCCTGTTTATGGTCACAAAATTAAATCAGCCCCAAAAATCCCAAGAATAGTAAAATATCATTTAACTGAGTAATATATTTAGATAGTATATAAAATATAGCCAACTTTAAGGTGGCAAAAYATTGAAAAACCAAAAAAAAACTTGCCTATAGTCAAAAGGAATCAGTTCCCAAAGAAAATTAACTAAAATGTTATTTTCTTGCAACTTTAATTAATTTCTTAATTTATTAGTTTACTCTGCTGAACAACTACTGTTCATTAATGCAACACAAGTAGAACTGGAAACTAAACTTTTTATATCATAAAAAAATCTGACCTCAATTCTTTCTTTGGAGTCTTAAAATTTACAGTTTTACTGATGGGTATTTTTGCTTAMGTAAAATTGGAGTCCTTATTTAGGTTGCTGTTCAAAGATTTGYTATCGTATTTAGTTAAATCACTACAGCACATAATATTATACCATGTTCTTATCAGGATTCTACATTTTTTAAGGAAGAGATGGTAAAAAAGGGAAACCAAGAAGGCAAAGAAACTCAGTGTATTTTCTTCTCCATATCCAGTTTCAACAGAATTATTGTCCAGCTGGAGCAACTTTATGACTCAAYACATTTCAAAACCACTTTCAGAACATAGCAAAATAGTATAAAAWATAATTCATCCTCAAGTTTAATTTCACATCTAGAACATAATGGATTATTTAATACTTGTCAAGTCAACTCTGCAAAGTTACCTTATACTGTTCAAATGTGGGGAAAATGGGAAACAAGGGCATATTTGCCCATCAGAGGATACAAGACTATTTTTGTGTGCGTGTGTATATATATGTATATATCCTACCTAAAGCAGGTTTAAAAGCTTACAAAGCCAAGCTCCAAAGAACCCCCCAGCCATGGCTTATTGCTCCTCCCAGAGCTGCTCTCTGAGCACACCTGACATGAGGAGGCATTTGGCTCCTGCTCCCAGGTCACAGCGTGACTCTGCAGCCTCCAAGGGCAGCACATCCAACCTGGCACCCAGGACACTCAACCATTTTGGTCAAATCAAATTTACTGATATCAACTGTTCTTATATCTGGAAAAAAAACATACGTTTTAGTGCCTTACCAAGCATTAAACAAGCATTAAATCAACCTACTAAAAAGTAATCCTTCSTTCCRTAAGCAAACAATATAATTCAAAATGTAAAAGAMRTGAGTCATAGTAATTCAACTTGAAGATTCTGTAATTCTCCTCCAGACAAGCTTGTTTCCTCAAGAGAACAAGTGCCCTGCAATCCTGGCACAGTGGAGCACTTCAGCTAGCAATGAATCCTCAGCATAATATTAAAACCCATCACATCACACAAATCTAAGGCATACACAATAACATAATTTTATATACACATAAATTCAATAAGAGTCTTCTTTACATTTCCTGGTTAAACCAAACAGTATTTATCCATTCATTCTTTTTTTTCCTTTCTTTCTAGCTGAAGAACAATTAAACAGATTCTGGCAGAGTTGCCCCCCCAGAAAGACTCATTCTAGCCGAGGCACAAGGCCTGCTGTAGGACAGGCTGGGAATCAGAGCAGCAATGTGCTTTTCTGCCAGGGCTGGAGCCCTCCTGAGGACCAGTGGCTGAGCAGGGCTGCCCACAATCCCCACAGTCATCTGATTAGCTCTGATCCCACTTGCCCCCACAGTCCTCTTTAGTGCCTCTGGACATGGCAAAATCAGCGTGTGGGAGATTAGGAGCACTGGGTTTCTGTTTCAGAATGGGTGAAAATGGTTATTTTCAGAATGAAGTCATACTGATGTATAACTGGCTAGTAAAAATAATCCCACTGACCTCTGCTCTGTTCAAGGGCTCATCAATAATTAAAACATAAAATCTTTGTCAGTGGCTGGTTAAACACAGGCATCTAAATCCCATTTAGGCACCCAGATAAGAAGCTCGATTTTAAAAGGCATCTGTTTACTACCTTTCACAGCACTTTTCACTGACCTCTCATTTACATGCATGTCCTTACCTTAAGAATTGTTTTCTTTTAATTCAGTGCTTTACAGGAGAACCTTTCTGTRCATTAAAGTGTCTACTCTAATTAGCAAAAATAAAAGGGGATTGTAAGTCACTGTTACTGAAACAGTGTATCAAAAAATCAGACGTGCAAAAAAGCAAAACAAAAATCCACAGTTTCTCAAGATCACTGTATACCTAAAACTACTTCCACAAATGGAATTTATCAAAAGGTCAGACTTAAAAAGCAGCAATTCATAAATACTAATTACCACCTTGCCAGTGATTGCATGATAACATTTACTGGTGCATAATTGAATAGSAGAATTTAAAAAACAGAGAGCGTGGGTAGATTTAATAATTAATTCCTCCCACACTAATCAGTTTCTGACTATTTCTTATAATAAGCACAATTCAATATTCTTGATTCCTTTYTCTTTTATTTTTTTCTTTGTGAGTAACAAACTATGAGTCTGTMTTTCTAAAACTAAAGGGAAGGGAAACCATTGCAAATAACAGTAAATAAAATTTCTAATGGTTTTAAATTTCTAAATATTTTAATTATATYTAAGTTTTTGCTTCATTGCTGAATATTACTATGACTTTTTGTTTAACAAAACATTAGTTCTTTTAAATTATCCCATTAGAATTAGATCACCTTCCCTCAAGCCTTCTTCCTAAACTGCACATGTGTAATCCAGTGCATTTATTTATGTGTGCTATTATACAATAATTTGACAGCYATCACCCTCTATCCCCCAGTATCCCAACAGCTGGGCTGTGGTTAAGGACAGCTCATCTCCTCCTGCTCAGGTCTGAGCAGACAGAAATCTCTGTGCTGATCCCAGTCCAGGGCTGGGTCTGTCAGGGTGCAATTATTTGGATTTCAGCRCTGATTCACAGGCAGCCACAGTGAGCTCACTCCTGCTTTTACTGTGCAAGGGATAAACAGGGCTAAAAGCACAAGAGCATCTGCCAGAAACATGGCAGGAGATGGTGCTTAAGATCACACATGGGTCTAGCAGCTTGGGGTGTTGTGAGTACAACATACCACAGGAAGTGTTGGCTGTAGGGGAAGTGCCAAAATATTAAGTYAAATACAATACTTTTATTATTTCATTTCTAAATTTCCACCAAACTTAATATTTCCACAATATTTTATTAGAAAAATATATTCTSCTGTCCTATGCTGGAACAATGTTAATAGAAAAATCCCAGCAGCAAGACTCACAAATCTCTATAGGCAACATGGAGACCAAATTGCTACAGCATTTGTCAGAACACACAGAAATATCCAAGATTATGCTACAGTCCTCCTGGGTTTCAGCCCTCCTGAAGCAGGCAGGCTTCATACATGAAAAAGAAGACTGATATTTTTTATTGTAAATATACAGAGAAAAACACAACAAACAAAAGCCAACCCCTGCTCCCCAAGATCCCAAAACACTTTCAAGAACTGAAGAACAACCATCTCCAGCTARCACCAAACACAGCCTTCCAAATACCCTTGTGTCCCACACTTCAGAAAACACCCAAAGTCACGGTGGGAAAGGAGCAGCACCTGGCCCACAAAGCCCAGCACTGTAAGAAATTCAAACCTTGCAGTCATGTGTGTTTTAAGGACATGAAATAAAACCTGTTCAAGAAAATCCTTTGCACCAGATCCATTCCCCAGTGAGCACCAACCACCAATCCTACTTTGCCCCAGAATGTTTGGCACTAAGATTTTCTCCTCACCACTGCAAGAAACAGAAGCACAAAACACAGACATGACCCATTTGAGGGCAACTAGAAGTCAGAGACAGCAGAGTTCTGAAGCTGCATCCACCACAGCCAGAATCAGCTCTGCCTGCCCCTGGGAAGACACCAGTAATTGTTCTGGATTGTCTCCCATATCTCACAGGTGGGCTTTGGTGTGAAATAATGAGATAAAGGGGCTGCAGACACCTCTGGCAGAACACACACTGGAAAGGAAGCCCTTCCAAAAGCACTTTGTTTCTTCTAGGTTCAGATAAGGAGGATGYTGGCTGCAAGGGAAAACTGACATGAAGAAGCCTCTCTTCCATGGTAAAACAAAACATGTATTTGTAGGCAGACCCACATCCAGCAGTTTCTCTATCCATGCCCTGCAGACTTATCCTAGTGAATCTGGCTAAAATCTAACAGGAAAAAAAAAAAAAGCTGTTGTGTATAGAAAAGTACCACTTAGTAATAAAATCACTTTTGCTTTACCTACAACACTCAAATATAGCAATGCTTCATTCCATACAGACTATACAACTGAGAAGGCAAAACCAGCCTAGTGACACTGAAYAACAAGACACAATTAGAAAATTGTCTAATTTGGTTACTTTGATTGTGGGCAGAGGTGTGGTATGATTTTTCAGTTTTGGGGGGTTTGTTGGGTCTTTTATGTTGTTTGGCTTTTTTATAAAAATMTTTTMTTTTAAAAAGAATTTCATGCATCTKTGCTCCAGAAATTTTATTCTATAGAAGGCATCATATCTGGCATAACACATTTTGTACCTTGCATTTCACCTTCATGACATGTAACATTAATACATCATTAAAGTGACAGCCCTTCCCAATGATGTATTCATTTAMCAGTTCATATCAGATTGTCCTAGAAAATATGATGCAGAACAGATGATACTGCAGTGAAGTATTCTGACAAAGAATGACTGTAAAGATTGGGTGAAATAACAGAGAGGGCAGAATAGGATCTAGAAACAAAATAGTGCCACAGCTTTTAGATACTTGGGAATAGATAAGTTAAACACGGGGGGGGGCAAAATCAGAGGTGCAGCTCTGAAACAGCATTTTGCACACATTATTAAATGTCTTTCATCTCTGCCATCCTCCTCTTCCTGATAACACTTAGTTACTGAGTTGGGAGGGTCTGAAATTTGGGGCTTTTTTTCCTTCTCTGTTTTGTTTTGAAAGTGGTTATTTGCAGAGCCACTGGCAGCCTTTGCAGAAAGCTGCCARTAGTAGAACATAGTAGAACAATGATTATTATAAAAAAAATAAGTTTCTCTACTGGACAGAGGGCAGTCTCTGAGGAAGGACTTTTTCTGCCAGCAACTTTGAAGTGCTCTTTTTTTTTTAATTGCCTCATAGTGATTACCTTGAACACATTGATCAGAGAATCCCTAGAAATATTCCTCAACACTGAGTAACACAATGATGAAAAACTACCTATTCATCCTAAAAACAGGGCATAGAAACTGCAGTTCTTCCCATTGCACTGAAACCATTAGGGGAAAAAAGAATTTTTCATGTGGGACTAAGGCCCTTTGTCCAAGATCTGCCAGGCAAGACGTTCCCCACACCAGGAAAGAGGCAGATTCTGGGTCAATGCCTCAGGTCTCACATGACACAGCCTTCAGCAGAGGAGCAGAGCAGAGATGTGCTGTGGGACAGGGATGAGCAGCAATTCCTGTCTGCTAATCYCAGCCCCTAGSCCAAGGCAGCCTTTACTGCCTAGGGTCAGGGTTCTGCCCAGGGTTAGRGTTTTTAAACCAGAAAGCCCAGAGCTCCAGGCACRCTGCAGCTGCAAAAGGCACGCCAAGAACACCAAACTGCCAGAATGTGGCTTCCTCCACRGCTTGTTCCTTGGAGCCAGCTTTAGCCCAAGGCAGCCTTTACTGCKGAAGYCATTGCTTGACCTAACATCACATATCAGCTGCTCAGTTCCTCCATGGAGGGTTATTCCCCCATGGAATTCAACTATCAACACCAAAGCTTGCTGGCTGTGGTAAATGTGCTGCTCTGTAGCGGCTGGTTGCGTTTTTTCACTCCCTTCCGTGGAAGTGATCCATTATTTCAGCAGATGTGAATCTCATCAAACTTCAGCTTTACAAAAACAATTTAGGAGACYACAGAAGCCTATGGAAACCTCCCTGGAATTAGTTTGCAACTTCTATTTGACTACAGGAAGAAGAAACTAACCAAGTTTGACAAGACAAGGAGCAAGCTGAGTGACCCTGAAATGGGTCACACARCCACAGGCAACCCAAGGTCCTCACCACACCCTAGCTAAAGGCAAGATACACAACTCACATTCAAACCACCTGCAGCAGACTCACTTTCCACTGGGCCGTGATCATCACTTTAAAAGTTCATCAGGAACAGAAGGGGAACTGGAGGAGGTTAAAGCACAAAGATGTTCAACCAAGCACGCAAGGGGGAACAGCAGTACAGTTATTGATATTTCACTCTTCCATGGAGAAATGTTACAGTGACTTTTCCTGGTAATCCACAAAATCATTTGAGGTCTTTAGTAGAAGAAATTCACCTATAAAGAATTCTGCTAAAGTGAGAAAGCAGTATGGAAAAGTTTGGTTTGCTATTTTATGTGTTCTCTAAAAATAGGTTAGAGAGCTATATTTTAAKGTCTATACCATAATRGCAACAATTAAGATTTWAAAAATGGAAAAAAACACATAAGTACTTTTTSGTTTTATCAAAGCTCYCATAAKTWCTAMMAWWWTKKTAGWAMTTATTTCAAAATCYCTCTTCCATCTCCTRCAAACACATTATCTTTYCTGAATTTCTTCAATCTTGCACTGRTATTTGAGAAGAAATAATGTACCAAAATACTCAGRCTTAAGAAGCTTGAATTTTGTGTCATTTGTTRCAAAAAATTCTACCAGAATTTGAGTTAAAAATCACTGTTCCTTTGTCCAGCAGATAACCCCTCAAACATTTCACAGCCCAAATAAACCTTTCTCCTTAGGAATGCATGAAAGATCATTTTAGGGAATATGGCAGACACAAGCAAAAGAGTATCTATATTCTGCCAATGATTAAGCAAACTGTTTTCAAACTCGAATGGATGAGGGGGCCTAYTTAATATTGGGACTGCTTTCTGACAGTCTTAATTTACACATCAAAAGAGAAATACACTCTAAGATTTTGTCACTGTAATGGTTTTGCTATTACATTAACTAGCAATTACTACACAATGCCATGCAAGCTGACTAGGCTTTAAATGCCAAGTCCCAATTTTGAAACCTCCTTAGGCTGTTATTTCAATGTCTTCTACACTTTGAAGGGAGAAAATTATGAAGGTTACAATTGCATGGATTAATAATGGCTAAAAATGCCTACAGATGCTGTTTTCTAGCTTCTGTGCAAGGAAGCAGAAAAATATCAGTTGTGGTTTACCCTTTGCTCTGTTCTAGCCAGTATTTGAAATGTAAAGCACAGCAGTGGAAGCTGTAGACACGTTCTCTTGCTGTTCTCCCCCTGGGAAAGTGCTGGGCTACSCTGGGACAACTAATTTTTGCATTTGAGCGCCATTACAATAGCACATTGCACAGGAGGAGGGTCCTTGGTTGT